>OX595835.1:2998025-3598025 GCA_951392215.1 Epirrita christyi
ATGTCACGCAGTGGGAAACGAACCCGCACCTCTTGCACCTCTTGTTACTCACCCACTGCACCATGTAGGTCGTCAGAATAATGGCAGCTGAGATTAAACCTACCAAAAAAATCTTTGATCATGTCATGTTTAAACAGTACTTCGAATATTAATGGCAGGCAAACATCGGGTAGTTTCCCTAGCTACGAGTAAATAAGGATCCAAATTAAAATAGCTCGAACTCTGTGAATTATTGAACAAAGTGTTCTATTGATTTACAGTCGTTTCATGTGGTTGATGTCCTCTTTTTGGGACGAATGTGAGTGAGATAGCAAGGAATGCAGGTTAAAAAAAAATGTTGGTTCTGTTTTCAGATGGATACAGGATAGTCTTCAATTGTTTGACAAGCAAATAGAAGCATACTGATGCTTTTATCTTTATTCTTCTGAGGGTTAACACTTGGTTAATCCTCAAATTTGAAAGATCTAAACCAGAACTTTTTATCATTGCAGCAGTAATAGTTACATATAAAAAGCCTATACAAAACATTATTACAATATTTATTATACAGACTCGTTAATAGAAATCATCAATTGAACAAAAAACCTCAAAGAAAACTCTCATAACTTTTTACAAGTAAAATCACGAAAAAAAAGAAAAAAAAAAGTAGTTAAATGTTATCTCTATTTAGTAAAGAAAATAGAGACTACGAAATAAGTTGATGTTTTTGGCATTTTGGCATTGCTTTATCGGCGGCATTTTGCTGACACTGCGCGTGGATTGAAATATGCCACAGAAGAGACGATTTCGGCAGACAAAGAAAATTAAGGAAATTAAAACATTTCTGAATTTCATTATTCATTAAAAGTAGTAATAATTATACAAAATTGCATACAGTTCCCGTTTGCAGAAGGTAGTGCGGCTACAACCCGCAGGGCTATCCTCTATATCGCGAAAGGTTTGCAACAGGCATAAATTGTGCAATCAGGGCTGTCAAACGGTAACTTTTGTATGCGATGTTTCACAGCCCTGATTGCACAATTTACGCCTGTTGCTGACCTGCAGTGCAAGTACGTAGGACTCGATTCGATAAATTTGACATTAAAATTCGACAACACGGCACTATTACCTCTACATAGTCCCGTTTTGTCAAATTTTAATGTCTTATCGAATCGAGTACTACATACTTGCAGCCCTGTCACGAGATAGAGAATACGGGGGCGGTCAAGGCTAAATTGAACTTTCCAAATGTATAAGATAAAATAATACTCATTTGTGTCAGCTAGTATTACCCTTCCACTCGCTGCCATTTCATGTTAGGAAAGAATATAATAGCAAATACCTTATTGTACACCGTAACATAATTAATAATAATAATAAAGATTATGAAGCCATGTTTCGACGATCCAATTGACCTAAATGATTTAAAAAATGTTATCAATAAATTCAATATGAAATTATATAAGTTTTTTGTTGAAAAATGTATTTTTCTTTGTGCTTTTGTTAAATTCGGTATCGGAACCTGATCAAAAAGAGCCTTAACATGGCCAGGCTACTACTAATCATCGAGGAGTTCCGTTGTCCACCTTCCGTCTTCGTCATCAGATCAGCTCGCCGTCACCACAATATTGTAAATATTATATTGTCATCTGAACTTGACAGGTACGAAAAAATCTATCGGTTAAAGGTAACTGATTAAAAATTCATTTGCAAGATTCCACCTGGAAAAACATACATACATTGCAAGTTAAATAAAATCTTGTAATAAAAAGTAGTGTCGGTAGCGTCTAGGACATGATCTATCTCTACTGGGCAGATCTATCCTAGCTCTATCCTACAGAGGCTCGTGTTTAAAACTTTCACTTGCCCTGCTCCGCTGCTCCACCCTGTAAGCCCAGGCCTCCACCCTCTTCCCCATTCTATGACTCGGAGCCCGGCGCTGTATTTGACAAAATGCTCTAGTTACAATCGCATAGTTACCGAAATGATGGAATCTTTGACCTTTAAGGTGCTTACAGATGGACTTCACTGGTACATTCAGACAAACCGCACTTTTGCAAATAACAAGCTAAATTGCACTTGACTATGCTTTTATTGTAAAAGTGTGCTGTTGAGAAGTAAAATTGTAGTTAAAGCTTGACTTCAAAATTTGTGAACGATCTATTTGCACTGATCATTTTAACTGCGCTATGCTCAATCAATCAAGCACTGTAAAGTGTAAATTTTGCTGACTGCAAAACTGCAGTTTTCTTGACTATGCTAGTGAAGTCCGTCTGTTATCGCCTCTAGTCAGCCGTGTTCAGGGCCATTTTTTGCAAGACTCCTCAGTGTTAAAACTTCAATTTAGAGCTGGAATTTGTCAAAGAAATTACTTTTCAGGCGTTAAATCATATTAAACGCTGGAAATGAGACTGGAATATTTTCCGATTTGGCCTTCAAACTCTGTCCTTCAGTATCTTGAAAGCTATTTTAGTATGTGATGTGCTGTTTAATATTTACTATTGTATTTGTATCCAATTTATGTTATTACGTATACATGATGGTGCCAAAACAATTTATTTAATGCGTTAGGTCTTGTTTATCTAACATTCTCAATATAAAAAGGGTGACAAGAAAACTGGTGCTATAAAAGTACGCTTTAACTTTATAACACTAAGAAATGTCTGGAATCTCGAATCCCCAAAGAAAAACTAAAACGGATTTTGATAAAAAATTCAGCAACCTACGCATAGTATGCAAGGCGGAATAACTTATAGCGGCATAAGCGCGAATCGAGGTCGGCTGGTCTGAAACGAAAACTAGCAGTAAGCACGCACAGACGCACGCAATTTCCAACCCTAGGCACCTTCCCTACCGACAGAATCGCCAGAATCGCCGTACATTTCCGCTATGAAATAGCTGACGCCACTCGTTATCAGTACTAGCCATCCAATGTATAATCGCACTACTGTTTTCATTTTCAGGGGCAATTCTCAGGGCAGTTTTCACTCATCTGCGTAAGCGATTGAGAACTTTAGCACAACGTTGCATGAATTGAAATTGATTGGAGATTGAACGTGATCAGGAAGGTTTAGGAACGTCCGGGGATTTTGCTGTACAAGATAAAGTAAGGGTCTGTCTACACGCAATCACGCAATGTATTTTGCTATTTTTATGACGGTGTCATTTTATTGCTGGTGAGTGATGTAAGACATTTGACAAACCTGTCTTCAGCTTAAAACCAGTTTTAAATTTCTAGAATTATACAAAGTAACTTAAAGGTCCTGTTATTTGTATAACATTTTTTTAACAAAAAATATAATACTGGAAGGACTAACAAAATCTAGAACACTGCGAATCTTGATAAGTCTCATTCAATTATATTAAAAAAAAAAATTTTTTACAATGATATCTACAAACTTGTAGTTTTAGAATTAATGAAAAACTACGTTTCGTCTTTCCATCTGCCTCTAGTTTCCAAGGTAAGCAAAATCTATGTTTTAATACAGGCCGAATTTTTACGAGTACCTTAAATTAAAGTAATTGCTCTAGTGACACTATTTTCTCGCATAACTTGATTAATTTGTTTCGCTAGTCTTTAACCCCAAGCTCACCAATCACGATTCACTAGACTACCGAAAAGCCAACAAAAAATCGAACACAACATTGGTCACGTAAATATCGAATAAAAATGCAGTGCAAATAAAAATCCGTGACGACCTTGAAAATACCCTATTAGATTGTACATTAAAGGAAACTTTGTAGAGCTGTGCTAGAGTCACAGGAGAGTTGGATGGCGAGCGTGAATAAAAAAAAAAACTAGCGACTTGCAAGACAAGGCTATTGCCCTCCCCATTCCATTGCAAGGCCACCCAGGGCCGCATTCGACGCGGAGCCACCGGTACCGTAGTCATGGCGATAGCGCGGGCGAGAGCTCGTTGCGATAGTGACACACCCCCCCACCCCTCACATCCTCACACCCTTATTTCGAGCTCTTTTCAATTTGCCTCAATGGCGGCTAAATATTTACCTGAAGGCCGGCGATATTATGTCAGGTGGTTACGGGCATAGAGAGAGACCTGTGCCCTGATTCCGTCTAATTTACCACGAAGAAAATACGAGCTTAGTTAAATTATGTAATTCAAAATTCAGTTTTTTTTCCGTAATATTGATGTCTGGTTGATCAATATTAAAATTGCGTCCTATTTTCTAATATTGACTGTACGCAACAAAACAACTGCCAATTGTATGTTGGAATTCTAATAAACTTAGTTGCTATAAGATGATTATCTTCTTTAAGCTTAAAGCTTTCTTATGTGTCCGATATTTTATGATCGGTTAGAATACCTATTAATCTATTATTATTTTTTTATTACAATTTTAAGAATAACTTGAAAAAAAGATAGATATGTACGTAAGTTGTCTACTCTGAAAGAAATGACAGACATGAATGTTGATAGACATGCGTCCTTCAAGGTAATTCATCATTTCCCCAGAACCACCTAAGGCTACCAAATTTCCAAGAATTTTATCAAGACTGAATTTTCCGCCAGTCATTTCAATATAAGTTTGTTTTATGACGCTTATAATGTGTATAATTTATATTACTTATAACCTAAATGGGTCCTAACTTGGATCTCAAAATATTATTCCAACATATTTTAATTAGACGAGCTTGGAGTTTGTTCAACATTATTTGTGTTCGGCGCTGAAGTTGATATACAGTTAGACTTGTTTAAATAATAAAACAGAATTAATTGTAATGCTAAGAAGGAAATATTTCCAAGACCCTGATTGATAGAAATATATACTTTCCTCGCCAGGATAAAAATCAAATATGGAAAAAACCAACCTGTAAAATATCTTGAGGAAATTACAAGCTAATTACATGTGGTAGATATAGGAAACATTTTTGTCAAAATGTTCAAAACATCGTTAAAGATCATGTATTTCTTGGTTTAAGATTAACTTTCTATTGCATGAAAAATGTACTTACTCTGATCATACCATGCTAACCACAAACAGAATACAACGATATTGGATTTGCTTTTTATTAAAATTTCGCAAAGACATAGATACTGACAACAGGCCCTACGTTTTCACATGACTGCCCTTTGGTCTATTTCGTGCACCCAACCGCCTTCCCCAAAAGCGTCTCAACAAAACTAGTTAGAAACAATTTTACACTTCAACGCATTTGAACAAGACGTACTCAGTCCGGCCCTGGGCGGGCGGGAATAGCCATTGTAGAAATAATAGTACTAACGAACAAGTTTCACTCCGACGATACTATAACAGATAAGGTTGCATCTATGGCACAAATGCGAGCGATATTGAATCTGAAAAATCGGTGTCTGATCGCTCATATTCCATTGGTCGAAACTAGACGATCTGTCATCAGAGACCACTCGATTCTGTTGACTAACCTTATCGTGCCAAAACGTCAGAATCAGTGCAGCACTAGCAAGCACCCGAATTTTTAATTGCATGCATCTATATACAATCAAATCGGGTTACAATATAAAATGAGCTTTATCGGACTGAGTTAGCTCAGGGTTGCGATTTTTAAATGTCATCGAGTGGTTAAATATCAAAGTCAAAGTCAAAAAGAATTTTATTCATTGAAATCAAAAGGATCATTTTGAATCTTCTTATAAACTAAAATTACTCCTGTTCCAACGCGACCAAGCCTAGAAGAATCAGGCAACAAACACGGCTATATCAGCAAAATGTCCGTTTGACATCGATTTCCAAAAAAATCGTATATTTGAAACTCATTGGCGACTAAAATTCCTATTTATGATATTAAAACGAGAGCCTGCTCTCGCACTTCAATTGAAATCACTCCGTGACTATTTTTGGCACTGGGCCGGACCCCTCGGCTATACTGAGTTTAAACTCAGTCCAATAAAGCTCATTTTATATTGTAAGCTAATCTGGAGTGACACAAGTCGGGTACAGGGTGTGCCAACTCGCATCATGCTAACAAAAGCCCCTGAACTTCGAACCTCCGCCTCCTCCCGATAGAACTACTCAATCCATACTGCGAAAGTGTTTGTAACATTGTTTGTTTGCGTTTTGATTATGCAAATTATATACTTATATATTTCTGAAAATAGCTTACTAATATTATAAATACGAAATATCGCTACGGCCGAATCGATTTCGAAGTGGTACACCTTTTCTTTAAATCCCAGCACCACGCCAGTAAAGCTGTGGGCAGATACCAGTACATAATACATACATAAACACACACCTTTTTCCTCGATGCGGTAGGCAGAGCCTCAATGGGCCTCTTTTCACCGTGGGTTACACTATCGCTGAAATATAGACGTGACAAGTGGTGAACTCATCGTCGCCATTGTTTTCCACGACAGACTCGGCTAACGCTTTCTTCCACTAATAATACACTCCTAAACAAGCCAGCAGCCAGGACAAATCTTATACCAACGAAAGTTAGGCAACAAGTCCGGGAATCAGATACTAGTAATATTATAAATACAAAGCCTTGTTTGATTGTTAGTTAGGTACTAAATCACACCGTTACGGCTGACCAGTTTTTGGACCATTTTACTTGAAGATATTATACCATCGCCCTAGATACTAGGCTTTTAAAGGCTCTCCATAAAGAAGCGATATCCTGAACGGGATACCGACGGATATACAAGCGATGATACCAACTACACTGTCACTTTGCAATCATACCAACCGATGTTTCGCAGCTGTCGATTGAATGTGGTATCAAACAAAATGAACTAAGAAGAGATATCGCAAAACGTAGATATTGCCATAATTCCGGTAGGCATATTAACTGTTGTAATATACCTACCGGAATTATGGCAATATCTGCGTTAAGAATAATAGAGCCTACAACTTTTACGCAGTTTCGCTATCTGAAATTTATTTGATCTTTGTAAATAGAGGGTGTTTTTGATACTGCCATTATCACGAGAAAGTCCAAGGGTTAGCTAGTCGATCATATTCAGCGCCAGTTTAGATACAAAGGTAGATAGAATATAACTTTATTGTACACCATAAACAAAAAAAAAAACAAAGTTTCAAATCAGAGGTACAATGGGCGGTTTTGAGCTGTTTATATCATATTGTTGATAACATTGATTAGTTAATGAGTAATCATTATTTTTCTTTCTTTTATCAGCTGGTAGACATCCATTGCTGGATGAGGAACTCAAAAACTGGAACCCAATAACAAAGATAGCGTGCAAGGAAGATAATCACCACGCTTGGCAGGTGGATTGGTGATCGCAGTATCGGTGTTAAGTACTCAGGTGGATGCTGCTGCCCATCTCCTGCCGTAATCCCTTAAACTATGTACATAATAACTAAATTTTACCCGGCAAAAATATTTTCAATGTAAATATAATGCCAAGTCTCGCTACTCTATCTACCGCTCAAAAATGTTGAAATCTCATATATTACCAAGTCAAAAAAACTTCCTTATCTATTATCTTGAATGAAATTAAACTATTATCAGTATTTTATTGGCAGGGGTCCGGTCGCACCTCTAGATATTGGGTCAAACAGTTGCGCTTTTTCAAACCTCAGTTATTTATCAGTATTTTATCTAATTATCAGCTATGTACCTACTAGCAAATTTACAATACAATTAGGAGAACAGATTTATATTTATGTATGTATGATTGTGATTAATAAATTCAAAAACAACTAGACCGATTTTAGAAATTCTCTCACCAGATAGAATGATGTTATTATCAATGAGTAACATAGGATATATTTTATTATAAAAAAATAGTTTAATCTACGAAAACTCTATTAATTTATAATGTAATTTTAAAAAATATCATATACAGCTCGATTGCTACTCAATTGATTGATTGACTAACTAATTGACATGCTCGATTTTGTAGTAGGACCAAAGTAGGACCACTTCTAGACAGGGGTGATGTTTTATAAAAAATCTTTCGTTTCTTTCTTTGTGGTTCACGCGAACGAAGTCACGAACGAGTCCCTTGTGTTATATATTTAGGTTTAAAATTTTGGGCGCAATCACAATATTGAGATTGAATTAAAAAAAACAAAATTATGTAACATCATCAACAAAACATTGAAAATTTTAATTTGTTGAGAATTTGTTTCAGAAACTTTTTATGAGTTCAGTACGGTTTCCTAAAGTACCTTTTGTGCGAGTAACTTCGAAAACTGAAGCCATACAAACTGAACGGGCGTCATTTACCAGGAGTTTATCATCTTTTTCCTTGAAATTACAGATCCTGACCATGAATACACGACCTCTGTGGCAAGACCGACACAACGGTGCCAACTGAGACGCAAAAGGGTCGATTCCCGCTGGGGGACAAATATTCGTATGTTTGTGCAAATATTTGTTCCGGGTTGTACCATTTGTTGTGGTACCATGGTAGTCGTAGTTCCTGTTACCCACAACACAGGAAATCCTAGTGTGGGATCAGGACTATGTAATATGTGACTGTTGGGTGTTATTTATTTATTAACAGATAACTGAAAATACGCGCATGTTTCTAGAAATTCTAATAATGCAAAAAGCTTCACGGATCTAATTATTTATTATATATTTACTTTCATTAGAACGGCATACATAACAGTCACACTAATTAAAAAAAACATTTTAAGTAAACAGAATAATAATAATCAAAATAAAATAAATAAATAATCGAATCATACAATAATCAACATTCATTATGATCTCTGGGAAATTTTGCAAAACAAGTGGGTATGTAATGTTGAAGTAGTCCCGTCGCGTTACCATCCCTGAATACATTAAAAAAAAACATGAAGCGGCCCTTGCATGTCGTAACTAAGTGAACATACCTTAGTAACCTTAGATGGTAGGTCATTCCACAACTTATAAGTAAATGCAAATATGTATAAGTGGTTATTTTTAAAAATGCCCCAATAAATTCAGTACGAATGTGCCAAGAGACAGCTTTATAAACATACAATTTGTATGAAATGTATGAATCCTAAATCGGAAAATGTAAAACTTGAATAAATATTAGCATGGTCCTCGATATGTACCTACGTTGTTGTTTGTAGAACGGGGCCTCTAATAAAATAATATTATTGTTTCATATGAAATTCTATCTATACTATACAGACAACAATTTTGGATAATTCATTTGTTCAGTGTTGTTGTAAAATTATGCCATGAATAAAAAAAATAAAGTAGGCAAAAAAATAAATAAACAAAATACGGTACTGATTGGTGGGTAAATCAACTACAATATCTTGTAGGTCATTCCCACTTAGGAAGTGCACTACGTGGTATTGCACTGCGCCCGCCATGCTGATGCAGAGTTGTAAAATCGCAGGTTACTGTAATTTCACTGGCACATATACCTTTTATACTGGAACCCAGCAATGTGCAAACAAGCCTACAACCCACCTGATAGAAAGTAGTTACCGTAGCCTATGGTACCTTAACTATATTGCAAACAGCTATGTTATACCATAATATGAATTGCAAATACCTTCGACGGGAATTCCGATTCGCGATTACAGTCTGTAATATTTTATAGAATTTGATATAAATGCTCTAAGATTTCAGTGAATGAAAAATATTTTATCATTTTACTAACTCAATTAATTATCAAATATACTGCAAATTATTATTATATTTGCAAATTTTGGTTGATAAGAAACTTAAAGAAAGTGGTGAACCAGATAATACCTATTTCTGCCGCCAAACAATGCGAGCATCAGAGCGTTTTTGTAAGTAGTAGAACTTCTTGTGAAAGAGTTTGTCTGGGGAAGTACTACCACCGCTATTTCTGCCGTGAAGCAGAGTAGTACTCGCATTGCTGTGTTTCGGTTTAAAGGGTACGGGTGCCGGTGAAATTATAGGCACATGAGACTGCTATGGAGGACTGCAACACCAGAGGCTTCACACGCGCGCTGCCGACCCTGAGACATAAATTTATGTCTCAGGGTCGGCAGCGCGCGTGAAGGCATCTTATACGTACGCTGAACTTTACGGCTGATTTATGATAAAAAAAATCTGGTTCAATGTTTCAATAATCTAAAACAATACCTACCTTAATAACTTTTATTCAATTCTATCTACAACATTTTATGAAGATCAAAGTTATAGTTTTTAAATTAATGAGAAACTACGTTTTTTTTGTTCCGTTCAGGCTCTACTATAATTTGAATCTGTCTCTAGTTTCCTTTTAATTTTAAAATGGAAATTCAGATCTCCGTAAAATTTTATAGATGTAATCGGATAACATTGATCAAGGTACGGAATGTTTTTGACTTTTAAAACATAGAACTAGAAACAAATTAGTGAGATATGAAACGTAATTCAGCCGAAAATTCGACCATGGGGCTTAGTACGGGTTTTGATAGTTTTCGAAACTAAATAAAGTTTCGTTTCCTTCCATACATTTACTTGCAGCGCCCCTAGCGAAAACGAGAAGAAAACTAAGAACGCTGTCAGTAAAATAAATGTATGGATGGAAACGAAACTTCATATAGTTTCGAAAACTATCAAAACCCGTACTAAGCCCCCAGGTATACCTACGTGAGAACCTTTAGACATCGCTATGGGTTTAAAAGCGACTAAGAATGATGAAATATTAGATCTAGGTGCTTAGCACGTGTTAGGTGGTAATTTGAAAGGCCATCAATGAATGATATCTATAAAATGAAACCTGATTTTTGATATTTTATGAATAGATATTTACGTGTATTATTTGAATTTTATCACCTCTCAAACTCTTTGTTAGTAAATTATTTTATGAATTTAAATAAATATTCAACTTATAGACGTAAATCCAAATCTTGATGTTATATCATCGCCGGTTTGATTCATTTGTGGTTAAGTTATACATTTCTTATCAAAAAATTCGAAACACTTATCATGTTTATGTGTATTAACCACACAAGTGATTATTAGAAAAGTATTGTAATAAATAGAAAAAAAAATGTGTTATAGCAGTAGGTAGTACAAGTTTATGAATTGCCAGCAAATATAATGATGGCTTTTCTTTAACTTGCAATGTATGTATATAATATGTTTGTCCAGGTGAAATCTTGCAACTGAGTTTTGAACCAGTTCCACCCAACCGATTGAGCTGAAATTTTGCATACTTGTGAAGTTCCGATGACAATACAATATTATGGTGACAGCGAGCTGATCTGATGATGGAGATGGAAGGTGAACAATGGAACTTTTCGATGATTAATAGCTGGCAGTGTTTGGGCTCATTTTGATCAGCTCACAGTTCCAATCAATAATATAATAAAAGCTTGTTTTGATATATACATTTTTCAACAAAAACTTCTAATCTAAAGAAAGAAAATCTTAGTAGTGTTTAGATTTTTTTGATGAGAAGTATATTTATTTTAACATGGGCCAAAGAGGTAAAGACAACACAGGTCGCTATTTTTCTGTTCGATTAACTTTGTCACCATAAAAACAAAGTTACGAGTATAATATTTCAAAGCCAGCAAAACTGTTCCCGAAAAAATTATATTATAGATTAAATTCCTTATACCGTTTAAATTTAGTACTATCTGGGGCTCTACTCGGCCCTGGGACTCGTCAAAGGGTGGTTGCTATAGGAACCAGCTCCCGAATCTCCCGATATAACGAAGGATTTATTGATTCTATCCCATCTAGCTTGCAAGTTATTCGTACGTTAGTTAATTATATTTCTGATTTGTACTGGCCTATGCATAGAACCCTCGGTCTCCTTTTATAATGGATTATACCAGAGGAGATGGGCAGCGGTATCAAGCTGGGTACTTAACAGTAAAATCTCAATCGCTAATTCACCGGCCAAGCGTGGTGATTCATCATTATCATCATCATCAACCTGTAGAAGTCCACTGCTGTGCATAGGCCTCTCCCATAGAATGCCACGCTGTTATAACATTATTATAACACCAAGTCATAATAACAAGTACTATGGCTGCTTGGTGTTAGCTGAAAATCAGCGCTGAGTAAAAAATTACTTACTCAGCATTATGCTGAGCTGAATGCTATTTTGGTGAGACTTTTTGTACGGTTAGAGTGAGTGCGTGGGACATTTCACTTTTCATATTAGTTAGAAATAAGGTATATTGAATGTTAATAATTGTTTGTCCTGCCTATTCTACTTCTGTTCTGTTTGCTATTCTAATTTGTTTTCGAGTCAAAAAAAAAAAATCTTACTAAAAAACTAAAAAACTTATAACTGTCCGAATGTGGGTCCTCTTTGTCCCGCCCTTCCCAATTACAGTAGCAAATGGTAATGGAGAATGCTAGAATGGGGATCATTTTGGCAGCCTTAGCGCTGTCCAAATCTTTTTAAACTTGGAAGGAATATTTACGTCAAGAAGTATCCCCTATTCAAGTTTCATAAGATTTAGATAGCGCTAAGGCTTCCATAATGATCCCCATTGTTGCGTTCCCCATTACCATTTGCTACTGTAATTAGGAGGGGGGGGGGCTGATCGGGGCTGATCTTGGTGGTACTGTTATACACACCTGATTACTTTTATTTATTATGTAAATAAATAAATAAATGCTGGACAATTTCACACAAGATTATCTAGCCCCAAGCTAAGCAGAGCTTGTGTTATGGGTACTAGATAACTGATATACTTAAATACAATACATTACATAGATAGATATTTTTGATTATACATAGAAAATACCCAAAACACCCTTTACAAATATCTGCAGATCGTACAAATATTTGTTCCGAGGCGGGAATCGAACCCGCAACCTCCTGCGTCGCAGGCGAACCTTCGCCCGCCGCGCCACAGAGGTCGTCAAATGTATTATGTAGTCTATATATATTTTTTTCTCTTTATATTCATGTCTTTTATTTTTACTGGGCATTTGTATTGTTTTACTGAGGGCTACCGCTTAACAACAGGTGGGCCAAATGCCAGTCCCATCATTAACTTAAAAAACGTGACATCTCATAGATACAATATCCATTTTAAGAACTACATGTTGACCTTTAAGAATACCATGACCGTGAGTGTTGATTCAAGTCTATTACGTAATCATAGAATCAATCTTTCCTTATGAGATGTGTCATACGACTGTACACCTTATTTCTATTAGAATAAAGCTTAGAACTTGAGATGTTCCTTGCTAATTTGACAACTGCTACTTGTTGCACCGTCGTCATTTTAGGGTTAATAGTTTCCTTATTGTTATTTTGGTTATCAAAACACGATATTTGACACATCTTTCTTGAAACTTCGTCTCAAATAAAAAAAAATAAGAAATTAATTGAAGACAGCTATTGGACTGATTTATAATTATTTTATAATATCCCAAAAATTACTGATGAGGCGAGGATCGATCCCGCGACCGTCTCCTTGATATGGAGATGCTAAAATTTTATTTAAATGACTTATAAATTGGACTCATTATTGGTCGTTACTCGTTAGGTATTATTTGATAGATTAGTTTAACCGGGCCTTATACCGATTTGAGAATTCTTTTTAAACGGCTAAATTTTAATGTTGAAATTGAAGCCTACATATAACACATGACAGATACACATACACACACACATATGACATATAACATATGGCAGATGCATTCTTCTTTTATTGAAATTCCTGGTTCAAAAAAAGCCACATTGTTATTTGCTCGGTCAAAAAAATCTGTAACAATGACAAATTTAACACCATTTTTCGTTCTATGTTTTTATTACACAATTACATCTTATTATAAAATTGCATGTATATAAAAATATCCGCATTGTCTTGTGATTTATCTGATTTTTATTAATGTTTTGATTAGAAATCTTATGTTTTTTTTGCATATTTTGAACAGCGTGGCGGGTATAAGCGCCATCGTCGAGCGTGATCCAAATTCAACTTTATTTTAATGAGGTTGTGTTCCAAACTTGAAGAAACAAGTGCAAAGATTTTATGAATTACCAACCATTAACACGTGGAGAACACCTAATTAATAAAAGGAATAAGATCCTGAAATAAGCTTCTCAATCTATTTTTAATAACTTTTTTTTTTACTTGCAACAGTTTGAATTTGATCACCCATTCGATGGGTTTCAATCGACAGTTCTTAATGATAACTTTGAGTATTTCATGGTCATTTTACTTGTCAAAAGTTAGTCATTGAGTGACTTTCAGTTAGGGAATAGGGAGGCAGGTCTAGTTGAAAGCTGCATAAAGGCGATATATCGCTTCACGAAATGCCTACAATGAGCTCTAGAATTTTTAAGTTTTTGATTAGAGTTCTTATAGTTTCCAAAAAGAAAAAAATACATGGTATTCTTATGCTGTTTACGTAGTGAAATCATAAATTCAATACACAATTTGAATAACTTCACTCGATAAAAAAAAATAAAGATACCATCATTTTAAAATTGTAATCCTATTTGAGACTTAATTCTTACACGTTTTAATTTTTGAAACATTTGGTAATTATTAACTACTAGTTGCGCCCCGCGGTTTCACCCGCGTGAATAATGATGCAAATTGATGATGATGATGATGATGATGATGATGAAAAGTAGCCTATGTGTTAATCCAGGGCGTAAAGTATCTCCATTCCAAATTTCACTCAAATCCATCAGTAGTTTTTACGTGAAAGAGTAACAAACATCCATCCATACTCACAAACTTTCGCGTTTGATGATGATGATAATGATGAAAAGTAGCCTATGTGTTAATCCAGGGCGTAAAGTATCTCCATTCCAAATTTCACTCAAATCCATTCAGTAGTTTTTACGTGAAAGAGTAACAAACATCCATCCATACTCGCAAACTTTCGCGTTTATAATATTAGTAGGATTAATTGAGTAGGTGAAAAATCAACAAAATTTAACAAAACTTTAAAAGAAGGTTACCGGTATCGTTTATTCCTTTTTGTATACGCGAACGGAGTTTGCTTCTATTTTGGCTATTATTTCTTCAAACTCCATGAAATTTTGTACACATGATCAGTATTAATAATAGCCAAATTTGAACTAAAAACTTATTTCTTGTGCAAAAGGGCGTAAAATTACCTCCTCTTAAAGGGCATTTTTATATCATATACACAAAAGCACGGTATCAGAGGCCCAATTCTCTAAGTTATTTTAAAACTACACTGAAAGTTAACCGAATCGAGACTGAATTGTAAATTGACAGAAAGTTGGTATTCTGGTCCCTCATAAATAACAATTTAGTCTACTTTTAATTCATAGTGACCACGTAAATTTTTTCAATTAGAGTTGTATAGTTATATAATATAATTGGAAATAGTAAACAGAGACTCCATCTACTTATGCTAAAATTAACGAAAAAACTTTGAATCGTTCAAGTTTCGGTCACATTTCGATATAATCACATCACAGTGATGTATTTTATGTCAGGAGAATACCATTATGACATTTAAGACATCGAAACATGATCCGAACTCTATTTTAACAATTTTTTAGTCAGTGAATTGGGCCTCAGAGCGTGCGCTCGCCTTTTTCAGCCGCACACCGTTAGCTGAACCTATAGGTCCTGCATTTTTGTTTGTCGAATGAACTCATTTAAATAACCTTGGAGGATTCTTCTTTGATATTTTTTAAGACATGAGAAAGGTGCTTTCTAGATACGTAACAGTACGCAAAATATTTGATTACAATCCCACCCAGAAGGTAACACTACACTGGTTGATAATACCACGTAGAACATGAGACCCATGCTTGTTCTTGGATGTGGGTATTGGTCGAACCAGTTCTATTTCCATCTCATATTATCTATATTTAAAAATGGCAACGTCGTTCGATCTGTCTGTCTTCATTCATAGATTCAAATGCAGTTATCACAGTCGTTTATTTGTCCTGTTATCTTGTTAAATAATTAGTTTTTCACTTTATTTAATAAATTATTAGTTTAAAATTATCATTCTGTTTACATTTATTTCACATAAAGAAATGGTGAAATCATCTTTTTTACAATCCGATACGAAGTAGCATCTATAGGTACTTAATTTTATGGCTTTAGTCGACAATACCTTTTAGCGCTCTAATGAAGCATTATTTTAAAAACTCGTACGATATTTGGATCACTCAATATCGGAGTTGTGATATCGAAACTTGCGTTTCGAGATTCCGAGATTCATGCCCTAATTGCTACCAAAAATAACTAGAAATCAAGTAATTTATTCACAGGGAACATCAATAATTGCTGGTCGGAACAACCCTACCTTACAGTAGAGTTAAGAGAAACTTAGCTCACTTTGCATTAAAAACTCTTTGAATATGTTTTAATAGGTACTTTATGACCTGGTAATCGAATAATCGAATAATCGAAACGAGGAAGTACACGTTAATGTTATGCAATTGTTCGTTGTTTGGGCGATGACGTCAGCCAACGTGGTCTCGAGTTCACGGCCGAGCTTCAAGTTCATGAGTTTTTTATAGCGATGCCTTGTGATTAGGAATGTATGCATGTGGAGGCCCTAGGTGTGCATGTGTGTGTCTGCATGTGTGGCAGGCATCCTTCATCCTAAGCTGGATGGACATGTTGATGTATATGTTCAAGGTATTGAAATGACTGCATTGGTCCAAACCATGTATGGGTTCATGCCAATGTGTGCCATGTAGTGCTGAAATATGTGGTTCTGAGCTGTAGATACTGCGTGGTAGGCGTCTGATATTAAGTTCGTTGTGTTGCCTTGAAGCTATACATTCATTAGAAATAGAATAGAATCGAAAATTGATGATTCCTTTATATGTGACCTGGAGGGCCATTAATTCTACCAACAGAATTAATGGCAACAGAATTGATTTCAATCGATTTCGAATGTTGTTTCCATTTGAAATTACATTTATGCGATTCCCTAATTTACGCAGTCTTGTCGCAATTAACCTTTGTAAGCCAAATGCGTAAATTGGGTAATCGCAAGAGCATTATTTCGAATAGAAACATTATTGAAATCGATTGAAACCAATAGCAACAGAATTACGTAATCGCGCCACTGGACACCAAAATATGCATCCTATAGGATCCTTTACCAGGCTGCTTCTGTTCTCTGAATTTAATTATAGGATGCTATTTTGTTGGTTTTATAAAGACATAAATAAAATATAGAAGAACATAGAGGTTCTTCTCATAACATACATACGTCGGATAAAAAATATGTGACTTTCACACTAGAATATGTTACTAGCCACATGTTACCTGCGGGTTCGATTCCCGCTGCGGAATAAATTAATATTTGCATGATCTGCAAATATTTGTTCCGGGTCAGGGTGTTATGGTACCATGGTATTCGTAGTTTATGATACCCATGACACAGGGAATCCTAGTGTGGGATCAGGACTACACACTTATAATAACACTTATATTACTAGTGGTTCGCCCCGAACTGAGACATCGCGATGACACCTTTATCAGCCCTACTATTTAAGTACCTACTTAAGTCATACTTGACATATTTTCCATTATAATTTTTGAAAATTTTCACCTCGAGGTAATTTCCTACCTATATTCGAAATAACCTTTGAATAGGACTAAGCAACGGGGCGTAATACTACATACCTGGTAGTATATCAAGTACCTGAGGAATAAATTGATAAGGTCCTTTTGATACAAACCATAGAACTCCAACGTCATTCAAATTCCTAGAAACGGGAAGTCAACAATGGATGTTATATTGGTTAATGTTTTATGGAGTACAAGTGTCTAAATTCTTCGATTTCAGACTTTTCCCTGTATTTGTGTCACAAAAGCTACAGGCATACCAAATTTCAGCTTCGTAGGATTGCTGGAAGTACCCTAGAGTTTTTGATTTTTACGTTTTTTATTTTCCTTAATATCTCAGAAACCACTTAGTCTAAATACTTATTAAAAACAGTTTTGAAATGTCCAACCAAAGCGCTTTCATTAGACACCCCACTTGATCTGACTGTCTCACTTTTATTTATTTTACCCCCTCTTGGACCCCAATATCTCAGCAACCCCCCAACCGACATAGCTCATAACCTTACCTACAAATTGTACCAATACTATCTACCCCCATACCAAATTTCATGAAGATCGGATAAACGGTTAGGCAGTTTTCATCGGACAAACATACATACATACATACAAACGCCGATTCTTCCAACTTGACTCGGAGGACTCGCTTCGCTCGTTCAATTAAACCAGATAGGTAAAGCCGCGTGCGTGAGTGAGAATATTATAAAAAACTTCCTTATCAACAAAAGTTATTCAACATTTTTATTTATTTATTTATTTATTTTCTCAGGTCATCATTAAATAATTTATTACAAATATTTGTTAATGATTACAGTAAGCACTTCCATTTATACCTACCTATTATACATAGCGTGCATTCGATAATTTAAGTTGAATAAACTTTTAACCTACAGAATGACACGCTTTATCTATGCGCTTGTTTTTAAATGTCTTCTTATGAAGATTTAATATGATTTATGAAATACATTTTTTTATAATTCAAGTGATAACAATGAAGTTTTAATTTTGTTAATGAATGTGAATAATAACAAACATAACATAACACCTAAACATAATAATATAATCACATTGCTGCCTTGTATTTAAATTTGTGACATATTTTATGAAATTGACTCTAGATCTTTAATATGGTCGGAACTATATTCTGACAATTTTTTATTATGAGAATTGGGATTCTGATCACTGGGTTTATTTTTTATCTGTCAGTTATGACTGTATTTATTTTTATTTTTCGTAATTTCACTAAACCTTTAAATTTGAAATTGAACTAAATAAAACCTCGAAAAAAAAAAACTAAATATAAATTACCACCAAACTTCAGCTGGACCACATGACAGTTCCGTATTTTAAATATATATATAAATATTTTTATCGAATTCACTACCTTCCAAATTCCATCTTGTATACAGTGACAAATAGTCTCCGAGTAAAATGTTAGACAGATAGACGAAGACGGGTAGGTATACAGCATTATTTTTTTATGAGGGTTAGTTTTTTGAAATAAGTTTACGGAACCCACGACAAATTAATTAACTATCGCATTCTGAAATCACATCACACTAATATTATAAATGCGAAAGTTTGTGAGTATGTTTGTTACTTCCTAACGCTCAAACGGCTGAACAGATTTGAGTGAAATTTGGAATAGAGATACCTCATACCTTGAATTAATACATAAGTTACTTTTCATTATTATCGTCATAAATTTTCATTATTGTTCACGCGGGTAAAACCACGGGGGAAAAAAGCTTTGAATTTCGTTGGCTATTAAACAGCCACTAATCAAACAATTTGTAACCTACAATCGTATCTATGCTAAACCAATCAAAAACAAATAATTAACGCCAAAGTAGTTATATAATGTGTATAAGAAGATCACTAAAATAGCTCCCAGAATTAGTAAGCTGAAGTGGTAATTGGGCAGGCCACAGAACCTACGAACCTGGAGAGGATGTCACCGGTACGGCTTACGTCCTTTTGCACGAGAACGTTTTTATTTGCACGTGGTGCGATGGTTTCTTATAAAATTATAAAGCGTGGAGCTACAATGACGACATTAAACAAACACATGAGGAGAGCTACTCATCAGAAGTCCATAATAGACATTTAGAAATTTTCTAACAAACTTAATAATACAAAAGGTAACAACGTTAGCGCTACTTACCTAAAACCAACGTGTTCTGATCAATCTATATATATAAATTGTATTAAAAATCAATTGCTGTTCGTTTGTCTCGCTAAAACTTTAGAACGGCTGGGCAGATTTATTTGATTTTGGTCTTGTTGTGTTCATAATTGTTACGGAAAGGTTGAAATGTACCGGGACCACCGGGACTACCGGGAACACCGGGACCACGCGAACGAAGTCGCGCGCGGGCAGCTAGTCATGAATAAAAAAAACCTTTTTTTTTTAAACTGACACACCACGTTTCTATTATATTAGTGCACATCATGTGTACAATATTTCATGGAGTTTAATGAAATAATAGCCAAAATAAAAACAAACTTCCTTTACGTACGTAAGCGCCCCTACCGGGAACCTCCTATTAAGTTCTCGATCCAAGACCGAAGTCTGTGAGTTTTACCAAGCAATATACACGGACGTGACATTTAATGACTCCATAGATTGGCGACATTGTAGAGGTTTATTCTTGGTTTATTATAAACTCAATATCTTAATAACTTTTCATTTAAAAAACCAACTTCCGCCATTGTATTCGACTAAATATTTGGATGAAAAAAAAAATGATGAAAGAACCATAGTGGTGAAAGAATTATGATACTTGAATGCAAATGCTTGGTTTGTTGCTGAAAATGTCAAAATCGTCATATGTATGCCTACAATATTTGAGGAGTTCTCTCAATTCCTCATGGATTCTATCGTCAGAACTGGATTCTGAAAAAAATAGGACCAATCTGGAAGTATATCTATTCAAATAAAAAAAGAAAATTCTTTTTTTATTTGAATAGATATACTTCCAAATCGGTTCATAAACGCCGGAGACATGCGGTAACAAACATAAAAAGAAAAATACAACCGTCTTGGGAACCTCCTCCTTTTTTGGGAAGTCAGTTAAAAAAAACAACCGTTCAGTGATATGGCATGTAGACTGTTAGCTTATTGAAGGATGGGACACTTCAAAAGCTATACTTTGAATATTTTAACTTTCTATAGTAGATAGAGCTCGATCGCTTCGATTTCAGGTTATTTATGTGGTGGTAGTATGTACCTTTGCCGTGGTGTATCTGACCTAAGTACCCCTCTGTCTCCTTACGTGGATGTTGTGAAAGTCAACTAAGGGATTACACCAGGGGATGGGCATTAAACATGAGTACTCAACACCAATATTGCAATCATCAATCCGCCTGTGAAGCGTGGTGATTATGGCAAATCCACCCATTGCATTCCATGGTGGAGGCCTCGTCCAGTAGTGCACGCCTAACGGTTGACGAAGAAGATATACTCAAAATAAATACCTATCTAACTATAAAAAGCACATATTTCTAATTTAATTATGAACGCAAAATAAATGCTTAGCCAAGAATAGTTTTATTATAAAAATAGGCACTCAAAAAACTCATTATTCACAGTTTTCTTATACTTAATGTTATGCTTTTTTGCACATCCTAAACCAATTAGAATCTAAATATAATCTAACCGTTTACGAATTAGATATGCAGAGTAATAAGACGGCAGGATAGAAGGTTATAGTAAATAGTAACTATATGTAGAAGGAGGGCTCTTTATTCGTCCAGGAAAGTAGGTTCTACCATGCAAATGCTATTAGCATATCCTTTGTTTGTATAATATACAAAGATCTTTGGGAATATAGAATTCAATAAATACTATCATAAAAGAGTATTTATTTTTACAACTAAGCAGTAATGCTCGCATTTTTCGGTTGTAAAGGAAGGGAAGGAGGAGGTATAGTTCAGAAGAAATTACAGGCACACGTCATATTTGACTTTTCTAAAGAAAAGAATAAAACGAAATTAATTTATTTTTCCCTGATATACATATCATAAAAGTAGTCACATGAAACATTATACAAGACATGAAAAAAGATATAATATGAAAAATAAATAACTTTACTAATAAGTACCTCAATATGCGTTGAGTGAGGTCTTAAATATCCCTGTCTCAATATAAGCTGCACAAGACGCGGGTTACTTTGAGCTCTTACAGCCATTCAGTTCAAAAATAATTCAGTACAAAATATCGGTGCGTCGGCGTCGTTGATATTTCCCATCGTTAAATAACTTTAATCGCAAACAATAAATAGGTAGGTAACTAAAAACAATTTTAAATGAAATGAATGTGCAAAATCATCATTATCATCACCGTTCTGTACGTGTATTGCTGGACGAAGCCTATATAGTAAGCCTATACCTAATATAGTATATTATAATATAGTAATAAAATAATAATATAATTTAGTTCATAGATACTTATATGACTTTTTAGTTTTGCTTTGTAGGTACACCGCCGTCCATTAGAGCGTTGCTAATTTCATTCCACCCAAAGGCTGCCTGTAAGAGATAGCTCTCATTGATAAGGCCGCCCTATGTATTGCTTTTCTATTGTAAATTATTTGTTTATTGTTTTTTATGTAAAATAAATCAATAAAGTGTTCAAATAACACAAATAATTTTATCTGTGTGTGTTAATAGTGTGTATATATCTATCTATACCTACACATCATCATCAATCGGTCAAAGCCCACTGCTGGACAGAATATAGGGCTCCTCAATAAAATTCCACGACCAACGGTCTTGAGACGTAAATATCATCATTAGACTGCAGAATTCTACAGCCTATTTGGACATAGGATTTACATTATTATGTACCTACCGGGTGAGAAATACAAAAATTACTTCTATACCATGACCATAATGAATGCATTGTAGTAGCTAGCAGTGTAAGCAGTATAAATAGCTCATGTTGACCTCACTGTACTCCGCTGTATTTTTTCCTGTAAGTACCCTATTTTTCATCTTCTTACCTACTTTCGAGGCAGGAGAGGGCCGTTATCTGAAATTAAAAAAAACATAAAACACACATCAATAGGTACCTATTTATACGGACTTTGTGCTGTTTACTATCCATTGTTATCGTCTTTAAACCTACACTTGTTGCCAACTTCAAACCGATGATGAATTTCTACGCTAACTACCGAGTTACGGCTTCAAGCGAACGGTTTAAAATTAATAGGTCGAGGAGGGGGGGTTGCATTGGATCGATAATGTTGCATGTAGGTCGGCATAGGTAAAACCTCTACGCGGAAGTCGAGAATTTTCCCTTCTACGTCTGTGTGAGTGGGTAAGTGTGTGTGCTAGCGCGCGTGCAACCACGACCGAGGTCGCCCACATTCGATCTGTGCAAATTTTCGGCTCTCGGGATCAGTGGCCTGGCTCAGGGTCGCGCAGCCGTATCTCTCGATTTTTGCCTGTTAATTATAAAAATAATGCGTTACATAAGTCAAGCTATTTCTTTCTTCCTTGCACTCGTTTATAACTCTATTGCCGTCTCGCGGCGTAGCGCTGCACACATGCGCGTGGAATAGGAAAATACATCCATGAAATTCGACTATGCGTTTTTGTGTGTGAGTGTATGACGTTATTGTTCAATGCGACTACAGGTCCGTATTGAGGGATTAATAACGCTTCTGTTCTATTATTTTTGCATTGTTTTTGGTTGGTCATGATCTTGAAATTCATGTCAGGCATCAAACATCATAATAACGATTTTATTCAACATGGTTTTAATAACCTGCTCGTTATACCTAATGTTAATTTTATTTTGTTATTTATTTCACCGATTTGATACTATCTAAAACAGTCACGTAACATTTTCTTAATTTAAATGCATTTTCTGTTTTTAATATTCATCTTATGATGTTCTGTAAAAGGCATTTTACAAAATATTTTTTTAAGAAGACTGAATTGTGCAACTCACGTTAAAAAAAGAACCCTTTGAGGTTCTGCCTACCCCTTCGGGGAAAAAGGCGTGTATTTATGTATGTGTGTATGTAAGGCCGTAAAATATATACACGGGATATCAGAAAATTATATCCTCTCAATCGTTACCCTTTTTTGAATATTTATTTAAATACAAAATCTCTCTCAGATATCAGATTTCTCAGATGTCTTTGGTAGCGAAATTGACTCGGTAGTTTAAGATTTCTGATGGATCATCCATACAAACATACTTACATAACCCTTTCTTCCCCACTTAAGTAGTCGGGCTGATAAATTCTACTCTAGAATCTCTCACTTCGCTCTGGATTCAAAAAAGCGCCCTCGCCGTAAAAATATTTTTTTGCTCCCTTATTATACAATCTACTATTTATCGACAAGGCCTTCATACAGCCGCTGCAAATTTGACATTGTTTTATTATTACTTTTCTTTGGTTAATGACAAAGCCCCTATACAGCTGCATCTATTTTCATCGTGTATTTTTCTATTTATTTTGTTCTCCATTTTGTTATGTACCTAGACTGACGTAATTAAGTGTTCCCCAAGTGTTCCTACAGTTTGAATAAATATATAAATATGAATATGAATAAAGGTGTCATCGCGAGGTGTCAGTTCGGGGCGAACCACTAATTTATTAAATAGCCTAACAGTCGCAGTTCGGTACTGGGCTTACACGTGTCGCGGTGTTTGGCCGGGCGGGATGCGATCTTTGGCACGCATTGTATGCAAGCGTAACAAAGCAGACTCTATCGCAGAGAGCAATTCAAGGCGCTGGCAACAGCCAAATTTTGTCACTATCTAACTCATTAAATTTGAGGTAAGTTAGACAGTGACAGACATAGCGCTCGCGAAATAAAATTTGAGCGCAAATCACGAAAAACATTATTCAAACAAATACTTGTTGCGTAATCGAAAGCATAAAACTTAGAATATTATTTTTTACTCTTATTAATCTTATCAACGTAAGAAATATAAGTAAGAGTGGTAGAAACTTATTTTAAAGATAAGTTTGTAAATTTACTTGGCTCTCTAAAATAATATCATTTTTTACTCTTATCAATCTTATCAACGTAAGTAATATAAGTAAGAGCGATATTTACGGTAGAAGCGTATTTTAAAGGTTAGTTCACGATATTTTTATCGACATGACTCAAAGGATGCATGCTAGTGTTCGGAAAAGTCTCTATGTAGAGCTGGTGGAGTAGCCCCAGTGACCGCATCCTAGTGTTCTCAACAGCCTCTTTGTAGAGCCAGCGGAGTAACTCCAAGCCCCGCGTGCTATGAGTACGCATTTATTAAATAAAGATAAATGACCATGAATGCTTAATTACATAAAACTAATTTTAGAATTGTTTTATTAGTGACTAAAAAAATCTATTGTATAATTATATCCAAATAAAACACAAGAGGTAATCTTGTTCCGTGAAGCTAGCCCACCGTTAAAGTTTGTGTGTAAGTTGTAGTTTCGTTTGTCTACATAATTGTTATGGTCCTCAAAATCCTTCAGAATTCCATACTTCTTCAAAGCAATTCAAAAAGTTTCCTAGATTTTTACTTCTGTGTACCGCTATTTTGAATCCTAACACTGATTAACTCACTCCTTATTAAAAACCTAGACGAACTTATTTTGAAACTTTGAGTGTTTTTGAAAAAATATACGGAAAAAATCATGGATAGGTTTGGTTTTGGTATATTACCAAAAACTCTTAAAAAAATTAAAAAGGAAAAAATATGGAATACAGCATTTTGGTCTTAAATTCCAAGTTATTGGTGTGCTTACTTACTCTTTCATACATGAAGTACGGAACTACTACTCGTACTCGTTGGCTAGTTAGTAGCCAAAAAGTATTGAAATTATATTATAAACATACATATAATATGAAAATAGAGTCAAGTTCACTGATAAAAAAAAAGATACAAAGTTTAATTAAAATTCCTTGGCAACTTGTCTGTCTCTCGTGTTAAAACTTGCCAAGGTGAAGGACTATAATATACTTAGCACCATCACCATCATCAGCCTGTAGAAGTCCAATGCTGGGCATAGGCCTCCCTCCTAGAATGCCACGACTAACGGTCTTGAGCCACCTCCATCCACCGACTTCCTGCTACGTTTTTTATGTCTTTAGTCCATCGAGTGGAGAGCCTTCATCTGAGACGAGACCACGTCGCGTCGTCCGGTTTGTGGGTGGATGCGCCAAAAATGAAAATTATAAGTAATCGGATTTTTATAGGTCAGAGGCAGAGGTTAGATCCCATTGATATCCAACATCTCATGCGCATTTAATAAATAGATTTGGCTTCAGTGACTTCATTATGCGACCACTTGTGACCTCATTGTTCGTTGAATTATGATGCGTTATGTAGGGCATCGCATGAAACAAGTACTTACCTATCACTAGAAAAATCCGATGCGCCCCACTTTCTATCGTACTATTTACGAAAGTATTTTACAGACGCATTCGTCTATTTTATTTTTAGATGCATTTAATCTCCCACAGAGGATTTTAACTGATCGAATATAGCGTAAATAACCTAAAAAAATAATAATTTGAAAATCAATAATTGTGAAACGATGGAGCGTATGAAAGAAACGGTGGGCTTACGGAACCTTTTCTTAAATCCCATCTGTCAAACTGTTGTCTGAGTAAATCTCTAGTTTTGCTTAGAAATCGGGCTTATAAAAACAAAACACATGGAGCTACTCATTTCCCTTTGCTACTAAAACACGTGTAACGTCATATTTTTTAGACTTCATCATCGTTAGCCTGTAGAAGTCCACTGCTGGAAATAGGCCTCCCCCTTAGAATGCCACAACGAAAAGTCTTGAGGCACCTCCATCCACAGACTTCCTGCAACGTATATAATATCTTTAGTCCATCGAGTGGAGGGCCTTCTCTACCGCGTCTTTCGGTTTGTGGTCTTAGTTGAATACTTTTAGAAATACAATAAATAAAAATATAGCACTCGTATCGTTTTTGGTGACCTTCCTGCGTCTTTTGCCACTCAATAAGTAATTTTCTTAAGTTTAAAAGGAACCCTAGAACGTTTATTAGGTTCCTCATCGGTGGTGGAATTCAACATTTCGATGCAGCGTAACGGAGACTGCCACTAAAAGCTGCTGTTCTGTGCCGCTGTGTCGAACTGCAACGCCTTCTTCAACCTTTCATTAAGATAAGTAGGTGCGTTGTGCTAAAAAACACCGAAAAGCAGACATGTAAAATGAAGATGTCGATGTCTCATTTTTAGTACTTATGCAGTATTTTACAGTAGTTTGTGATAGTAGTAGAACTTCTTGTGAAAGAGTTCGTCCGAGGTTCTAATATTTCTACCGCCAAGCAGTAGTGCTTGCATTGCTGTGTTTCGGTTTGAAAGGTGAAATTACAGGCACATGAGACTTTTTATCTTTATGTCTCAGAGTCGGCAGCGCGTGTGTGATGGCTCTGGTGTTGCAGGCGTCCATAGGCTACGGTTACTACTTTCCATCAGGTTGGCTGTGAGCTTGTTTACTTGCATAGTAGTATAAAAAAAAATACACCTTACTATTGGACAATTGGTGTTGTTCGGGTTCCTAAAAATTAGGCTTAGTAATATGTGGTAGTACGGAACAGTGAACTCACCTATTTCACAGTGTAGCCCCCGAACAAAGGACTCCCGCGAACGAAACGGGGTCAATAGGCCTAAAAAATAATGCATCGACCGTGCTCTTTCTGAAATAGAACCCGATATGTAGGTCGGTGCGTCCACGTTTTCAATCGTAGTTTTATTACGGTTCTTTGTGGAATGGGGACAAATGATTATTGCATGTGGTCTCGTAATAGGCCGCTAGAAATAAATTTGAGCCAAGTTTAATGTTTTTAATTGTAATAATTAGTTCATTTATCCAGACAAAAATTAACAGGTTAGTAAGACGTAATAATTCAAATCAAATCAAATCAAATATTTATTTATTTTGGAAACAAAATAATGATACACAAAAGCAGTCAGAGAACGATAACATTCGCAGAAGTTTGAAAAACTGTGTCGCAAATATTAACGTCTTCCTCCGAAATGTTCAACATCCAAACAAAAATATTTATGAAAAATAATTAAAAGAAGGAATGAATCTATACATGAGTAGAAAAGTCTATTATACGAGTATATATGTCTGTGTTTGTGTGTGTGTGTGTGTGTTTGTTTGTGTGTTTGTGTGTGTGTGTGTTTTTGTGTGTGTTTGTGTGTGTGTATGTTTGTACGTATAAAAGATCAAAAAGAGAAGGAACTTGTTGTGTGAAGGAAGTAAAGTGTAGTAATTAGGTTATAGCTTGTTACAGAAAAGTGGTCATGTATGAATGAATATTGCGACGGTACGTGTAGGTTTTTATAAAAAGGCTTCTTTAATAATAGTTTAACAGTCATCGAAATTACAAGTAAAATGCTGGCTGAAATCACGGGTACCTATCGAAATTGTTATTTAAAAAAAATTAAAAGCTGATTTTATTTATTTTACAAGCTTTTATTTCACTTGACTTATTGTATCTCAAGTCTTGTATGTGTAAGTTAGTTAACGTGGGACAAATCTTGAAACTGAATTTGGAAACAGTTCTATTCAACCGATTGAGCTGATTAAGATTTCATACCTGTCAAGTTGAGATGACAGCGAGCTGATCTGATGATGGAGACAACGGTGAACAACGGAACTTCTCGATGATTAAAAGTAACCTGGCAGTGATTGGGCTCATTCAAATGATTAATTTAGATCAGCTTAAATTAGTGATTGGTCACTACTTTAAGCTGATCTAAATTAGTTTGAGTAAATTAGTTATTCAAATGTGGCATCATCTTCGATGGTAGTTACTGGTAAACGCACAGCGGACAAAACATAAGACGGACACCGAAATCTTATCATAAGGGTTTCTCTTTTACCGTTTAAGTAAAAAAACCCTAAATTCATACATCAAGAATGAATTGATAGCGTGGTTTTACTCACAAAATAAAAAAAGCACGCTGCCGCTTTTTACTTTGTGCTTTACTGTAATAATTTTCTCACGTGTCGCTGAGATTCTGAATTCAAATAACTTAACCTTGGAACGGCCGAAATGTCATGGTCGTTCGTTTACAAGTGAAAATGTCAATAATTTGCGTGTTTTGAATTTCTGTCCGTGTTCTTTCAATGATAATGAGGGCCTTTCAATTTCAATTTAAAAAAAAGTTGCAACTGGCTCGAAAGATGGCTCTTACTTAATTTTAACTAAGTACCAAAAATTCTTCAGGTTCATTTTTGTTTGTCAAAGTCACATTGCCGCTAAGTCAAACTTTAACTTGACAGTTTATCCACAGCGCAGCGCCATCTATTTTCAACGCTAAAAGCATAATTTGAGTTGGCCGTGAAAACCCCTCATTAGGGCGATGATACTTTGTTTTTAATAATTTAAAAAAAATAATGTTCAATTGAATAACGTTGCGTAAGTTCGCCAGTGAGATTTTAGGAAATTGACAATCTTTTTGACAGAACTCGAATGTAATCTCACTTGTAGGTATAATCCAGGCGGGTCGCCTGGAACTCGCGATCTGAATGCATTTTGATTGATTTTTAATTATCATCTTTGATTATTCGGCTTGACAATGCTGACCTAGACTAGACCTACTAATTGAACAATAAATACATTCATTATTTAATCAGCAATGTGATTCTCTAAGATTCTAGATACTGTCAGTATATCCTTTGATTATCGATATTTATTTTGGAGCTTGGTAGAACGATCAATTGAATCTTTCATTCAATTCAAATATTTCATGTATTTTTCAATATTTTTCATTTGGATTTCTTGCAAGAAAACTCTTTCAGGGCTCGCCTTTGTACATAAATGTCATATGTGTATGTTTTTTATCTGTAATATTGTGTACAATAGCGACTTAAGAGTTAAGAAACGTCAAACCACTGTTCTGATTATTAATGATTCAACGATGAATAAATACATTACTGCTTCTGGAGTCTTGTGTTGATATAATGAGCAAACTAAAAAAAAATGCATTTCAGCTCAAATCGGAACGTGGTATAAGACTGATGTATAAAACATTTGGTCTTAGCTATATCTCGACTCTAAATTATGATACAAATAAATATTTCGCACAAGATTTTTCGATAATCGACTCCCAAAAGTACTTCACAAAACATCACCTGAATGCTCAAAGAAGTTAAAAGTGAAACATCGAACCATCGATCCTATTAGCCCGTGTCCTTCTACCACCTAAAAGCAGGTGGAAAATTGATTGGACAAACATTCTCCAGTGAAATTTACAAAACCGTTACGCAATGCATTTTTTAGGGTCGGCCGGCGGGGAATATTCAGCGTTTTTTAGGAATTACAGCGGGTGGCGCGGTGGGATATGACGTTCGATTTCACCCCCGAGCCGGGTACCCCATCCGGGGGTGGGTGGTAGGGCAGGAGTGGCTGCAGGGTAGGTTTTGGGCTGTTGACGGGCGCGCGACGCATGCGCGCTGCGTCCACCGCCTCCCGATTTCCGTGGCGTTGACAGTTCGCCGGGACTTCCTTCCTCGATACGCGCGTCTGCGGCGCTGCACCAGGGAGTACCGTAGCACCCGAGTCCCGTCCAGGCCCGGCCGTCCCGGCTTCGTGGCACACGTGTGTCCTCACATTCTTTCGTCTCGGTCCACGTCATCCGATGGCAGCCTGAGCTTCGTCACGTGAGTAACCACGCCGGCCGGTGCCGACTCCCATTACGCTCTGAAGGCTGCATGCCATTGATTTTCTTCACCGGATTTGCACCTGTAGTACAGAAATTAGAGCATTTTAATATAGTTTTTGGATAACTAAGAGAAAATGTTCCATTTTGAATGAAAATATTTGCTGGAAATAGGCTTTGTTCAATGATGCATGGAATTGGTTTTCTTGACCAATTTGAAATAAAAACAAAAGAGAGCCTTTGGAAAACTGGTGACGAAATGCATAATTATTCTTTGGAGTGAGCATTTATTTTTGGTGTATATACATTGTTCTTAATTTAGTTTGGTGTTATCACTTAAATACTATTAGAATTCCGGTTTTAATAAACGTATAATGACATTATGCGTTGAAAGAGCATAATGGGAATCGCTACTATATACGGCCTTTTCACCTGATATGCTAAAGTCTAAACCATGTTTTCAGGTTAATTCAAGTTTTAGTTTAATTTAAAGACATTATGCGTCGATAGTACTCGCAGAATGACTAATTATGCATTTTACGATGGATTAGCTAATTGTTGTAGCACTCTATTGATAAAATAACCTATTTTATGTTTGTAAATTCCACTTTTCCATTTCATTTCATGGATGGAAGAGTATTATTCGAAATTTGGGCTGTTTTTTCGGTTGAAATGTTGATAGCGTAAGCACGTGTAGAAAAATGTATTAACTTAGTCTAGAAAGTTGACAAATAAAATTTATTAACATCCTTAGGCGTGTTACACGCTTAAAATAAAAGAAAACAGCTGTTTATTTTTTATTGTTTGCTCTTTTTGCCAGGCAATTAGTTAAGTTACCTCCTCGTCATTATACAAACATTTCGTATAAATAGGCTTAGTTTGCATTTTGGCATAAAGAGTTTGTTGGCATGCATACTCCTTTGAACCGTGTGGTGCCGGTTGCTGCAATAGTGACAAAAAGGTAAATATGCCTTGATTGATATCCATTTGTTTTTTATTTTACCACGGAAGTAGTAGAACTTTTTGTCCCTGGAAAAGTATCTTGGAGTCTGGAACAATAGTGGTCTGAGAACTCTGCAATTAAACATTTTTATTAATGAATTCATGTCTTGTCTACATACAAATACGGAGTTTTGCTTATTTTTAATTTGATTTGAATCTGAGACTATAATAGTAGAATCGACGCAATAATACTAGGTATGGTACGCGTTCAAATAATTTTTCACATAAGCACAGATAATGTTACGAATACTACGTACTAAAAGTTTTAAAATAACCTTTTTGACATGAAACTTTATGCTAACTATTATAATGCTTGTTTAAAAAATTAAATGAAATCTAAGTTTAAAGGTTGACGTAGGTATGATGCATTATGCGTAATAAAAAATCAATAGCTGCGCCTCCAGATCTAAAATGTTACGTATATAAGCGAACAACTATCAAATATGTTAGAAAATCGTTCATAGTGAAATAATTGATTTTACAGTGGACTTGCGTTTTGTCTTAAGGGCGCGTACCACGCAAAAGCTAGTAGAGCTTCTTGTGAAACAGTTTTGGGAAGTACTACCACCGTAACTTTTTCTGCCGCCAAGCAGTAACACTCGCATTGCTGTGTTCCGGCTTAAAGGGTATGGGTGCCGGTGAAATTAAAGGCACATGCGACTTTCATCATTATGTATCAGGACTAAGGTATCAGGATGACGGGCGCAGTTAAATGCCTAGTAGGGCACATCCTAGGTGGACGTAACCTAAGAGGTATTGCATTTGTAGTGGGCTGAGGTTACCGTTTAAGAGAAGGTTACCGGTACGGCGCTTACGTCCTTTTGTACGCGAACGATGTTTGCTTCTATTTTGGCTATTATTTCATCAAAATCCATGAAATTTTGTACACATAATCAGTACACGCTCTTTTTCTAGCTACCGGTGATCTCTTAACGTCAGGGTGGCTAAATAAGCTAGTTTCGCTATAACATTAAATCGATATAAATATAATGTGTTTGTGCGCCAAAAGAAGGAATCAAGTAATCACTATACAACACGATACACATTCTTTGTACCTAGATTTGCAGACGGTAAATTAATTATGAATTATATTTAGTTTCGTTGAAAGACAATCTAAATTGGATTACCTTTAAATTGAAATATGAATTTTTACATATATGAAATGAAAAAAAAAAATTTGATGAAACTAAAAAAGAAATCTCTGTAAAGAAAGAAAGAAAATGTAAAGTACCAGCTCATACCTAATATCACATCATGGATACATTTATAAGATTATAAACTATAATACGGTTTCGGTTCATAACAATTCTCCTTTTTATATCAAGTCAGATGCAGAAAATGACATTGAACGGTGTGTGCCGACATCTACGCATGCGTCAACATTAGACCAGATGTACAAACGAAACGGTAAATTCGTTTCGGAAAGGTAATTTTCGAACGCACTAGTTTTTTGAGTATCAATTTAGTTCAATTGTAGATTAAAAAAATATTGTGTACTCTTGGTGCTGGCTGAAAAGTCATGAAAAACAAAAAAATAAATAGTATAGTTAAATACTTCTTTCTATATTAAAAGGATATCCTCTGGAAAAGGGAACATGGGTATATACACGTTGGGAACGTTATCATCGAAGTTGTTGACCACTATGTCTATTTGTGTCAAACAATCCAACTAGGTGGGTCCAACTTCGACAAAGAGATCAGCCGACAAATCCAACTCGGATGGGTAGCATTCGGAATACACGCCATAAAATGTCCTTTCAGCCGCATACGAAACCGCAAGTTCGTAACTGGTTACGGTAAAACAAAAATCGTCACATATGAACATAAAAATCTATAAACAGTGTGTGTTGCCAGTGATGACTTACGACATTGTCACGGTGTCACAAACTATTGGCCTCATAGTCAAGCTCAAAGACGCGTAGCGGGCTATGGAAGAGCTATACTCGGAGTTTCACTACGGGATAGAATTCTAAATGAGGAGATCCATAGAAGAATAAAAAAAAAAACTAAGGTCACCGGCTTAGCTCTCAGAATTAGCAAGTTGAAGTGACAATGGGCATAGGCCATACCTATAGCTTGCAGAACTGACGTCCGTTGGGGAATAAAGGTTCTCGAATGGTGACCATAAACCATACGATACTGTGTAGGAAGACTTTTGATAGACCAAAAGTACCATAAAGGACACAGGCAGTTGGCGATTTGGAACCGTTCGTCGTGACATACTATGGGGTAGGCGTATGTCCAGCTTTGGACTCATAAAAACTGATGATATCCGCTGAATTTTATATTTGTTTGCATATTTTTCTTTTATTTATTTCGATACGTAATGCATAATAACGACTTAAACAAGGCTTTTTATGTCGATAAGAGTGATTTTTCTATGCGCTTCGCATGGAAAATCGGAAATCCTATTAGGGTCACACATACGAAACACGCCTACCGAGCCTATATCGATCTGTTTTCATCTAGGTTACCTAGTACATAATATAACTAGGTCGCACCTAGCCCGGAGCTTGCAATTCGAGCATGCGCACTACCGAAGCCATGAAAACAATGTACCTGTAAGAAAACAGTTTCACTTTCAAACGAAACTCTCATGAGAGAAAATATTTTGAACAAATGGTATGAATGTTTTCACTTCAATGTGTACAATGAAGGGTATATTTTGTAGAAATGCTTGAATGGCTGAATCTTGAGCTGAGATTTTTTATGTGTGGTATTTGAGTGAGGTATTTATTTTACATTTGTTTTCATTTCGATGAATTGTATCTGAAGTTACCTAGTTTGAAAACTCTCAAAAACTAATCACCTCCTGAATTTTCACAATATGAATTTTTGTGTGAATATTATCAAACAAGTTTGAAACGAAACTTCTTACCTCAATTACCTCTTATATCTTAAGATTAGATCCATCAATCTAATGTATTCCGCTTTCATTCTTATAGCTTATAGTTTTGTCGAGTCTTCTATGCAGCCATCTAATCAGAGCGGTGGCTAACACTGCGCTGATAAGATAACCCTGCAAGAATTGTGTAAGCCTTCTAATATACAGTGCGCTTCGTTTTATAAGTATTATTATCAAAATTTAAACAGAACTTAGACTGTTAGAAGCTGCGGTTTAAGTTTGGAGTATGTCTGGGTAGCAGACATACTCTAACTATTTTTTTTTTTTTATGCTACTTGGCAAGCAGACAAGCTTACGGCCCACCAGATGGAAAACAGTTACCGTAGCCTATGAACGCTTGTAACACCCGAGGCATCACACACGCACTGCCGACCCTGAGACATAAAGATGAAAAGTCTCATGTGCCTGTAATTTCACCGGCACCTGTACCCTTCAAACCGAAACAGCAATGCGAACACTACTGCTTGGCGGCAGAAATAGGTACGGTGGTAATACTTCCCCGAACGAACTCTTTCACAAGAAGTTTTACTACTAACACAAGAAGTTCTACTACTAACGAAATTCTAATTCATTCTAATATATCTAATGCGTATTACACGTGCAAAATAGAAAAGATTAACATTAAAGCATTAATCAAATGGCACAGTATATGCCAAATAGCCATCTTTACGCATTGGATCCGAATTCAACTTGTTGGGTTTTAGCATGATTTCATCAAGTAGAAATTCTTGAATTTTGAAAATTTAGGTTTGTTCTTGACGTTTACTACTAACATGTTTAATAGTAACATGTACAGGCAAATTAGCAAAAAGTGTGGACCTAAGTCGTGTAGTCGTGGATTCTTATGGAAACGTTAGATGACACGAAAAGAAGCTTATCCTAGGTTTGCACCGTTTCTGGCGCTTACGGAAGGCTTAAAATTTAGGCTTTAAATATTAGGTACAAACTTAAAAAGGCCGTAAATTTTAAATAGAAAGAAATTACTTGATGCAAGTTAAATTACGTATAGAGAGACTGTCTTAGTGCATTATGATTTAAAAAAAAACCACGTGCTTGTAGGGAACACAGTGTTGAACAAATGCATCTTCCGTAAATTAATACCAGTATAAAACTTCCGGCGGATGTAGTACTAATTAAATGAATAAGTTTAAGTCAATTTCCAGAACTACATTAATTTTTCCCGAAGTAGAGCGACAATAAAATATGGAAAAGTGCCTTCCGTGAGACGCACCAAGGTGCAAACCTGGTAATGTATTTCAAACATTTTTCTGATAAGTCTATCAATTTGCACCGACTACCTTACTTTTCCCGGAGCCGTAATAACCACAAAATTTTTTTTTTGTATATGTTTTTTTTTGTATGTTCCGTATGTCGGATTTAAAAAATACTTGGTGCAAATGTAGATCATAACGGTTTAAAGTCTATGCCAAATTGCACCGACTACTTCTATTTCCCCCATTAAGTTACGGATATTTTAAGGTTTTTCACCCTATTTCACCATGTTCCGGAGGGTGAAATTACTGATGCTTATTGTTAGAGGTGATTTTTAAGCCATACAAAACAATTAGAAAAGTTTTCATGACTACATCTAATTAGTTCCACACTTTTGCAAAAAATCACCTAATTTGACTGTACTAACTAGGAATGGTTACGTAATTTCTAATAGAAAGTCAATGGAAAGGGTGTATAATAATATCCCTATTGTTATACTCTGTCTCTGTTTTCCCCCTTTGTTCATGTCTTATGTAATAAGCAACCCTTGATTGATATGACATGTTTACGTGATGTTAACCTTAATAAACATAATTAGTTACTTAGGTATTAAATAGTTTTCTTTTACGATATCAGATCTGTTGAGCCTTTCCCACTTTCATCGGACCCTGGATGTCACGTATTGTCAGTCGTCTCACAAAACCAATTCATAAGAGACCAAGCACTACCACTCTATGGTATCGATTAAGGAGATCTGTTGAACATGTCCCGGCTTCATCATCAGATCAAGGCCCTCAATTATATGAAGCTAAACAACAAAAGTTCTGACAAATACTGGACAATCTTTTTTCTTATCTACCTTTCGGAACTCCTTCTACTTTTAACGTTCTTAGATCGACAAACTAGTCTGTTTTGAAGAAATCAAGACACTTTTTTAGTAGTAGAACTTCTTGTGAAAGAGTTCATCAGGGGAAGTACTACCACCGTACCTATTTTTGCTGCCAAGCTGTAGTGCTCGCATTGCTGTGTTTCGGTTTGAAGGGTACAGGTGCCGGTGAAATTACAGGCACATGAGACTTTTCATCTTCATGTCTCAGGGTCGGCAACGCGCTTGTGATGTTGCCTTTGGTGTTGCAGGCGTTCATAGACTACGGTAACTGCTTTCCATCAGTTGGGCCGTATGCTTGTTTGCTTTTTAGGTAGTATAAAAAAAACAACAAAAATTTTAACAAACACTGGAAAATATTTTTTCTTGTCTTTGTTTTCCCACTGCTGGACCTTACCAAAATTCTTCCACATTAAACGTTCCTAGATCGACAAACTAGTCTGTTTTGAAGAAATCAAGACACTGCACTTGTTTTCTGTTGGGTATTTGAATATATGTCTCTAAAATGATCATTTACCTGTTTGTTAGTTTTCTTAGTCGTGTCGAATAAAAAGTTTTGCGTAGAATTGAGTTCACAGCCTTGTGAAGTTCAGGTACAAAATCGCAGTTTTCATTGCAATGAAGGATAGCTACTAGGAAATCATTGCGGTTTTTTACGGTAGAGTCACTAGAGTGGAACTGACTGTTTATCAAACTACAAAGAAAATGAAATAAAGTTAACAAAGCTGCAATTAAAATATTTTTGCAATATACATTGTAATTTAGGTTTTTCAACCATCATCAAATGGAAGACGCCCCGCCCCACTGTAGGGTTGCTGATTCGTTCGTACTTTCGAAAATCGAGTCTTAACTTTATGCCTTTGTTTATTTTACATAGATTTACATCAGGTATCATCATCATCATCAGACATTAGAGTCCATTGTTGGACGAGGCCTCCCCTATATAATGCAAAAGGAGATTTGCCATAATTACCAGCATGCTTGGCAGGCGTATGTGGTGATCGCAATATTTGTGGTGATTACTGAGGCGGATGCTACTGCCCATCCCCTGATGTAATCCCTTAGTCGACTTTTATATACGACATCCACGGTAGGAGACGGGTGGGGTCTATTCTTAGGTTGGATACACCATAGCATAATATGCTATGTTAACATATTATGTTAGGAATGAACCAATTAATTTATAAGAAATGACGAATAGTAATGACAGTATGATTGTTAAGTTTTTGCACAATAGTCCCTGGACATAAGCCTCCCTTGGAATGAGACAAATGGTCTTGAGCCACGTTTGCGTTTTTTTTAAATTCTGTTTGGCTAGCAAACAAGCATACGGCCCACCTGATGGAAAGTAGCTACCGTAGCCTATGAATACCCCCCGCATTGCAATGCGAGTACTACCTGCTTGGTGGCAGAAATAGTAGTAGTTGGTGGTAGTACTTCCCCGGACGAACTCTTTCACAAGCAGTTCTACTACTAAATGAATGTATGAATCGTATCAATGTATTAACATCATTCTTCCTGACTGGTTCTAGTATCACTAGGTCTTTCTTGGTCACCTTGTCTGGGGAATGAAACTCGTTAAAAAAGAGGCTAGGCTTGAATTTATATCTATAGAGAAGGCTTTATTAAATAGTAACTTTATAAGAAATGTTCGATTCCATTTCGTAACTACTGCACAATAAGTTTGCCTTGAGAGTTTTGTCACTAATTGTACCTATCATTGTATCCTGCAAGGAATACAGTCACTGACAACGACGGTATCATACCACTTGGCCTAGGACTGCACACAAAAAGCATTTGAACCAGTATACAAAGCAATTGCTCTCAATTGGCAACACAATAGAGCCACCTAGAATCACTCATATAAAAAGCCCTACAATTCACATCTAAAACATCCTGTATTCTAATTCAACGGTATCATAATTCGTGTGGCCTTGCCGCGGTGATAAGGAAACGCCATACAATTGTTATTGTTCTTTTCAGCTGCATTATTTATCATCGGCCTATACACGCCTACTCGTGATTGCCGAGAGTGAACAGGACTTCACCACAACAAGGTTGCAATTTGGATTAGACGGAGTCTTATGCTAGGAGTATATTCACTTAATAAAAAGATTCAAAATAAACATAAGGAAAACATAATTTAGAAAACCAGTACTATTTCACATCAATTTTTTTTAAATAAATCTTCATCAGTTATTAGACGTCTACTTGCTGCACGAGGCCTTAGAATTGGTGTTATGCACTCAGATGAATCTCTTAGTCGCCTTTTATATATCTACGTGAAAATTTGGAGGAGTCTTATTCTTAGGCTGAGACCACCATGATCCTCATTATATTTTTTAGAGAAATGGCTAATTGGGTTTGCCAACGGATTCGTAGTCACGACCTTATGGTCAGCAGGTGGTATCAACTGCTACTGTACCAAGTCTTTTATGCAAGTACTTTCATGCATTGCGGAAATGGCTTCGAGGCCGGAGTTTAGTTGCTGTTTGCACAGTTCACTGTAGTAATTATCGTATGGGCGCTACGGCGATAATTTAATTTAAGATGTTTGACAGTTTGGACAGCGTATGCTTAGTAATAGGGTCCCGTTGGCACCCTTTTGGCACGGAATCCTAAAATAGTACACCTATTGGTTTGCATACTTACGTTTTTGGTAATTATTTAGGTGTAGATTAGACATGTTATACATACATACTTGACCTTACTTTTGTGCAAGGGAATGTTTTTGATCTATGAAAGTATATATAGGGCTGAAGTTCACCAACATATAAACAGACAATCAGTTGTAACCATTGATTATAATAACGGATAATGTATGAACATATCTGTCGAAAAGAATTGGCTGCCAGTTTACTGCCAGTTTACTGCCAGTTTACTGCCAGTTTATACCTTCGTATAACTTTCAGTTAAATGGAGCTCTGAGGCTAATGTGGCATAAAAATAAATTGATTTGGTAGGACACAAATTTCTATGCTTTACTATCATCATCATCATCACCATCAGCCTGTAAAAATCCACTGCTGGACATAGGCCCCCTAGAATGCCACGCCGAACGGTCTTGAGATATCTCCATCCACCGACTTCCTGCGACGTTAATAATGTCTTTAGTCTTTTGTACTAGCTGTACATACTTCATAAAAATACGGTTACTAACCACGTTAATACTATTTAAATAAGTAACTTTATTGTCACGCCAATATAGTTATAATTCGATATGCCGGTAAAGCTCAATCATTCGATTGATTTTTACAATTAGGTTATCAATTTTCTGAGAATCAGTTGCATACTTACGCTACAGGTGCTCAGCCAGTAGTGGCCGTTTGTAAAATATAAATACCTACATACCTACATAATCTGAAGACAAACAGAAAACTTTTATACATTAAAAACTACCTATTTATAAAATTTTCAGAAAAGTGCGCGGTGTCAATAACCCTAAAACGAATGCTGTATCTATTCAAACGCCGTATCTACGAGTGCGAAACTATTCACGAAAATACCTACCTAGCTATTAGCGCATACACTAGGCACACTCACACAGCCAGCTAATGTATATACTATGTTCCTACATAGGCTCGGCGTGTGGTAGTGTAGAGAGCTAGATTAAAGAATAGTTAGTATGTGACCGCCTCCGTATACTAGGTGGTCGAATGCGGCAGCGCGTGGCCTCGGCGGTCGGCGCTGGCGTGCAGATTCTACTGCAGCAAGCATCACGAGGGCCCGCGAGGGGCACCGCTCTAGCCGTCTTTTTCATTTTGCGTGCGTCTTTTTTTGGCAGCGCGCTTTAACCTTGGATTTTTTTCATAGCGAAGCGCTGCACGTACGCGCAAGGCAAGTTTCGGATAGTCGTAGAGTATAGCGTCCCCCACTCAACGCGTCTGAATTTTCTGCATTCGGGCGACGTGAAGAGTTTTCGGCGGTCGCATTCGCGAGCGCTCCCCACAGCTAGGCGCGCGCACCGGCTTTGACGCACCGCGCACCGCGGCGCTGCAACATGCGGAAGTGAACTACGAGAACGCAACACGGTGCCAAAAGCAGTGTTACTCAACCAACACCAGTGTTCATACCCATAGATACCAGTGAGGGAATAAACACAACACACTCAGTGAAACACGAACTATGCTAGTGCAAGGCTCGTAGAGCTCTAATGGTTTTCTAATAAGAAACGAGGACTGTGGAATTTACGATTATGGATACGAGGAAAGTATCATTCAGTTATCTTCTATTTAGCTTTATATTTGGCTTCAGTTATTTACAGAGACACCGCAACCGGAAGTCACTATAGGTTCATAGAAAAATTCAACGCGTGTAACCTATTTGGGAGTGAATCTAGACATTATTAAAGAGGTAGGTATTGAAGAACAAGAAGTCATTGATAAATAGGTGTTGACATCCCACAGCATACAATACATTTTGATTGAACGAGGGTTTAGAGCAGTTTGTACCTTAAAATGTTCCGGTAAGAGAGCGTTTTTGCGCAGTTGCCGTCCCCGAAGTTTTGCATACACGTGCTGCCGATTCGGGGCTATTGAACTTGATAATGAGACAACCGTATCTCCCAGTTTTTGTTCTATTATGTTGCATCACTATTCTTCTTTCTGCGAGATCTACGCGGACCGGTTCCCTATGATTTCACAGCGACGGGTTATCTATGATGATTCACGTGGCCGGTGGCCGCTCTATTTACCGCCATAGACGGCCTACGCCTCGGAGACCAGTGAAATTACCCAAACCGCGTTGTCGTAAACTATTATTTTTAATGAATCCACCGAAAAATCCAGTTCGGCACAGTGCGAGTTGGGGATCTAATTTATGTGCGTAGATAGATCGAACGAAACGGGCCCGGAACCGCTCTCAGGCGAAAACTGGTCTTGTAACGCATTAACATTAGCATAGAAACTGTCAAAGCGGCCCCGCGGCCCGCACCCGCTATTAGCACTTAAACTCCTCGCGGTCAGGATCGCCTTCTATTGCGTGTGCGTTTCTGCACACGACTTGTTCCGCGATACTAGACCTTATGCCCTTGTAGACTTGGTCCAATTTAATTTAATTCTGTTCGAGGTTATTATGCGTAGACGAGGCTTCTGATTTGAATTTCGGTTGAGGCAGTTGCAGCGACATTTTGAAATGCGAATTTGCTTATCTCATTTACATTAATAATCGGTTTTGTATGAAAGGGTTCTTGAGTCAAGTAATGTCAACATATCTCGCGCTGACTGAGTTGTTTTACCGCTCTTGTGTTTGGTTCTAACGTCTAAACAACAAGTCTTTTGTGTTGCCGACACTCTTGACATCGTTGAACGCATATTATTCAATTCGTTCGGTGATTTAACACTCTACTCAAATTGATTGTTGACATAGAGCTGAAAAATGCAATTAATGCAGTTACTGTCGTCGAATTCAAAGTTCCAAAGTTTTATCAGAGACATCAATATTTTATTATTGTTATATTGTTTAACTGGTGTATGTACGTACTACATACCTAGATCTTATAAAAATGGGTACAGGTTTACACAGCTTATCCATTTCGGATTGCGACATAAGTTAAGTATATGAAAACCACAATAGGTACCTACAAAGTATAATGTATTATTTAGCTATGATTTTTTTTAATATAACATAAGTTCTCAATATTTGCATTACGAGCAGTTGACCTTGTGTTCACTTTCATTATTAATAAAACTAACAAAAACTAACTTATTATGCTGTTTATTATTATTATTAAATTGACTAAAAATCCAAGTAACAATGAGGGATTCAACTGAATTTAATCGACTATAGTAGGATCGAAGGTCACAGTTACTATTGGACCTACGTTTCCGTCGACGTCAAGCCTAGAACAGCCAATCACAAAACAGCTGGTTGACACAACGCACGGAACGAACTTTTGAATTCCGTTCTTCATCATTCATTCGGCCCTAGATTATTAAACAGATACCTACCTGAATAAGCGATGTTAGGTCAGGTTGTAGATAATTATCTTCATGAATATTATAATTTTCGTGCTCGTCCAATACATTAACATCAAACGGATTCATTCAGGGTATTTTTTGTGAACAAAAAGTTAATTATACTGTCAAAAAAATACTATTTACTTGTGAATTATTCGAAAAGTTACATGCATAGATTCTACGCGAATGTTTTTCCCGTTAACGTCAAATTCAGAAAACGTTTAAATATACATAAATTAATTCCCTTTGCGTAGTTCTTCTAAAACCTCATTCTAATATTGTAATAAAATGGTGTAACACACACAAATTGTATGAACAGCTGTTTTTAATTACAATTCATAATCGTGTAACTCTGATACGTATGGAAGCATTTTCAGGCGTACATTACAAATGTACGCGATATAAAAACACCTAAAATAATGTACTTTGCCCAAATTTGAATTTTTAAACCAGAAATGAGTCTTGGAAAACTTTACAATCACAGTTACATCTATCCTAAAACGCTACAGTACTTACTCTGCGGCTTTAGTTTATAGATGCTATGATTATAGTGCACTACAGTGCGATACGTTACCTGAAGACAGTGATCACGAGTAAATGGTGGATCCATTGCCATATTTAATTAAATGACAAAGTAATAAGCGCTTATTTTACATTTCCATACGCAAAAGCTGCAGCTCCAGAGACGAGCTACAGCTAAAGACTAGTGTTCTATAGTTTTATTCATAGCAAATTATGTTTCGTTTTATATGAAATTATCTAACATACAAAACAGATATCTGTGCACTGAAGCGATAACCTTATATTAGGCCTAACTACAAGACAGTGCGTGATTAGCGGAACCACAAAAATAACAAAAAAATGTTATCATTGTTGCAAGGCGAACGACGTGACGCTATAGGATTGTATGATAAATTAATTAGGTAGTTTAGTCTCCGAAGCCAAACTGAATTTTAATCTTTACATCTTAAACATCATTCTTGCATGTTTATTATTCTTGCATAATTATATTCTTCAGCTTAGGCTTAAACCATATGACGTGGTCAGAACCTCTGCATAAAAACACACAAAAACAACTGCAATTGCTTGTTGACGATCTCAGAAAAACACTACGTGTTATGTGTATATTACGCTACAAGTAGAAATAATTTAATCAGAATATTTATATTTAATAATTAAATTAATATCAAACTCTGTTATTGAAATACACTGATCTGAGATTTTACTTCTTGGATTTTGACAGAAATGTTGAAACAATCTATCTTCAGAAGGAAATTAATATCTAAATAACAGAAAGTCACTCTTAAAATACATTTCGTAACGCTTAGTGCTTAGTCGGTTAGTCTTTATGCCACAGATTAGTAAATAGAAGCTACGTAACGACTGCTACGCAGCTACGCCGTAGCGAAAGGATTACGATAAAGACTATTTTAGTAAACCTGATACATATTTTTCATATCATGAAAATCAAAAATATTTTTGGCATGCAGCATGCCTCGCTTAACATTACACCTGACTAATATGCCACGTAGTTAATAGGCCCAGTTTAAAATTAAACTTTTAAATTACACATATCGTCAACTACATAGGCAACTATACAAGTTAGTCTAATACACCAATTTTCCTTTTGAACCGGCCTTGTGAGTACATCGATAATTGTACAAAGAGACCAAGGACTCAAAGAGGCCTTGGGGAGGCGCTTACGTCATAATAATGCGCGTGCAATATCATGTATGTGTAGGTGTAGATGTGTTAAACTTGTATATTTATGATGTACTATTCGAATTTGAAAATTGATTTGATGATATTCTCATAAAAATTACCTTGTAGTATTCAAAGCTAACTAGTATATTTTCTTGGCCATTGTTGTAGTTGTCATCTATTAATGTGTAACTTGATTCCGGGATTCAGTCTTAATCCTCGGTGTAATAAAGTCTATATTTAAAGCAAACCAAATACACACGTTCTTCCCCAATTTTACAAAATACTAACAGTGCGTAATTTAACCTGTGTGGGACAGAATACGAAACTGGTCCAAACTGGTATCTTTTGATTTCGACCTTATTTGGGTCAAGGATTATTTTTACAAAGACCCCCTGTGTGAGCTTAAGTTCCTGGTCACCCTACGCGGAAACATTATTATTATGATATTTTGGAGGGAAGATGGTCAAAAGATTTTGCATGTGTGATTTCAAAAGGGTAGTCTGGTGCCACGATCATGCACGACTTCTAAAACGTAGTACATTGTAGTGAATTAACTTGGACCGTGTTTAATGCGATAAATAGAATAAATTTTTTACACACGAGCGTATGTTTTTTTAACATGCCTTTTAAAAAAATTGTCACTTACATAAGATAGTAAGGTTAAGTTACGTGCTTAATTATGATAACAATTACCATCTTAAATAATCATGTCCAAATGAGAATGTCTTTTCTCAGTTAGAGTTATAACTTGTTCTTGGTAAGTTTTGCAGTGGAAAAATCATGGCTAAAAAGTAATAATATGTAATTTTGAAATGACAACTACTTTAAATATGTAACAATGTCAGACAATAAAACAACCAGACGTCTAATCAAGCTTAATTTATTTCGTCTGATATGCAATGCTGCACAATCGATGACCACCACCATCTATGTCGGTTTTACATCTTATACATACATACGCGTTTTTTGCCCGACAGAGTAGGCCTCGCTTCAAAGGGCCTCTTTTCAAAGAGACCGTGGGTCGCTTGATGGGTGAGTCGCAAGACTATATGCGTGACAAGTGGTGAGCTCATCGCCACCATTGCTTCCTACGAACAACTCAGCTTACGTTTTCTTGCAGTAATAAAACACTCTTAGATAAGCGAGCAGCCACACTGAAAAACCCAATAGTTGAATTTTGTAATGTTGGTTCCATTTATGCTGATTCAAAACTAAATAGTGTATAAATAACCGCAGAAAGACATTTGATTTTACAAAAAAAAATTAACAAATAATGTAGGTAAATGCTATATTAACCCATCAAAATGGTTGAAAAAAGGTTAGATCAACCTGTTCGGTTTTTCAGTGCAGGACACATCTTATACACCCGGGAAAGAAATAAAATGAAACCTTGCCTTCTAATTATAAAATAGGAAAAAAATGTGAGGAAAGTCAGAGGGACTACGTAGAGTCGTTTCGAGAAGAGAAAAAAAAACGAAAATAGCCCAACATGTCCGGGATATTATGAAGGAAGTTTAAATAAAACTAATGTCAGCTCTTACCAGTATTAGACAAAACTCGATCTCGTGCTGAACCTATTTCTGTAATAAGACAAATTGCGTTTCTGACCAATACAGTATCATCATCACCAGCCCTTAGACGTCCACTGCCGGACCAGGCCTATTATACACGATTGGGGGAATTGCCATAATCACCACGCTTGGCAGGCGGAGGTGATGTGATGTTGAGTACTCAGGTAGATGCTGCTGCCCATCCCATAGTGTCCTTTTAGGACTTCTACGGGACAAGATGGAGGTGTCTATTCTTAAGCTCTCACATGCCTATACCTTCAGAATGATCAGATTTTCCGCAAATTGAACCAGTAACAAAAGCAAAAGACGATAGGTACAAACCATTTTTAAAAGTTGTATAAGTTTACTGCTGGACATAAGCCTCTTCCCTAGAATGCCAATAAAAATAAATAAATGTCAAAATAATTTAATTAAACGGAATATAACATTTTTTATATAAGTAGGTATCCGTATAGAAAATGGTCCAGCAGTACGACAATAGTAAACGTCTAAAAGCTGCTGCTGATGATGATGACGATGATTTGAAACCATAAAATAAAATTTTAAAAAATAGTCAAAGAAAATTAGTTGAAAAATAAATGATTTCTTTATAATTTCAACTAAGAAATCATTTATTTTTCGTGTTAAAATGTGATCTTTACTTATAATTCGTCTAGTCTTTTTAAAATTTTGATTCATATAGTTTTTATGAGTATAAACTTATTGGTAGGTATTTAGGCTTATTACTTTATTACTACGCAATCAATCGAAAGTTGTCATCCATGAAATAATGATCAAGTTTTTTTTATCGCAAGAGTTTTATGACTCTTGGGACTTTTAATAGCGGAATAAACATGACAACTTCCTGTGCTAGCTTCGAATTATAGTTTCGTAATCGAAAATACTTAGCTTAGTACCTACCTGTTACTTAAAGATTAATGTGAGTACTTACTCACATGTGATATACACAAGGATTTTAATTATTCCCTATACATACATACAGATCACACTATGACCTCAAACTTATTACCCCTCTAGGGTTTAAAATCAAGATAGATGTATTAACACTTTATTGTTCACCAGGAATACATAATTTCTTCCAGACAACCTTTCAAAAGACCTCTAAATAATCAAGATGCCTAGATCTATGCGCGTATATACGCATCGCGCGCGTCACTGCGTGCATTACATCCAGCCTTTCACTTTTTGGATCTTGTTTAGTATGTATACTGTACTGTAGTACTGTATACCGTGGCTTGGCTCGAAAGCGCTTTGTTCTAAGCTTCTCTCTTGCATAACGGATCATAGCAACCATTCATTAGCTAATTAGCTTTTGACATGAACAATTTTACCGCCTCTGTTTTGGCGTTTTGGCAGATGGGTTTTAGTCACGACGCGGTTCACTGATCTAGGTTTAGTAGATCAAAGAAAAATTATTATGATTATGTCATATCTTTATTATCACATAAATGTACAAGTATTCAATATACAAAATTTTAAAAATACAAATAAGACACAAACCCAACAGTCACATACATAGTCATGATAGAATCTGAATATTTGCAGATCATGCAAACATTTGTCCCGCAGCGAGAATCGAACCCGCATCTTTAACGTCTCAGCCAGCTACTTGCCCGCTGTACCACTAACGAGGTCGTAAAAAAAAACAGATTATATTGGTCATTATGCGTCAAAACGAAATTAAACAGTTAAGGTATCTAGAGACCATTGCAAAATATCTAAAAATAGCTCAACTGATCTAAATGCAGGCGGAAGCGTTCAGATTATTGATAATTATTAGCTACTTATGATTATAATATACTGTATTTTTATATTGTACTGAGCTATAGCTCAGCTAGCTAGTTATTGAAAAACTAAAAGTCATGTCGTATATAACTTGAGGTAAGTAGTAATTCATGGGTTTCACTGACTTAACTGTAGTATGATGATAGTGATTTGTAGAGGGTTAGTTCTTAAGGTTCCTATGTACATCTCGGCAAGCTTGTAGCCTAAATTACCTACGCTTCAACTCTCTAAATGTTTCCTGGTTCATTGTTCCAAAAATTTAGAAAACTTTGTAGGTACTTTGATAAGTTTTATACAATTACTAGTTGCGCCCCGCGGTTTCACCCGCGTGAATAATGATGAAAATTTATGATGATGATGATGATGATGAAAAGTAGCCTATGTGTTAATCCAGGGCGTAAAGTATCTCCATTCCAAATTTCACTCAAATCCATTCAGTAGTTTTTACGTGAAAGAGTAACAAACATCCATCCATACTCACAAACTTTCGCGTTTATAATATTAGGATATCTACAAAGTTATATCAAAATCTATCTTCTCTTAGCAAAAAAATGTAGTTTCTTATTCATTTAAAAACTACAAGTTAGATCTTTATATTTTTTTTAGATATTAACGCATTAGACTTATTGCACACCTTGACGAAATGTTCTAAATTTTTGAAAGAATGAACCAGATTATATTTAATTGTAATTTATCTGAAAAAATCAACGAGGTGTTCAGGGAACCTTAAATACCTTAACTGAATCTAAAAGAGCGTTAGCATCTTAATTTTCTAGAAGGTTCTTGTGCTAATTTAGGTTGACTAATAAAGATATTAAAAACATTTAAATGGTCGCAGAAAGTAGATGGATAAAGGCGGCTTTGTCGTACCATTCTATGGGAAAGGTTACGTCCAGCTATGGGCTTCAACAGAACGATGACGGTGATGAAGATCTATTAATTTAAATGTTTAATTTACGGCCTGACTCAGTTACGCAATTATTAAATGAAGCAGGTGTATTTTAATAGACAAATCAGTTGGAGAATATATGTTTAACGAGCTCTATGGCCGGTTAGTTTTTATTAGAACCTGTTCACCATGGTAGTTTTAATTAGTTACAACCAACTAATGAGCTATGATTTTCGAACATTTAACAATTCAACTAACCCTATAAATCTACCTTATAAAGAGTAGATTTACTCTTAGCATAAGCAGTAGCGAGGTTAGTTGCCAAAGTGGCAAGTTTTGTAGAAAACTTAATTTAGACTTCAATTGGCAAGTCTAGTGCAATTAAATTCACTGAATCGGCAACTAAATACTTCTTATGTAATGTATGTGTAAATGGCCCTCATGGGCTTAGATAAGTTATCAATAAAAGGAAACTGTGTACAAATCACAGGAGCCATTTAATCCATCTTTTGTCTTAACTACATATTAACAAATAGTTGGTTTTCAAGTATAACAAGATCAAATTTTATAAATTATTAAACCTATCTTACTAAATTTTCTTCAAACATGCATGGCCAATAATGTAATCTACCGAATACCAAGTTTCAAAAAAGTATTGAAACCTTAAGTGCTACAGACAATCATAAAACGCCGTCAAACTTGTGACTTTTTTAAATAATTAAATAACATAGAAGATTTAAACATAATAAAATGTAACGACGTAACGACGAAGTCGCAAAACGTGCGTACGCGCTGCAACGTAACGCCAGGTCTTGCAACTTTCTATTGTGACTCCCCCTTTCCCCCTATTTGTTCCTAAAGGGCCGGTGTCTACTGTAGTGCCATTGTATAGACGTGCACGTGATATTTTACACTTGCTGTACGCCTATGTTTTCATAATAAATTTAACCGCTATTGTAGAACGGCTATGACTAATGTATTAAAAGTGTGTAGACACTTTTGCTGCAGTGGACAGTGGCCTTTAGTAATGCAGTAGAAAGTTCTTTGTTTGCAATTCTATGTCCACGCATTAATGTTTATTCTGTTTGCACAGACCCGAATCTTTGCATAATGTTATGCAGTTCTCGTATTTGAAATTTGGGGGAAAGCGTGGTGGGTATTGTTTTTTTTAAAGTGTCAGGTACCAACAAATTACTTGAAGCTACCTGCTGCAAAATATATCTCAAGTACTCCCTAAAGAGGACTATCTCTTTCAAATCTGTGATGTAATTTGTCAGAGACCAGCTCATTCCCATTCAGTTCAAAAACTATTCAGTACTAAATATCGGTTCCGTGATGTCCGCTGCTATATTTAGAGGCACAGTCGCGGAAGGTCTGTAGACTTTTGCAATAAAAGTTATTCAATGATGGGGAATGTCAACGATGAACCGATATTTTGTACTGAATAATTTTTGAACTGAATGGCTATAAGAGCTCATGGTAAGTTCTCTGTACTAAAAATGTATGTCTCCTTTCCTAAAATAACCTAAAGAGCTTATCTCCAGTTATCATCAACTTGCCTAATGGGTTTTAAGGTGCAGATGAGTTCAGTCCGGGCCAAACTAATTGCACAATCAAATTTTGTAGTTCTCTACGCACCGTGCACCAGAGATTCAAAATGCATCGCATAATGTGAGAAGCGGACCGGTTGTATTTCAACATGCCTTGCGCAAGCAATGGGAATTTACAATTGAACGGAGTGGATTTGATGTGAAGATTTATTGTGCATTTTGTGAAATTATAGGCACATGACCTAAATAAAGCCTGATAAAATCTCTCGAATGATTTATTTTGGGGAATAAAAAACAGGTCAAGTGCGAGTCGGACTTGCGTAGAGTACAAGTAGGTTACCATAGTAACTACTAGTCCAATAAAACTAATAACCAATTGACACATTTTGATGGTGGCACTTCACTTGGTTGCAAAATGTCAAATGTTTGCGTTATTTTGCCAAGGAAAACAACATTATGTTTCGATGGACTCATGGTTGATTTTACCTTGGCTAAATAACGCAAACATTTGCGAATTTACACCAAGTGAAGTGCCAGTATAATACATATTTTCCGTTTCTTGTAGAAATGTAAAGGATTTTCTAGTGATCTGAAAATTATTCAAATAAAAAAGTTCTAGAGTGCTCTATTTAGACAGTCCTTCGGTTTCAAGAAACTTTTTTTTTTCAGCAGAATACTGTTTTACTTTCTGCAATTCAACCATAAAATCCTTTTCGCCTAAAGCTTTGCAAATAATTTGAAACATGTTGCCTATAGACACGCTTAACCGCATTCGTAGAGACGCACCTTTCTACGTAACCGCAACATGCGTGCGACATAATCATTGTGATGCCATCTCTGTCTAACACATCAGACAGCGCAATGTGCGAGTGAAATGTAAAAAAGAGAGATTTGTAGCAATGGTTGAGCAGAATGCATTTTAGATTTTGACCTAGTTTTGAATGATGACAATAACATAGAGTTGAAAACGACCATTTCCTGTTTTTTAGCAGTTCTACCATAACTAATGTAGTTTTTGTCATAATTGACCCCCAAGTAAATGAAGGGGATTATAAATATCACAGGAAGTCGGTTGATGGAGGCGGCTCAAGACCGTTTGTCGTGGCATTCTAGGGGGAGGCCTATGTCCAGCAGTGGATTTCTACATCATTATCATCAGCTTGTAAAAGTCCACTTCTAGATATAGGTCCCCCGATATAATGCCACGACTAAAAGTTTCAAGCTTCCTCCATCCACCGAGTTCTCGCGACCTTTATAGTGTCCATGGTCCATCGAGTGGGTGACGGGGCCTTGCTTTACTGCATCGACCAGTTTGTGGTCGCCACTCGAGAACCTTATATTACCTTATTTAATTGGTTTCGTTACAATCTTTAGCGGCTTTAAACAGGAGACTTGTCATAAACTACTTATTGTATAATTTTCATCAAATTCGTCAACATTTCGGACCCTTTATTCAAAACTGTACCCGCAACGAATCCTACCAAATCCGCTGTTATATAGCTATCAATAAACGTATTCGTGAAAAGGGATCAATTATGAAGTACACTAAAGTATGGAAAGAGGAATCCATGCAGGCCTTTTCAAGCTTCACCAAAAGTAGAGCAAAGTTTTTTGCAATTGATTGATGAGTAGAAGGTATACAGGAACCTCTAGTTCAAAACTCAACTCGTATATTGAATCCGAATAAACTGGCTTTCATATACAGCTATCAAAAGCCTCGTGAAACCCCGGGAGAGAAAGAGAGGGAAGGGAGATCAATATGAAGTGCACTGAAGTATACTCGTAGATAGGAGGGACCTATGCATGCCTTTTAAGCTCTAGAGTCAAGTTCTTTGAATCACCACTCCTAAGTAATATATCTGAAGCCTGTAGGTATGTTTAACAATAGGAAATGAAATATATAATACTGATTGACAGATTGAAAAACAATCGCTTTTAGAATATATAGTTTAATCAAAATTAGTTTCCGAAAAGTAGATAGAAAATACTTTATAATTTAATAATTCATTCATTTCATTGATTCATTCATTCATTCTTTCATTCATTCATTCTTTATTGCACAAGACAAAAAACAAGTACATAGGCGAACTTAACATTAACATTAACATTTGCTATTTAACATTTTCTCCCAGCTAACCTTTGCGTAATGTATATATGTAGATGGTAAAAGCAGGTTTTCATCAGTCCGTTTCTTTCAAAATTCATTCGATTTTATACAACCACGGCACATAAACTCAATATATACTATCGTATCGGTAGGTTGTACTACGAGAACGTAGAGGGGAAAGCAGAAGGAGGGGCGGGGGAGTTGGATAAAGTGCAGTGAAGTGTAGGGCGGTCGATGCAAGCCTTTGTTCGAGCACCGTTAGGCTCTGTTCGCAGTAGCGCAGTTAACACAGAAATTCATGTCATGATACATGAACTTTCTTCACAAATATTGTTATAACACATTTGCATATATAAGTCAGTGTAGATTCTACGTAATTTTAATGTGTAATGTGTTTTTTTAGTGAGTAATACGCTATTTATCATTATTTTTATCTCATCACGTTTACGTAGATAAAACTTCGTTGTAAATTACTTTAAAATGTCTATGTATGTGCGAATTCGAGTTATGTGATTGAATTAATTATATGTAAAAAAGTTAGTAGGTAAAGTCAGCCTCATAATATATATATATATCTATATATATATATTATATTAACTTGCTTTTTTTTTGTTTACCTAGCTGTAAGTTTTCCAAAAATTGATAAAATAAAATAAAATAAATAACATCTTTTGGAGCAGATTTTTGAAAAAAATTGTTGGTCGTATTTCGCAGGATTCACCATATTCGTCCCATAATTTAGTCAAGGTTCACTTGCTATATTTTGATGTTATGACGCTGACTGTACACTTGCTAGTGACTTCAAAGATCGACCATGTCGTAATTTGTGACGAAGTTTTCTAAAGTAGATTCCACAATGGCTTCTGGATTTCGCAAATGTAGAAAAACTATGCGTAAATGTTTCAAGGCCCCTTTTAAGACAAAACTGATTTAGCTGTTTATTTTTGATAATGCGTGTAACTACCGAAGTAGACCTAAGTTATGTTACTGCTCTTCCTCCACTGTAGCACTTGCAGAGTGACCGCTTTGCGCAACTCAGTGCACTTCCCCTCCCACCGCTACTACGCCTGCGCGTGCATAGCGGAACCAGGTCGCAGCACACCTTCCAGCATAACCTGACATCTCCTAAAACAAACCAGCAACCCACTAATAGAGTCATCACGGGTCAGCTTACAATGGGCAGAATGAGGTCGCAGCCGAAATTTTACCAGCATAACCAAACCTTCATCTAAAAGTAACTATAGGGTCATCAAGGGTCAGCGTTCACTGGACATCACCTTTTAAATTGGCCAGTATAGCTTGGCCTTCATCAAAGAGTAACTATTCAGATTCATCAAGGGTCATTTAAGACTGGTGGTATTCCTACGTGCACACTTGTACTGAGTTCAATCGATAGAATCTTGATGCAAGGTTTTCGGGTGTGGTTTGCATACGAATTTTGGGTCTTCTGATAATTAGATCAATAGTTAAATGATCAAGGAAATAATAAACATACTTAATCTATCTATCTTAATGAATAGGTACCGCGGTAGGTAGGTTGCTCGCTCCATCCACCGACTGCTACTTTTAAGATATCGTCGGCCCATTAAGAAGGGTCTATCCCACACTACGTAATTAGGTTCGTGGTCCCACTTGAGAAACTTTATTCCCCGATGGTCGAGGTACCAGTACCACATACAAACTAACTAATACATTATTGTTATGTATCAAACAGCACTAGTTGTATATCTTCAAATGATTACGCCAACGCTTAAAAATTCACTGCGTCCACTCACTCTTAAAACCCAACCATAGGTATGTCAAACTGAAAATATCCTCAATTTGAATAAAACCACTGACGTAGGTAAACCCACAGTTGGAATAAACCAAGTTTTATATAAAGCACTATCTCTAGTTGCAGGAAGTCGGTGGATAGAGGCGGATCAAGACCGTTTGTCGTCTAGGGGGAGGCCTTATGTCCAGCAGTGGACTTGTACAGGCTGATGATGAATTCCATATTCAAATATTTGTACAGTAATCATAATATTCAATGTTTATTATGATATAGTACTTCAATGTTTTATATGCAAGCTGTAAATAATTGTTTGTTACATTATGGTTTCGGGATTTTTGAAATGCTCCATTTTACGTAATTTGGATCAAAAATGGTGACATTTCAGTCGTCAAGATAATAACGTACGCGGTTCTTGTAGCTGGGAAATACGACACCTTAGATAGTCAAACATACTACAACCACCTAAACAAGAACATAGTAATTACATTAGAAGCTGTCTTCATTAGAGGCATACAGTGTAAAACAGGTTAATAGGTCAGCAGTGGTATTGATCGGCAGCTTGCAGCGACACCTGCATTCGTTTTGTAACACCCGTTCAGTAGGTTATCAAAATATGCTACGCGCTTACACTACATACAGAATCCACTACAAATTCTTTTGGTTTCAGATGCAATGCATCATTTTGTCATAATATATCTACATACTACTCTAACCAAAGAGGTAAAGAAAGGCCCTCTAATCTATGGACTAAATACATATATAAACGTCGCCGGAAGTCGGTGGATGGAGGCGATTCAAAACCATTCGTCGTGGCATTCTAGGGAGGCCTTTGTCCAGCAGTAGACTTCTAGGCTGATGACGATGATGATTACAATAGGTCAAAATAAAAAAAATAAAAACTTATTTCAAGTTTTATAAGCCCATAATTAAAATGGTCTACATTAATGGAAAAGATAAAATAAAAATTGAGTTTATTATACGTACTCTTCGTAGAAAATAAATTCCATAGGTACCGATTTCGGTTTCGAACGCTATAAAGTATGTTCCTCATGAACCAAAAACACCAGCAAACGCCTAAAATAAACCGTCCATCAATAATAAAATCAGCCCTTAGCGTGGGAACTATGACCAGCACCACATTACGAATTCATCAGAGCGGCCAGCATCGATCATGCATATAGAATGACCAACTTAGTTTTGCGGTCAGTGAGGGCGCCACTTTCTTCTCCAAATCCGAACCCTGGACGTTTTTATCCGACTAAGTACTCTGTTGCCCGAAAAACTAAATTTTTTTTCACCTGTTTTTATAATTTTTGACTAAATCTGTTAATAACATAACGAGCAAAGATATTTCAAATGTAGTATAAAAAAACAGGCTAAGTATAGCAATTTTAACGAAATTGATTAATAGTGACCTTCAAATAGTATTTTTGGTATTATTTTGAAAATGTTCAATGTACATACAATAAGCCACCAATTACTAAAGTAACCTTAAGAAGACAATGTTCAAATAATTTCGTCAACGGCAAAGATAAGTTTGCAAGTAGGTTGTTCACCCGACTTTCGATCGATAAAACATAAAATAACCTTCGCACTCACAGGAAGTTAGAAGCTAGGCAAGAATGACTGCTCTATGTTCTAGGCTATAGACAAGGCTGGCCTGAAACTGACCTTTCTTATACGGAAAAGTTGCAAATAAAACAAAGGATGGCTGAATTTACGGCAAATTTTTTTCGAGTATCGTAATTATTTTTTTGTTAATTTTACCAAGTTCTTTTTTCATACTTATTTATATATATTTACAGAAAGATTAATAGAACTAATACAAATATAATACATAGATAAAATTAATAAATACAAATTAAACAGTTGATCTATCTAAAGACCGTTGAAAACGATCTAAAGATAACCCAACTGATCCAAATTACTACCAGATGGTAATTTAATGAATTTAAGTTCTTTGTTCTTCAAAATGTTTTTCTCTCCAACGGTTTCACTGGATTGGAGCTTCTGAAAAACAGTCGCAAAAATTAAATATCGAAGGTTATGTAAAAATATTGCTACTACAATGGGCAAACAACCTATGATCTCTACAGTCGATAAGGAAGAATTAGGCCATTTTATCCAGTTTAGAGCCAGTTCTGTCCTTAACAAAAGGATTGAAAAAAAAAAACAATCTATCGATAAACCAGTCGACGGGTACTTTTAGGATAACTCATTAGGGAAAAGTTTGAGTGATAAAGATGCACTGACCTTCCTCTCTTTGTCTACAGGGCAGGAATAAGAGGCCCGGTGATGGACTCCCAGCAGCAGCAGTACTGCCTGAAATGGAACAGTTTCGGGTCCAACCTGGCCACATCGTTCGCCAACCTCTGGAACTCGGAGAGCCTTGCGGACGTTACACTGTACTGCGAAGGTAAGTTCATGCAGTTTGCATTTATTAACTAGATGCTAGAATCTAGCATCTAGTTTAGAATTAATCATGATCTAGCAGCTAGATCATGATTAATTCTAAAATGGTTGCTACTAAATTTTAAACCGCCATTTTAGTACTATTTTCTCACGTTAATTATTCATTTAGATATTCATAGTGATTTATTTCATAGTGATAGAATATTTATTGGACGATTATCGGATGTACATTTTTTTACCATTTTAATGTTCAATCAAATAATTTATTTTATGGCATTTTACATAGAAAATATGATCTTCAATGATTTTTACAGTTTTTTTTTGGTTCAGAGACATCCGTGGCTTAAATAATGATATTTATGAGGTACTATAAATTAAAACATGGGTGTTGGGTCTTCTCGATTACGCAAAATCAGTTTTAGTAATCTAAAGAAGTGTTGATGAGCTGTGACGATTAAAAAACACAATAAATTTAGAATTTCGTGCCAATTGCGAAACGTTCCACCTTAAACTTAATAACTATCGTAGTAGTAAGTTCATTTTGACTTTAGTAAACGAGTTCTACACATTGAGTTATATCAATGGTTCTACAACTGTGCTAAATTTCAAGTGCAGTGGCAACTGGTGAGAAACACACTGTGGACGGACGCGGACGGTCAGATAACGAAGTCGAATCATAAGGATTTCATTTTACCAATTCGAACTAAACCCTAATAAAGTAACATGCGTACAATTTTAGTTTTACAATAAATCATAAATCATTAACAGGCATAACCCGTAAGGTCCCATTAGGACATATATATCCCTAGTTATTTTTTAATTTTTTCTTACTGTTAAAATTTACAGGAAACACTGATTTAAACAATCTCCAGTTTAGTTACTACTGGGGGCTTAGTACGGGTTTTGATAGTTTACGAAACTATATGAAGTTTCGTTTCCTTCCATACATTTACTTGCAGCGCCCCTAGCGAAAACGAGAAGAAAACTAAGGGCGCTGTCAGTAAATGTATGGAAGGAAACGAAACTTCATATAGTTTTCGAAAACTATCAAAACCCGTACTAGACGTGCTGGTAGAAGGCAGTAAACAGAAGAATTGGCAGAAAGCAAAAGGAAACTATTACACAAATTAGTCACACGACGTATGCGCATATTTATTGCTCGAATTTCATTGAAAAAAAAAGGAATATAATTAACGCACGTCTGTATGACGTTCAAAGCGCGCCTGTTTTAAGTTTGTATCGCAGTTATGATACGCAGGCTCTATGCAAATTGTTGCACTGACAAGAGCAAGGCTCCTTATTTTATAATAGTTATAATTACAATAATAGGTGAAGGCTAGTGTGACTATAAGCACGGAATTAATAATAACCATTGCAAAGCCATTAGAAATGAACAACTAGGAGATCGATACAATTTTATGTTAATAACTTTAAAAAGCTTTAAGATGTCGACAAATTGATGACAATGTATAAAGTAGGTTCAACTCACTATTTGTATTGACCTTAACAAACACTATTGGAAGCAATTTTTCAATTAAATAAGTAGTAAACGTTAGAGCTGTAAAGTGGACTATTGTTCCATGTTTTTTCAGGATATTTAGTACATATTTTTTTAGTTCAGGCATGCATAATACAGTATACTCCCCAAATTGTACCTCTTCCTATCTTAAGCAAGACCTTGGCAACTTTTTGCAATCGCAACAGCGCCACTAAATTATCACCAGTTATCACGATCGCGTCTATATAATGTGGTGAACATGCAGTAAAATATTTCGTATTGATAAACAGGTCGTCGACCCCGGTTCTTGCGATAATTTTGGCACAAAATTATGTTTTACTAGTTGCTCCCGCGGTTTCACCCGCGTGAATAATGATGAAAATTTATGATGATGATGATGATGAAAAGTAGCATATGTGTTAATCCAGGGCGTAAAGTATCTCCATTCCAAATTTCACTCAAATCCATTCAGTAGTTTTTACGTGAAAGAGTAACAAACATCCATCCATACTCACAAACTTTCGCGTTTATAATATTAGTAGGATGTATTTGTGGTACTAGTATTTGTTGAATGAATGTGTTCAGTGCATTATGGGTTCAAGTTTTTCCAGTAGATATAATATTATTTGTCTCTTTTTTTATGTAACTATAAAACTTGACTGCTGTTTCTTTGGATTAGTTCTTTAAGAACAATTTATATTATTAATATTAAATTAACAATAAAAATGGTATTATTAATTAATAACTTTCCGAAATCTTGTCACTAAGACTTTTAAATAGGTACCTATCTACTTAATGAGTTTCAATCTAAACGCTACTAAAATGTAGCCCGAAGGGCGAGTCACTTTCAAATAGGACTTCTTTCCGTATCTATATATGAAGTAAACCCAAATAGTGATTGAAACTACTTACCTGAAACTCCGCCAATTTCTTACAACGTATATGCTTTGATTTCAATTTGCGCGCGTTAAGTCATGGACAAATATTAGTGTATATTATTATTATTTACATTATTGTGCATAGTGGAGTATTAGAGTCGATATTTATGTATGGTAGTGAAAGTTGGGTATGGCAGAAGAAGCATCAGAGTAGAATAAATGCAGTGAAGATGAGAGCTCTCTCTTCAAAGTAGAATGTGGTGAAACTTCTTTTCTAACTTAACTTCTGTTGTTCTGATAGCTTCAATTTCTACCTATGTTTTTATCAATTAAATTATCTGAATAGGTAAATTGAGATACTTTAGCCCATTTTGAAAATTATTTTGAATCCTCTAAAATTCTGACTGTAATGGCCGTCACGAAGCAACTTTTAAAACCTAATTGTTTTGTTATTCAACACTTCAAGTTCTGTAAATACCTACCCAACCAGTTGCACCATGCATATATACGTATAATATTATGTACCTATTATCTAAAAAAGTTACACGTGCCGAGCGATAATGAACTCGAAAATATTGCAATAAAACCAAGGCCACCCGTTTTAGCGGAAGCTCGTGCAAAACAAATGACGAATGCAATTCTTTTTATCGTTGGCGCCGCACGAAAACACGATATGAAAACTACGAAGATTTTACGGGCGGGAAATAATATACATTTTATAGATTATCTTGTATGTGAAATATCAAATAATAATGATGTAATTCCTTTTCTTGCTTTTCCTTAGCGCATAATGTACATTTGTATTAGTGAAAGCGAGTTTAGTTGCAAAGTAGTTAAAATTAATTTAAGTATATATAGGTAGTATTTTTTTAGTAAGTTAAAGTACTAGGTACTGTCCTTCCTATATTTTTCACCTCGTGACTTAGAATCTGCACTAAACTGGCTCAGACAATGCCGTCCTCATTCAGCGAGTTTAGTACGTAGCGGGAGACGCGAGGGTGGGATGGAATTGCACTTGGCTAAAAAATAAAACTCTGCTCTATTTTCGTCTTGGGGAAACTTTCGTTTGATTTGGATAGTCTGAGCTATCTTTTGATCATTTGCATCGGTCTTTAGATAGCTCTCTTAATTTTTTTTTAAATCTTATATTATACTTGAGTTGTTGTATTATTCTTTATGTAAATAAACATATTTCATGCAAATGTAATTCAGCCTTTAAACGTAAAGGGGCATTTGACAGACTTTTAAAAAACAATGCGTCATCAGCATATGCGATAGCATGTATTTTTGGAATTTCAGTAATATTTGCAAAATCACTCCTCTACCATCCAGGTAAATATATCAATATAATATATGTACATAGAATCGTTTCGTGGCTGACCGACTATCAACGCACAGCCTTAACCTTAAGGCCAGAGACCTGAAATTTTAAGGGTACATTCCTGGTGTGGTTTTGGGATGCACTAAGAACGGAAATCCAAAATTCATCCTCTAAGAGGGTGTAGCAGGGCGTTGAAATTTATATGGAAAAACTCCACGCGGACGAATTCGCTGACTTTCCACTAGTGATACAATACAATGCAAGGTAAAATAAAATGAATTAAAAAATTAGGTTACACGATAAATAACTCAATGTAAAAATAAATAAATGAAAAGTCCCTCTTTACGCTCGTGTAGAACTTTAATATAAATTCATGTACGAAGCATGCATGTACGCGTAACGAGCACGGTACTGCTATCTCTATCTGTATATTCAAATTTCCACTTTAAATATGTCACGTTTCCTTTGTCGGTCTGGGATAGGCGTAGACTGACTCACCACGGAAACTGTGAACTTGGATTTTTAATAATAGTAGAAACATTTATGTTTCATTATTGGTTAGTCGTATTTTATCTCAAATCATAACCAGGCATCATCATCATCATTCCCATATAAATGTACATTTTGCTAATAGATATATGTACCAACTATTGCGTCTGCTGAAGAAAACCCAGTATAATTTGTAGTTTCACTACAGAAATAAAACAGACAATTGCAACCGTCACCTGTGCCATGAAGGTTCCAATCCGTAAATCATTTCGAAATCGTCAGAGGGCCTGTTCTACTTTCAGCTACTTTTTCCTACAAACTTCACAATGCACAAAGGATAAATAGTCATAATTCCTCTTTTTAGACATTTTCCTGTCTGACACATAGCATTCTGAATTTCTTAATTGTGAGATTACTGAAATAAAGTGAAATAAGTTTTAGATTTTCGCAATGTGTATACAAAAATGTCATTTACATTGCCAAATCTTGTTAATGCATTTAATTAAAAATATGTTTTTTATAGGCTAACAGACCTTAATATTATTTAGTATTTTCAAGTTGATACCTTTAGCCATCCTCGAGAAAAGGGGTATTAACATATAGACAGACGTACACCAAAGGGTCCCGCTTTTTTACTGTTGAGTTGTATGAAACCATAAAATTTACGTTAAAAATTATAAAATCTCTTGAAATCACTGAAAGAAATAGGGCAATGAAAATTTATCAGCGGTCACACAATGAGGTTGACCTTAAACTCAACAATAGCTTTAATTGCAGCTCATTTGTTTCTGCGTTTTGTAAGTTTTTCCTCGCTCCCGGGTTTTCGAGGTCGTTCCGTACAAGTGCTAGACGCAACTGGGGGATGGGGTGAATCCACCCTCTAGGTTTGAGTACCGGAGGGGGAAAGAAGTTTGCACTCGTGGAGGTCTTCGCAAAACGGCAGGCTTATAGTTATAGGATAACAATTTGAGAAGTAGTTTAATGTTCTGTACCTATCTATATCAAAATTGTACTTTTTGGTTTTTATAGAATTTTCTGTAGACTCAATAAAAGTTCGTGACACGCATAGAGGAAAAAGAATTGTTAAAAATGAGTGGCTTAACACTTATCACTGATAGACAGTACAGTCACGCTACGTCAAGAATCCACAAATAAAAAAAAAGGTTTTGTACAAACCAAATCTTAGAATATATAGGTATGTGATTCTACATGTGTTTTAAAATAACTTAAATTACTCACTAGTCTCTTCGTTCGTATAATTGGGATAGAACTTCACTTTACGTAAGTTCGTTTAATCATTAATTATTACTTGCACTTTTTGTATTTAAATATAACCGAACTAACTATCACAATTGGTTATAATAACTGATGTGGCGTTTTTTACAATAATAACAAGCGAAAACACAATATTTGTAACAATAAATTCCCTTTTAAAATTATCTATTAATTTATTATATTATTTTACTGTCATGCTGGAATTCTGTAGTTTTTCTAGTTCAGGAGCTTACGTTCAATTAAGTCACGCAACATATCTTGATAAATGTTTACCATAAAAAATTATCTACGAAAATAAATACACTTAAAACTACAAAAATCGCACAAAAAAGTAGAAAACCTTGAAATTATGAATAGCTGAATTAACACGCATAAGTTTTTTTTATTGTGCACATTCTTTTTCAATATTAATAAATTCACGATCGATAGAACTTGTTTAGTGAATACCTGTTCCATTATTGAGTGTTAAAACTAAACGAATATGCTATTAACATTTTTTTGATTTCAATTTACAGAGATATATTTTTAGTACCCTAATAAATCCTATAAAGCATTTTAACTGCTAACATAAACAATGCATTTGTGCGTGATCAAAATACACCATCTTGCTATTCCTCTTTTCACCTCAAAGGTATACTTTTTTGTACTTGTTAGTATTGTTTGAAACATGACAAAAAAGAAAGCAATGAAAAAAAAAGCAAAGAAAGAAAAATATATAATAGAAAAGCTTGGAAATCTATAATATGTTTGTTTTTGTATTTCTTTTATAGTCATAACATAACATACCTTATTGTTCTTTTAATAAGGGCCTCTGAGGAAACTCTCCTCAATTTTGCCAGTGTCAATTAGGTATATATTAATAAAATTAGATAAATTCGTTAAAGTCTCAGTTAAGTCATGTAAAGCGATGGCAGTTTTACTTAAATGTTAGTGGTCAATTTCCACCCATTTGAAAAGACGCAATACACTTAGTTTTAAATTCAATATGCTCTTAAATAAGCTACACCGGTTATAATGTCACCAAAATTACACGATATTACACAAAAGACAATAGAAATTGAAATAAAATAATAATAGACGTCTTTTTTCGAAGAAGTTGAAAAAGTCGTACATAACAGACTTTCACTTGTAATAAACTTCTCATCAAAATAATTGAAACCCTGATCTTAGATTCACCTGCTCCAGATAATACTGGATTATCTCCTGCCAGTCAGCTCCTGTGACTTGAAAACTGAGGGAGAATATTGTTTCTCGCATGGGCGATTCAAATTCTCTTTATGCCCTTATTTGGAATATTACAGTCACTTAACTTTTCCTGGTTATTTTTCCACTGTTTAAAACAAGTGATGTTGTGAGAGTTTTGACGTATTTCAGTTGGAAAAATATTAAGATATTTCGTTCAAAATGCATAAAATTATTGCTTTATTAGTTAATGTTAATATTAATATTTGTAATTAAATTTCTTCAGAGTAACCAGGTTTTCCTCAATCGGAACTTACCTCTGATTTCCGTATCCCGTCCCTTTTGGTCGAAAATTTAATCTCGTATGCATTTATCGTATTTCAGAAACTGTATAATTTTTATATGATTTTATTTTATGAAACTTATAAAATTATGATTATTATTTTGAAACCCACATAAGTTCTCATTGGAAATACTTAAGGACTTTCCAAGGAGCCTCGACCGGCGTGGCTTCACGCGTTCAAGAGTTAGACCGCCTGTATGTATGCATATACTTTAATGTCTGTCTACTTTGCACACGGCCGCTATGCTCTTACTTTAAGATAAGTTAAAATAACTTTGCTAGTTAGAATCATAAAAATATATGCTTTCTAAATAAAATCAGTAATTTACTATCCATTCATTATTCACAGAGTTATTGAGTCACGAAATTCGGAATAATATCGTTGCATCGAGAATTTTGAACTGGCTACCAAACCTAATTTATAAATGTTTTTTACATCAAAAATAAATTGAAAATTTACCAACATGTTTTACAATGTCTGTACTGCACCTATTTTCAGTTGATATATTTTATTACTTCCTTTGTTCCAAAACTTTTTGGAATATATTACTGACCCCTTACCATTCCACGTACAATGACAATAGCCATAAGCCTTCACTACAACCAGTGATAATGGAAATAACTAGGGCGATCCGTTTCCATGACACCTCAATCGAAGCGAGATTAATTCCCAATTTTCAGCCGAGAGCGAACGCATCGACGACGCAGCTTCGTATCGACCGACCCTCTATATGTGTCGCGAGGCAACCGACCCCCTTCCCCACCACTTCCACTTTCAACCCACCCGACCCCTCAGGGTTGGGTAGGCTTGTGTAGCTATCGGCACACTAGGATATAACCTAGACTTTTTAGAACGGTTATTGAGGATAAAGTTAGGTTATTACGTTTATGGCCACGTTTTTCAGTTTCAAGTGTACTTAAGGGGTCTGTTCTCATTTTGCTATATTAATATGCTTTTTATGATAAAAAGCGTAGAGATCCGAACGGCTTGCTCTCTCGTGACACAACTGAATAGCACCAGTAGCCGCATCTATCGATTCAAATTTATTGAAGAATATTTCAACCAATTTCTAACCAAATAAGCAATAGTAAAATTCAAATTAAACGTCACATTTTCCAAAAATGATGTCATAACCATCAACCTATACAGACAAAGACCACACTACTAAAGAAGCTATAGAGTATAGACTATAGACTATGAAGGCTATAGAATTCCACGCGACATTAAGCATGTTTACCATGATCACCACGCTTGGTATTAGTGTTAAGTACTCAGGTGGATGCTGCCATCCTCTGATAAAATCCCTTAGTCTACTTTTACGATAGCCATGGGAAGAGGAGGGGTCTATTCTACATCCACTAAATTTCATCTCTCTGAAATCACAGTGAGAAAAACGTGACACAGTGAATTTACAGAGGGTTGATACTGTTGTAGGAGGGCCCTCTGCATTTTTATGGCCTCACCCTCACCGGGTGCGAATTTCGTGCAGTTATTCAAATTAAGGACGGTATGATTTACATGGAGAAATTGAAATATTTGAAGCTTGTTGACTGGCAAGTTTCGTGATAGCCACTTTTCGATTTACGACCTAAGCACCAGGAGTTTTCAGGATTTGCATCGTGAAAACTGAAGTCTTTATTGTCATATAGGAAATAGTAAATTTGTATAATATTCTGAAATTGTTTTTCTTCACATTGATTGTGATATCTTGAGTAATGATTTTCTAAAATAAGCAATTTATCTAATTCGTCTATGTCATAGATAACAATAGTACCTTTTTTTATCACAGTTACACGATAAATGCAAGCCCTGATAAACAATTTGAAGGTTCAGTCACCAAAATATTTTTCTAGTTTATAACTAGGAAGAAGTAGAAATATTAGAAAGCATCCAAATTTAAAACCATGTGTAGTAAAAACCGTAGGTTCTTATCCAACTAAGAGCGCCTAAACTATTATCACATTTCCCTTTGTCTTTCAAAAAGTTATGCTGGTTTCCTAGGAATTGGCGGGCGTCGTAATTGTGACGGACGGTGAACGTGATTTTCAACCTAATATCAAAGAAATAAGGTACTCCATGCACAGAACGCGATGCGTGGCAGCGTAGCGCGGTTAAGGTGATATGTTAAAATTTGGAGTCGCTGCGTTACATGCTCAGTAACGGTAAAGGTTACAAACTTGATGTTAATATAGTGATTACTTGAGGATGTAATCTAAATAAATCTAAAACAGAAACGTCGCGCGGGCGGGCGTCGTGCTGTCGTCGGTACTTGATGTGGAAAAGCAGCGCAGTGCAGTTGGTGATCGCTCCAACCCGCACTTTGTTTAGGTGTATACAAAACTCGGCAGCCGTAGCCAATGTACAGCGCCGCGCCGCACCGCGTTCTGTGTGTGGAGCCTCTAATTGTAGTCTACTGCGGCCATCATAAGACGGTTGTCACTCAGGAAACCGTACCTAGTAGGTAGGGCTCTTTATTGAAAGTAGGACTTTTATTAAAACACAGATGGTATCTCGTTTTTTAAGACATCATTCTGAGATCTCCTCCAGTAATCAGTTAGTCGTAAGATTATCAATGATAGATAACAAGCGTCAATATAGTTTTTAGATGTAATAAAAGGATTTTACGATTATATTTTATAGGTCTATTTCGATGTTACGATCGATAACATCGCGCTTTGAATTTAATTTCACTACTGATTTGCATACTCAAGTAGTTGGTAATTCGTGCTGATAACAAAAATATGCCTTTCTTTGTAGAAACTATTAAAATTTTATAACGGATAATCTACACAACTGTTTAAAGAAACAGTACGCGTCGGTATTGCCGTGGTAAGTTCGGCCTAAGAATGAATAAATAAATAAATACTGGACATTTCACACAACATTATCTAGCCCCAAGCTAAGCAGAGCTTGTGTTATGGGTACTAGATAATTGATATACTTAATACAATATATCACATAGATAGATATTTTTTATTATACATAGAAAATACCCAGAGCACCCTGAACAAATATCTGCAGATCGTACAAATATTTATTCCGAGGCAGGAATCGAACCCGCAACCTCCTGCGTCGCAGGCGAACCTTTGCCCACCGCGCCACAGAGGTTGTCAACAGACCCCTCCATCTCCTCCAGTGGATGAAGCTGACCACACCAGAGGATATAGGCAGCACCTGCGTGCTCTACATTAATAATGCAATCACCAGTCCATCTGCCAGGCGTGGTGATTACGTCATTAAACTCGATGGAGGAGGCCTCGTCTAGCAGTGGACGTCTAAAAGCTACTGCTGATGATGTTAATCAACTTTGGCACAAATTATAACTGAATAATCTACATAAAATATGGACCTTTTGCTAGTAGTATCAACATAAGCCGGAAGTCGTCTATTGGTAGACAAAATATGCCTACCCCATAGAAAGCCACGACACACCATCTTGAGCCATCTCAAGGAATCTCTAATACCCAACAGTCACTTATACAGGGTGTTTTTTTTTAAATGGGACAGTATAGGGATATCCGAATCCATAAGAGATACGGGAAAACTGTCTTTGGAACCATTTGCTCATTTTGTATGAAAATGATTTTGGCATAGTTATTTTTTTGGTCAAGCGTGAGTTCTCCACAAAAATGAGTAGTTTTGATTAAAAAAAAAATTTATGCGTTTCGACTCATTTTCGTGTAAGGATTGTTTCATTGTATCGGAAGAAAAAATTCTGAGCAGCAGAAGTTAGTCAAATTTTATAAAATGTTTTCTCATACAAATTGTAAGTAATCTGGTACCTACGTTAATAAAACTATCGCAATAAATTTTCAAAATGGCCTCCCTCTTGCTGTTTCCAGGTACGGGCACGTTTCAGAACATCTCTAGTGGCATTAAACTGAGTCGATACGCGTAAAAATTTTTTTTTATCTAAACTACTCATTTTTATGGAGAACTCACGCTTGACCAAAAAAATAACTATGCCAAAATCATTTTCATACAAAATGAGCAAATGGTTCCAAAGACAATTTTCCCGTATCTCTTATGGATTCGGATATCCCCATACTGTCCTATTTAAAAAAACATCCTGTATAGTCCTGCCCCCCTATTCCCTAACTGAAAGTCACTCGGTGACTAACGTTTGACAAGTAAAACTACCATCAATTGACAGTTCTTTAAAATTATTTTATTGACTACTAGCTGCCCGCGCGTGACTTCGTTCGCGTGGTCCCGGTGTTCCCGGTGGTCCCGGTACATTTAAACCTTTCCGTGACAATTATGAACGCAACAAACCAAAATCAAATAAATCCGCCCAGCCGTTCTAGAGTTTTAGCGAGACAAACGAACAGTTATTGATTTTTATATATAGAGGAAGAGGATAATTTCCCGTTTTACAAAATGAATGATATATGTTTTACGAAAGCTATTTTAGTAAAGAGCATTATTAACTATAGCATTCGGGATACCACAAAGTAAAAAATTATTTCCAAATTAAAAATACGCTTTTTCAATTTGAATATATTATAATATGGAATTAAAATCATATTTACGTAACTGTTCTTCGTAACAACGTTTAACGAGTTTAAAGGTAAACACGTGTCTTTATAAGAACCATAAAATATAATTGGAAATATTACACGCATAGTTCCAAAAATCAAGGTGTAATGGGGTGGGTATAAGCCTCATGCGTGGGGGGTGGGTGTTAATACCGCATCGGGAGAAGGGGGTTCCCCCGTTCTTCTATACTCGAGTGCATTAGGTATATACAGCCCCGTAGCTGAGCCCCGGGAATTTTAGTTGTGCATAGTGTCTAATTCAACCCTTTGGTGAGCTGTGTCACTCAAAACTGGTTTTAAATGTCATTTGGATCTGTGTTAGCCAAATTACCGACTGAAAATGTCGAGAGAATAGTATATTTTTATTTTATTTTATACTACTAGGCAAGCTAACAAGCATACGGTGGCCCACCTGATGGAAAGTAGTTACCGTAGCTTATGAACGCCTGCAACACCAGAGGCATCACACGCGCGCTGCCGACCCTGAGACATAAGGATGGAAAGACTAATGTGCCTGTAATTTCACCGGTACCCGTACCCTTCAAACCGAAAAAGCAATGCAAGCACTACTGCTTGGCGCCAGTAATAGGTGGTAGTAGGTACTTCCCCAGACGAACTCTTTCACAAGAAGTTCTACTACTAACAACAATAAATGTCTAATAATGTATGAAAAAAATTAACGGGCGTATGGTGCACACTACACGGATTTTTGTATGTAAAAACTGAAGAGCATTCCAAGCGAACAATTTGAGAACTTCAATTTCTATACAACAAACATACGCCCGTGTAAAATATAAAAAAATGTGCATGTAAAATATATAGACCCAAACCTCTGGTGCTGATCGTTTTTTTTTTAATACTGTTATAAGTTGCCAGATACTGATTTGAAGTATCAAATCGCTTGCATGGTTATCAGACTCAATCGTATTGTGTTTTGGTCTTCTTGAAGTACTTCTGTACTATTATTTGTTCTGTGACTTGGGGTGTGCAAGTATCGATTGATGTTAATGAGGGAAAGGGTTGTTTTTACCTTTATACCCTCGGATGATTGAGTTGTTAGGGGTTGGGGAAATCAATCTAATGCAGGGGTAGGGGGTAATTATACTGAACGTATTTTGGAGGCTTCGTAATGAAGGGTTGCTTTTCAATAAAAATTTAGCTGAATGTATGTTGGAACTCGGATATGTAAAATATCGGACAGCTTGGCGTTGCGTTGTGGACTTCCTTTGTGAAATAGTTCATTTAGATATTGAATAAAGTGCTATAAAAACGTATTTCTAATTAAGTAGATAGGTAAGACCATCATCAGCATCAGTCAGTTGGAGTCCACCGCTGGACATATGCATGCCATAGAATGCCACGACGAACGGTTTGAGCCGCCTCAATCCACCGACTTCCTTCGACCTTTATAATGTTTTTAGTCCACGGAGGGGCTTGTCGTCTGGTGTGCGGTCGCCACTTGAGAACATTTATTCCAGTTGACAGTTCTGCAAGCTTTAGGACCATCAACTTGCTAATTCTGACAGCTATGTTGGTGATCTTGGTTTTACCCAATCTATCAATCTACGTAATCTGAAATGCTAATCTGAAATTTACCATTAATTATACTGAATTATATTGCAACAGTAAATAAGATTTTGATTGCAAAATACTAAGTTAACTCTTTAGTTAGTTCCATAAAAATTTATCTTTGGTGTACTAGTTCAGTGATGATAAAAAAAATCAGGATGCGTCCAGCGCGTAAGCTCTTTCTATGCTTCCTTTACTCGTTACAGTAACGTTCTGTGATATTGTTTAAATAATAAGCGTAAATGCTACTACAAATGACCATAAATCTACGCAACCTATAAAAAACCCCCCATAAAAATTGCAGCTACTTTTCAATACAGCGCACGTAACTGCGCGCTCACCTAGTCCCCCCCCTTCCCTTGCAAGATTGATTTTCTCTCGCATTCGCTTGCACTCAACATCATCCATGTTGCTATCTCACTCTTCACCCCCCTACTCTCACCCCCCTTTTAACACCCTTTTTTACCCCACGACCTTGAATTTCAGCGCCCGTCTGGGGATGCGTTGTCAATACAGGGTATATATTTGCCTGTGTGGGTTCTGAAATGGGGTTAGCAAGCCTCCCTAACGAGGTTTTACTTGCATCCGGGCGTAGGTGAGCCAACTCGATTTTCAATTTGATTTTGGATTCGTATCGAATTTGGACGTGGTAAGGGAAATTGGGCGGTTGGATATTTTGATTCGTGTTTTATGTCAGTTTTTAACCCCTACGCAAAAAGATGTGTTAATAAAAGTGTTATAAGTTTGAAATGTGTATGTGTGTATCTCTCTATGGCATCGTATTACTCCCAACGGATGAACCGATTTTGATTCAGTTTTTTTGTTAGAAAGTTTTTTTAAGTTTTTTAGTTTAGTTTTTTGAGAGTGTTCTTAGCTATGTTTGTTTGTGTCGGGTATTTTTTAATAGTTAATTTTCACTTGTATTTTATTTCTCGTGATATTCATTTGGTCTTTCAAAAGAGCATGTTGAATAAAAAATTATAAATTCTTTCTCTTTCCATAAGTGCTGGGTATAAGTATATTTCACACCTGAAAGGCCTTGATACCTAGCTTGATTCTTAGTTAAAGCGATTCAGTTCAAAAACTATTCAGTACAAAATATCGGTTCATCGTTGACATCCGTCATCATTGAGTAACTTTAATCGCAGAAGTCTATAGACCTTCTGCTACTGTGCCTTTAAATATAGCTGCGGACATCACGGAACCGATATTTTGTACTGAATAGTTTTTGAACTGAATCGCTATAAGAGCTCATGGTAAAGCCTCTGGTCTCACCTAACACAACGTGACATAGAGAGTCATCATCACGTTTAAACATCCATTGCTGGACGACGTCACCCCTATAGAATACAATGGGGGATTGCCATAATCCGCACGCTTGGCAGGCGGATTGGTAATTGCAGCATTAATATTAAATACTCAGGTACTGATGGATGCTGCTGTCCATCCCCTGGTTTAACCTCTTATTTGGCTTGTATGATAATCACGGGAGGAGACGGAAGGGCCTATTCACGCCACGGCAGAAGAGAGTAGTAGTAATATATCTCGTATAGTTATGATTTATTTATCAGTCGTTCATAATTTAACCCAGAATTCCTGGTTCCGTTTAATTAATTGACACAAAGAATACACCAATTTATTAAAATTCGTATCAATTTATTCCATAATTGTTGTTTTGTTTTAATTAACATCATTTGCGTCGTAATCTAAGTAATTCTAAAATCCCTGAGAAAAAATGTGGAACGCAACTAAACAAGCATTGAATTTGGTTTAAAATTAGTATGTAAATTAAGTTTTAGTAAATAAATCGCCCTTGCTAAGGCTGTTTGCATGACAATGGACACGTGGCTCCGAAAAACAATTATTATTCATAAAGGCCACATCCTATGTGACGATAGCAGTAACGTGCCATTAATGGCGCTCGGAGTTTCAGTTCGTGATAAAATCCAAAACGGGGAGATCCGTGAAAGAACCAAGATCATCGACATAGCCCTCAGAATTACAAAGTTGGAGTGTCGATGGGCTGAGTATATGTAGCTCGCACAAACGACAACCGTTAGGGAATAAAGGTTCAATCGAGTGACGACGCAGTGTAGGAATACATAAACGGCTTTATGATCTCAGGGCCCCCCGCTACAGACTTTTTTTTTAAACTATGCACATACACATCCATTTAATAATATTTTTTTTTTTTATTTTTTTTCCTAGAGCATATTCTCATTCTATTTGTCAGTCCCGACAAATATAATAGAGTCCCTTGTCTAAAACTACACGCTTATCCACCGGTTTAATTTGGCACTTACCGTTCAAAGTCAAAGTGTTTTTTATTGCTTGAGATACATGTTAGAAAATATGTAAAATATTATGATTAGTATCAATGTATTCTACATAGGGCATGCAATATTTTTTTATAACAATTCATTCTTAAAATACAATTATAAATATCCTCTACAAGTACATAATTAATTATTAAGATGTCAAATACAAATTAATGGTCATTATAATAATATTAATAAATTCGAGTGTTATGAATTAAGAAATTGTAATGTTTTTGTCGCTCATAAATTCATCTATTGTGTAGTAACATTTATTTGCCAGTATAGTTTTTAACTTTCTCCGAAACAATGAACAGGGTAGTTGTCTAAGTGACTCAGGTATGGTCTAAAATGGTCCTTGTGGTTACGGATTATGGAATATTTTATTTTGACGTAATTTAATGGTGCGTCGTTCAATTTTGAATTAGACGCTAGACGCACTCGTACTTGTAACTTTTGTCTTGGAGTAACATATTATTCCACATACGGAGGATGACGTTTTAAATTTTAAACTAGAGATACCTAAACCAAAATTTGCTGCTCGTATTTCTAAAATCTATTCTCCGCTATGTCCTAGAGAAAATAGTAGTTACTGCAAAAGTCTCACTTTGGCATCGCTTAAACAGAAAGAGTCTGAACTCACGCAAGCGTAATTAAAATTAAAAGTGAAATTACATCTTAATTCTGTCGAGCAAAACTAAAAACGACTAAAGAACCAGCACCGAGTTTTTACCGATTTTCCGGAGTTTGCTTGGCTCACAATCGAGCCCTATTGAACCTTAACTCTGCGTTATAAAGCACATTTAACATAGAGACTCGATATAGTGACACAAGCCTGCCACTGACTGTCCTATTTAGAGGCGTGCAGCGGCCCCCGACACAGTTGATTGTGCTATCTAGGTCAATATGCAATCGTATTACGATTTAGAAATTCAATTTTTATTTTGGCCTATCGGCTGTATAAATAGCCATGTAACTTACTATTTATATAACTAAAACCGACACTATTTTTATATAGCATAGTGATGAATCGTGGAACATTATCTTAATTACGAATACAAGTGTTGTTTAGCACTTGACTATTCTATAATGTGATTTTAATTAGCAAATTTTATTTTTCGGTTAGTTCATACCCTTACTTTGTAGACGTGCTCTACTTTATTTTTACTCTGTGACTTCCTCACACATTTCACTATAAAAATAGCAGCCCAAATCAGTCCCACAGCTGAATTAATAGTTGCTATGGCACCTTGCACAGTTTGTCTAATAGTTAGTATTGTTCTGTGCACACAAGATAGCGTTAGTGGGTCTCCAAATGAGGCCAATGTCAGCGATGTTGCAAGCGCGTGCGTGCGGCGTCGTCGTGTCGCTCGCTTCCTCTAGGCGTGGTGATGCCACTGCAATATTACGTAGCTTTTGAAGCGCAGTTAAAAAAAAACCTGCTCACAAAATGGTTGCACATTTTTTTTAATAGTCGTTGGATTGACAGATTTGTTCTATTAATGCCAGCGATGTTGCAAGCAATTTCGTTGCTCACTCGCTTCTTCTAGGCGTGATGCAGCATTACTTATTGATGCGTGGTTGTTTTGATGCAAAATCTGAATGCTTTTTAGACTGACTATAATCATCATCATCATCATCATCAGCCTGTCCACTGCTGGACAAAGGCCTCTCCCTAGAATGCCACGACAAACGGTTTTGAGCCGGGTCGGTCCACCGACTTCCTGCCACGTTTATAATGTCTTTAGTCCATCTAGTGGAGGTATATCTAACTATAATTTATGTAATTTCTTCTAAGAGATTTCCTCAGCGGTGCTGGGTTGCTTTCAATGTACCGGTTGCTTAAAATGTGTAGTTAGTTTTTTTAGAAATATTAGATCTTTGGTTTTTCTACGCAATGTTGCATTGTAGCACCCTTTGCTTTAAAAATGACTTGCTACGGTGCCACTTTTTATCACAAGAAGTCTTCATTGCATGATAAAGTCTTCAATAATTTGACCACATTCGTTTAAATTTTCAATGTGTTTTACATATTAACAAATCATAATTATCAATTTTATTTCAATCTTTATAATACTTAAATAATTCTTATTTTAATAATCAATTCCTTAAGAGTAAGGCTACAAAGATAATCAAAAAAATTGCCAAGTTGCGATTGTTGGTCTAATTCTTCTAGGTATAGTTGCTTGGCCAGTTAATTCAGCAAGTTTAATCCAAAACAAACCTTAATAATGTTTCAATTAATAAAACAATATTGACTTCGGTACTTGTAATCAACATAATTCGCTTTTAAAAGACCCTTTAAATCACATAATCACTGAGCGTGGACATTACAACACTTCCTATAAGTAGTAGTTTATTATCCATTGGATTTTATGAATTATTACTATTATACCCATTTATTTGTTTATAATAATTTATTTTTCTACTTCATCCTATTTGAATGCCATCAAATCATATTTAGTTCAAGGGCGTTGCATGTACTTACGTATTATACTGTAACAATCACATAGAACGCAGATTACCGACGCCTGCTTGCACTAACCGGTACGATATCGCACAGTGACAAAACACTACTTCATCATCATCATCATCTTCATCTTCATCATCATCATCATCAGCCCGTAAAAGTCCACTGCTGGACAGCCCGAAAATTCCACGACAAGCGGCCTTGAGCCACCTCCATCCACTGACTAAGGCACCACTCAACATGATATATTTACGGCACCGTCATTTCTATGGAGATTTGTAAAAATCTATTATAGAAATTAAACAATAAACCAAGCACATATATCGTTTTTGTAAGAGTATGGGCCTGGAGTTTTTATTGGCATTCAAATCAAGAGAAAAACGCAGCTGTTTAATGTTTCTGGGGGCTTAATACGAGTTTTGATAATTTTAGAAACTATATGAAGTTTCGTTTCCTTCCATACATTTACTTGCAGCGCCCCTAGCGAAAACGAGAAGAAAACTAAGAACGAAACTTCATATAGTTTCGAAAACTATCAAAACTCGTACTAAGCACCCTGATATCTATAACGTATAGCATGCCTACTGCGGCGTCATTTGTTCTGAATGTGTATCGGTCTGTGTGGTTCTAGCCGATAAGCGAGACAGTCGGCGGCAACCTGCTTCATATGAAAATGCGAGCTTCAACATGATTTAGTAATTTACATACCCATTATAATATTTAGTTATATATTTATTTCCTTATTCGTTATATAACTAGGTATGTGTCAGTTCGTATCAGTATGCAAAGGGCGTCATTGAAGGCCAAATAGATAAACACGGATTACTACTAGACTCCGGATAGAAGTAGATAAAATTATCGACCAACGTTGCAATGCTTTTCAGGAATGTTTTCATGTACAGGAAAAAATTATGTTGCCAAATATGTACATATTTTATAATATTTTCTTCATCAACATCAGTCGGTGGACATCCATTGCTGGATGTGGTCTCCCCCATAGCATGCATAGAGTACAACCCAAAGCATGCAATGGCGGGTTGGTGATCGCTGTTTGGTGTTTAGTACACAGGTGCTACTGCCCATCCTGACGTAATCCTTTAGACAGCTTTTACGATATCCACGGGAGGAGACGGAGGAGTCTATTCTCAGACTGGACACGCCACGGCGATTTTATCCCACTGCCACTGTTTGGAGAGGTTCTAACGAAGAATAATAATGATCTAGCTCTGATGAAGTTGAGCAAAAAAAGGATTTCAAAAACTTGTAGGGCAATTTATGTTGGTTTAAGATTTGTTCTGACTGCTATATTTAGGAGAAAATAAGCCATACCTATTTAGGAGTGTGTTATTACTGAAATAAAGCGTTAACCGAGTTGGTCGTGGAAAGCATTCGCGACGATGCTTACCCTTTGTCACGTCTATATAGTGACTGTGCAACCCACAGTGAACAGAGGCCATTTGAGGCTCTGCTTACCCCTTAAGGGAAAAAGGTGTGTATAAATTGTATTTCAATTTAATATTTTGCATAGTTTGGGACGTATTGTGGTTTTTGTAAGAGACCCTATTTCATTGCACGCCACTTTATTATTCAGAGATAATACGTTTGCGTAGCGACTATGTGTTAATGACCTCAAAATTATAGTTTGCGAAAACCTAATGGAATTTTACGCGCTTAAGCAAACAATTAATCTTATTTATATGCAACAGCACTATTTAAACAGACATTTTAAACAAAAACATTCATCATGGCAAACATTAAATACATGCATTATTCCTCATATTTAAAATTGTATGACGTAAGTAACTATGTTTACAATTTTTGCCTTTGTTTGATCCTGACATTGAAGCTCCAACTTTATAAGTATTTTTACTCAAAAACGTGTGAAACCAAAATTATTTCTATAAATAAAGTATTTAGTTTTATTAAACTATACATTGACACTTAATTACTAGCGCCACCTTTACTGGGTGTAAAAAAAAACGCAAGTAAATTTTCATTTACATACAAAATAAGTTGTGTTGACCTTCTAGAATAATTTTGAATTTGACGACCTCTGTGGCGCGGTGGATGAAGGTTCGCCTGTGACGCAGGAGGTTGCGGGTTCGATTCCCGCCTCGGAACAAATATTTGTACGATCCGCAGATATTTGTTCAGGGTGTTGTGGGTTGTTCTATGTATAATAAAAAAAATATCTTTGTAATGTATTGTATTAAGTATAATTATCTAGCACCCGTAACACTAAGCCGTAAGCTCTGCTTAGCTTGGGGCTGGATAATATTGTGTGAAATGTCCAGAATTTATTTAATTATTAAATAAATTTTTTACTTAACATAAATATTATCCTCTACACGTTTCTCGTAGACCCCTCTACGAACCGACTCTAGCTCAAAAACTCTCTGCTCAAATCCCTTTAAATTAAATTGAAATGATTTATGAGGTCTGAATATTAGTCTTGCTTTCACGCTGAAAGAACTGAGCCAATTTTGACGAAATTTGATATAAACAGATAGATAATTACTGTATACAAACATCGCATACTTTTTATAAATGCATTTCAGTTTCGCAGTGAAGAAAGGCCTCCTTCTCAAGAGACCAAGGATGTTATAAAGGTCACAGGAAGTCGGTGGATGGAGGTGGCTCAGGCCCTTTGGTCATGGCATACTATGGGGAAGGCCTATGTCTAGCAGTGGGGAGGCTGATGATGATGATGATGATACATTTTATTCCAAAATTCAGTTGCTTAGCATAAAGTATGTGAAACCGAGGGCAACCACCAGTAGTTAGCAAACTAGAGTTTAAAATAGGCACGATAATACAAAAATAAGTTAGAATTAGAATACGCATGAGGAAGCGTATAGAACGAATCGTAGGCGGTGTTGTGGCCGCGGTCGTGCATCGTGCCTCTAAGGCTGCTGGCACAAGAGCGACTTATTTGCCCTTTGTGCGTAATAAAGTGGCCAAAAATGGGTAGCAGAAATTTCCTTTTTTCCAAAAAGGAATTTTAAATCGGACCGTGTCTTACCAATTAACTTTAATAATAAATTCATTCTAAATTTCATAAGATCAAATATTTTAATGCATACATTTATTTATTTTGTAAAACTTTTACTGATTTGTGTTTATTCAATTTTAATTTTGTAATTGTTTGTATTATAACATTCAAAAGTGTACTATTGTGTATATTTAATAAATAAATAATCAATTGAATTGATCATCGCGACTCATCCTAGTCGCAAGAATGGTGAAGCAAGTCGCGTAGCGTGCAGCCCGCCTAGAGCGCATACGGCTGCCGTCCCAAGGCTAACCTTATTTTGTTCCGCACTATTCGGCTGTGACGTAATAGGTATATGTACTCCGATGCTATCTATAGTACCCACTTGATAGTACTCGCTTCATTTCGTACACTGATATTGACATTAGGGCTCAACTAGTTCAAAGCTGAATAGTGTCTTCTCTCATGCTACTAGTTCTTTGTTGGTCACCCTGATAACTGTGGCTTTTTCAATTAAATAGTGCTTACCGGTTAGATAGGCATACTGAACCTAGTCCTGACTACACACCACAATCCAATCCACACATATCGTGGATAATTACTGAGCTTTTAAACTCTTACGCCTACGAAATGAGAGGTTTTAATAGGTAGGTAGGTACGTAATATGTACAGTATACAGTACAGTATATGTGTAGTGTGTGTATGTTTGTGTGTGTGCGTAATATGTACGTATAAGTACCATTTTTCAAAGGGTTAAAAGAACTTACGTCTCATTCACAGTCTAAAATTTAATCAAGAAATCAATCGAGGAATCATTTACTGTTTGAACTTTACTATATAAATCTGTCATTCATCAGCCTCATGATAATAAAATAGAATAATAAAATACTCTATGAATTTGGGTGAATTTTATTATGTTTACTCATATTCAATGGAATCTACCTTGTTTTTTATTTGTGGTTTATTGCAATGCGTAGGAATGCGTCTCAAATTAAAATAGAATAATAGGGTCAGCATGATTAAGTTCAGCCAACTGAAATAACCCATGAAAACTAAATAGTTTTTTTACACTAGGTATATTAATTACATTACTGTTGTCAATTCTGTGAAACATTCCTTAAAGCTTTAATAGTCATCATCATAGCCTTTAGACGTCTGCTGAAAATAAGCCTTCTCGGTGGCAATATGCATAGAATGCTACGATGGTCTTCAGCCACCTCCATCCACCGATTTCCTGCGACGTTTAAAACGTAGACACATCGAGGTGTAGGTACATCGAGGGTGGGGCCCACTATACACTGCGTCTTCCGGTACGTGGTTGCCACTCGAGAACCTTAATACCCACGGCTTTTGGTTCTGCGATCTATATGACCTGCCCACTGCCGCTTTACTTGTTAATTCTAAGAGCTATGTCGGTGATCTTCTACGGATCTTCTCGTTTTTCATGCTATCACGTTGTGAAACTCCGAGCAGAGCTCGTTCATAGCCCACTGCGCGACTTTGAGCTTGTGTATAAGACCAATTGTGTATAAGGAAGCGATCACGTCTTAGTGCCGTAAGTCATCATTGGCGACACTCACTAATTTGGCGCACGCATTATTCGACTTTTGTCTTGAGGTTCTGCGGTATCTGTGACGAGAAGATAATGTCGTAGTTTCCCGAACGCTGCCCAACTGAGTTGGATTCGTCGGCTTTAAAGCTTTACTATTTGCAAAAAATAAAGCGGTCCTTTGTGTATATTATAGTGTTTTATAAATGAATTGCGATAATTTTAACGCGGTTTAACTTTAGGGAATGCAGTGCATAACAACACAATTGGAATATCTTCATAAAGTAATCAAAATCGTTTTTCGAAGCCCCAGTAAATCTGTTGGAGCCAAAACGTTCCTTGCTCTGAATGTAGTAATTTTTCTACAACCCTCTATGAAACCAGTTTTATAGAAACAATTAAGTAATTTAATTTAAAAGCAACGCGTGACCCGATACCTGGCTCTTATCTGGCTCAACGCATTGGTATTGCAATTTGGCATGGCATTGTAGCCAGCGTCTTAGAGACGACCCTTCGGGTAGTGATTTCCATCAGCTGAGTCACTTGCAACGGTCATTGAATAGATCAACTATTTTTTTTTTAATTTTGTGCTATCTTCTTCTTCTTCTCAGTCGTTACACTCTTAACAGAGTGGTCGTGGTCGTCATGAAGTACTGTTGTTGGGGGAATTTTGTGCTATAGGAACTTGTATTATTATTTCTGTAAATAAAGATTAATTCAATTATTTCTCTCATCTTTTCAGGTCGTCAATTCAGGGCGCATAAGGTGATCTTGGCAGCGTGCAGCAAACATTTCCAAGAGCTGTTTGACTCAGCACCGCCCAGTCATGCCGGAGCTTGCTATGTCATCCTGGAGGCCACGTCGGCTGAGAACATGCAAGCTCTGCTGGAGTTCATGTATAAGGGAGAGGTGCATGTCAGTCAAGATGCGCTGTCCAGCTTCCTCAAGAGTGGAGAGAACCTGCAGGTGATACACTCATTCATAATACTAATTAATTAAATTGTTGAAGGAATCGCGGCAGTGGCGCATGCTTATCCAAGAACTGCTAAGTAGTTTCTGTCGATATATTGCAGTATTATCTCTTAACTCCTTATAATTAAAGAGTGCTGTGGCTTCCATTGTCAGCTCAGCAGCATAAAGTGCTCTCAGACTCAAACACCTAAATCATTAATAGATTTCATTAGATTTGAGAGAGTTCAACAAATATAATGTAAATTAATATAAAATTTGAGGATTTCCATGGCTTCCCTTCATCAGATTCTGACTTGGTGATAATGGGACAACCTTGAAACTATACCATTTCAAACAAAAAATAATTTTCATAATTGGTCCACAATTGACAGAGAAATCAGTGAACATACATAAAAAAATAGACGAACATAGAACCTCCTCCTGTTTTGAAGCCTATTAAAAATAAATTGTCCTTAACTACCTCGCACATTAGATTCCAGAGACACGTCGAGTCTCTGTATAAATCTATAATTTCAGTAATGACTTTCCTCTTCTCTGTAATTTACTCCGCCATCTTGTACGCTTGCGTTTCTGACGGTTGTTGATAGCGAATGCATTATTCTTCACCGTCTATATGGTTAGTTTCCGATCCAACGCCCTCTAGATGCCCTATGCCACTAGAGCAGCTCTTGAAACAAAGGTTGTGGGAAGGTCATTAGGAATTTGGTTGCAAACTGCCGTCTAGACGGTCCAAACCGACCAAGGTAACCTTTGTCGAAAGCATATCGTGTAGCAGGCATTTAAACTGCGCTAACATTATCACGGTCCATTTTATTTCAGTATATATTATGAAGGTTAATCATTTTTAAGCGGTTTAACTTCAGAATGTGCCTGATTCTAGACCAAATTATCTAGCCAAAGGTGCTGTTCCAAGATGTATAGAGCCTAGCCCTTGTCGATGTACACTTGTGTAAACGTGGCTAAATATATTTAAACCTTTTTCCATTGTCATTTTTTGATTATTTCACTTCATATAGTGCAGGTTCCTAAAATATCTTTCTCACGGAGAGCAACACAAGACAAAACAATATGGCGGAACGGATACAATTTACTCTGTGGTAAAACAATCACATAGCAATAAACGTGACATTCCCTGTCATGGCTGCTCAGGAAAAAATGTTACCGTTGTAAATTTTTTCGAATTTTAAACATTTCTGTGCAGTAAATTATGCTTCAAATTAGAGTAAGAGTATTTTTACGATAATCACTGATTTTTTTCGAAATTCTCTGTCTGGTGTACATCGATATAGGCCATTTTGGAACATGTTCTTTATAGCTCTTAAAAAATACCAACAATTGAACATTTCAGGTCAAAGGCCTGTCGATGGAGATGTCCCAAGATGCTTGGGTAAAGCAGCAAACCCAGCAATCTGGTGACCGCCAGAACCGTATCAAGACTAGCCCAGTATCGGGATCTGGCAACTGTGACACGGCTGAGTCCGGCCCACCGCACGCGGCTACCACGTTTGCACCAATCATGCCGCAGTATAACATGCCAATCCATGGAAGCAACATGGGGCGGTATCCGCCGCCGTTGCATCTACCGCTGCATGGTAGCGCACACCGTAGACCAGCCGCGCCTAAGCCATCACCCTCGCAGAGCCCTCTTGCTAGGAATTACAGGTATACTTCATTACCAACTTGTTGATTCTAAGCTATAGCTATGATTCCTAATAAATCATCAACGTTTTGGCTTTATCACCGTCTTTCCAGAACCTTTATAATGTCATAGCTCCGTCAGTTGCGTTCTCTGTGTGTCATACTACGTGACCACCGACCATGAATCATGATAGACAATATAACGATCATCATCATCATCATCATCAGCAGCTTGTAGAAGTCTACTGCTGGACATAGGCCGCCCCCTTAGAATGCCACAACAAACGGTCTTGAGCCGCCTCCATCCACTAATATAACGATACACAAACTAAATTCAATAAAACATCCATCACTAGTCCATCATGTGTCCTTAAAAAAGCCAACAAACTTTGTAACATGCAATGGCATCAGCATAAAGGCCCTTTTTTGCAATAAGTCTATGTAGACAACAATAAAGTTTTCATAAAAAATTTGGCACTTCCAGGCAGAGTTCATCCTCGTCCCACTGCGGCAGCGTTGCCGACGAGCCAGATACGCGCTCTTCTCCTGGCGCCTCCCAGCGTTACGACGAGAACCCTGACACCTCGACCCAACACCCCATCAAGAATAACGGCTACGATCGCAGCGCCTCCGCCAACGACGAGATGATAGACCGCCTGCCCAACGAACAAGGTGCCGAAGGTTTGTTTCCGCTCATTATATCTTGTTCAAAACGAATGGTGATATAGTAGAGACTTAAGAGGACGTTTTAGATGACAACGGGTGCAAGTTAGTGCAGCTTCGACGAAAGGTTTGTGATTATTGCATGTAACGTTTCAAAATACCAAAATATCTTAAAATTATTATGGTCCCCAAACCACAAGGAAATAGAAACATAACAGTCTACGCAAAATTCAGCCGTGTGATTTGGTGTACCGGTTTTATTGGGTGAGCGCTGTGAATTTGAAATTTTGTTTTCTGAATAAATTTAAAACCTTACTTAGTATATTTATATATTTATTTATACGCGCGAAACACATTACAACCACAAATAAAAGGAAGAGATACCAAAATTATTGTTTTGAACTTGGTAGCAAAGCAACATAAACATATCGCACATATAAAATAAGTAACCATATCGAGCAAGTGATTACTGGCAAGGTGCGAGGACTTATGAAGTTATACAAATAAAAATTACAAGTATAGCCACAAAGTACCTAAAGGCCGTATTGGCGCTTACCCTAAGTAATAGTGAAGGGCAGAGCACTGAAACGCACGTTCTACATAATCAAAAGCTTTTCAGCCACGTCACACTTTCATGACCGAAACAAACTTGAAATTTCCAGATTTAAGAGTGAAAAATGAGAACGATTTCCATACAACCGGCTACAACAATTCTCCGCCACCCGCAACGTCGATGCCTGCTACAAACTACCACGAGAAACCGATACAGACCTCACCGGTGCCAGCCAAGCCTGGTCCCGAGTTCTTCCCGACCAAGATAATCACAAGCAAATCTGGAGGAATCGCTACAGCTGACGGTAAGCTTTATCTCTAGTAACATGCTTTATCACAATCTCACTATGTATGATGATGATGCTGCATGAATCTCTAGGATCCTCTTGGTCTGACTTAAAATATCGTTGACGTGATAAGAATTCCCGACAGAGATCAAATATTATGTGCCACGGGTGATGATTCAGCTTTTTACTACTTTCTCATTAACGCATTGTGTTTTAAGTTTGTTACATTGCAAGAAATACATATTCTTTGTAGTAAGGTTGGTAAAGTCGTTAAAGTAATGGTCAATTCTCACAAAGAATCAAATATACCTACATAGCGCTGTTAAAATACAGTAAAATCAAATGATTCTTATAAATAATCAAGACTTTATGTGGATGAGATAATCTCAGGTGCTGTTATTTCAATATGGTGTTGCATTTTCAGGTAAGAAGCTAAAATGTCCGTATTGCGAGAGACTTTACGGATACGAGACCAACCTGCGCGCACACATCCGACAGCGGCACCAGGGCATCCGCGTGCCTTGCCCGCACTGCTCCCGCACCTTCACGCGCAACAACACGGTGCGCCGCCACATCGCGCGTGAGCACCGCCACCAGGTCACCCCGCACATAACGCAAGGTCCACTCCCCAACCACACGCAGTAAACCCTATAACGTTCACTTTTAGTTCTAATTTCAACCAAACTACCTCCGCTCGTCAAGCTCACGGGCGACTCGTCTAATCTACCTCTACCTACTCATCTATTTTTTAAATTTCGAATTTATAATTGGTGTCAATTGATCGATACGCGTTCGATCCATCAAAATTCCCGAGTCGCCTCGAGTCGAGCCGCGTGTGTTACAACAATTACCTCGTTGATGCATATTTATGTAACAGTATCTACCTCAGTAATTGATCTTAAGATTTTATAAGGTTTTTAATGTGCGATAATTGTTACTTAATTTAATTCGAGTGTGACTATGAATGGTGTTGCTCAGTACAAGTCTCGTATGGTACCGTGTTTTAAAAATATTGTACCTAATGCACCTTCATCGCGTGAAAGTACCTTAATTATTTGCAAACATTTTAGATTATGTCCACTGACTGTGAAATGAAAGTTACCTCGTAGACGTTTTATTTTGAGCTCTCGGTCGAGTATGACATAGCTGTTATCGAATTGCCTGAGCTAGGGAATCTTATAACTGATGTTGAGACTGATGGTCATAGGCTAAGTGTATGTAAATAATAGAAAAATGTTATTCGCCGTGGCCTAGGTTGAAACATTGTGTGTAACGCACTGTGGCAAAACTACCTCTGTTTATTCTTATTATAATTTAAGCACGCATTTCTCTATTTAATACAATATTATTGACAATAGACTTACAACATTACAATTTTAAGTTAATATTCAAAATAATCTGTGATACAATAGCAAACGCCTTTACTTTAACTTTCCCATTTTGCCACATTGTCGTGTAAGCGAAACTTATAAAAGTGCAAAACTATACTACAGTAGATGCAGTTTTTATTGACCAGAGAATATCGGACAGTTTGAGTTTTGTACAAAGTACAATTTGCCCTAGATACATAAGTAGTTAGGTAAAATTGTGTTAACATTTGTGCATGTAAGGTACGATGCATGAATGTGTTATCCATTTCTGTCGTTCGTAACAGGCTCGCCTGAATGGATGTTACTATTGAGACCAAATATTATATGTTTCAGGAGTGGTGTCGATTTTAACATTCCGTTTTTAATGTTGTTTTTCTATATTAGTGCATTTAGACGAAGGCCACTTACTACTTCTATATTCCTAGTCATTTCAAGTGCAACCAGTTGAGATTTTTTAAGAAGAATAATTATTTAAATGATAATTGTATGGACGTTTGCCGGTGCCTTTGTATTATATTTAGTTGTGTAGGCGCCGGCGCGTCCGCGTGATGAGTACACTCAGCTGCAATATGTACATGGTCTTATTTACAGCCGATGGTACAGTGCCAAATAACCTCAATGTTAAGTCCGCATTTTGTATTATTTATTTTATTTTTGTTAAATGTGAATGTAGCGACTGTGTGTTATATTCCTGATATTTAGGAATAAGTTGCATTCATATTTATTATTATATTTATATTTTAGGATACAGCTATTGAATACAATATTTATGTGAGAAATGCTATATCCAAGGCTCAGTGACATATTTAGTAGAATATTTGTCTGTTTTAGTACCATTTTAAAGACAGCGTTTTAGTTATCTTAGAGTGGTTGAATCGTTTTATTTTAAAAAGAAACTCAAATAATTATATATTTTTAATTTTAATTCACGTAATCACATAAACATTGTTTGAATTAAAGATTTCTCAAATTAAATTTTTACCATAATTTGCTGAAAAATTTAAATTTAAACTTTTTAAGCATCAATTCAACTAACTCTATTTTAAAACTTTATATCATTTAACTGTTCTACATTAAAGCTGGCATAAATTACGTGAATCAAAATTGAAATATTATCGTATCAATAGACCAAATAGAAGCTAGAAACAGTAAATCTAACAGAATTATATTTAGATTCAAACAGACAGGCTATTTTAACTTGTATTTTTACAATTTACCTCATTAAAGTAATATTTTATCAATATCCTAATAAAATGTCCAAAAACATTATCCCAAATAATATCTTAGAGTAAATCTGTATTGATTTCCAGAAAATATTTCGAAGATGGGTCATGGAACGTTAGTAAAAAGTGGCAAGAGTTTACAGGTCTTTATTTTTCAAAGTTCTTTTTTCTTTGGTTTTGTCAGAAGTAGAGTTGACACACATCACTGACATAAAGAGTGAATGTTTATGGAATTATTTTTCAACTATTAAGTTATAAATACTTATCTGAAAACAGTTTCTACTAGTTTTTGAACTTTGATCATTTTAAAATTCAAAATTATTGCATGAAACTTATTTGTCTGTTTTGAAGTGGGTTTGGAAAATGGCTGTCAGCATATCCAAGGCGAGTCAAAAGTGTATGCTGGAGTGATTAGATTGTTATATTTCAAAATTAAATATTAATATAATATCTCGTTTACCAATACAAATTCTAACTGCTTGATTGACAGTGCAGTGGCGACTAAATGTTTCTTTCCAATGGTCAGGAGAGACCTTGTTTAAGAACGTTTAGATTTGACCGAGACGTTTAATATTAATTTAAAATTACGATTCATTATTGGCATTATTTTGGTAAGTGTATTTTGTAGGAAAAGAATGTTTTGCTATTTCAATTTCAAAATTGTTAACAACATTATGTTTACGAAATTGTTCTATTTTTTGTCTTTTCTTTAATAATTTCTTATGAATTCAAAATTCATAGTTGTGATTTCTTTTGACATAAAATGTTTAATTTGTGATACGTAATTGAGAAATTGCATTAATGCATCACGTTTTTATTAGCTTTTTATTCGGTTTATTCTTTTGTTAGGAACGGGGATTAAGAATATGATTAAGGAATGTTGCTTTAGCGATGGATCGTAAGAGTCCGCTGAGTTTTGAAATCAATTGGATTTGCTTCTTTCTAAATTAAAAGGTACAAATATTAGATTACAGGAATCAAATCTAATCAATCTTAAGTTTGAATTGCAAACTTGTGTAATGCTTTTTGTAGTTTATTTGAACTGATTGTAACATGTATGGGATTGAATGTCTAAATTAAGTTTTTGCATTGTTAAAGCTATTTAGCGGACAAAATTACTAATGGTCCCTAATAGTTGTTATTTGATGAGATAGGTGAATTCACAATTTAGTCGGTGTATTGCAATCCTCTTTTTGAACTTAGACCGATCTCCTTGGCGCATGATTACAATAATATTGTATTGGTTTACTACATTTTGACCAATGCAATATATTCTTACAAGAAAGATGCCCAGTTATATCAAGCCGCTTGAATAAAAGCTCAATCATAGAGTTGCATGTCATCTATGCCTTGTGTGGTGGGGTTCTCAACATTTTTGCTATCTAAAAATAGTCAAAATTTTTACAATGTGGTGGCTCTTTTTTAACATCATCTAAATATTTCCCGTTAATGGTACATCAGGAAAATATATGTTTAATTAGTTTTAAGGTAATTTACATGTAAATATATCGCGATATGTCGTGATGGTGAAGCCAAAGATAATTACGGGTACGGTGACCCTCTGCCGTCACATGGGCTTTGCGGAGATTTAATATTTTTGGTTATTTTAACATCTTTTCTTGAGAAAAATCCAAGCGGTCGTCATTTTGTGAAAACGAATGATAAACCAAAATTAATAATAAAAAAAACTCCGCATAGCCTCTTTAGCGTAAGTATATTCTACCTCGAGGAACATAAAATTAGACTCTAAGTAAGCTTTCTAGTAGATTTTTATATGAAGAAAGATAAAATTTAAGCGTATAGCGTAATACAAAATTAAAAAAAAAAACAAAGTACAAATATGCTACCTCAGGATTCAAGTTTAGTCCAAAAACCGCGTTCGTGTTTTATGTAAATTAAAAAAATATATTATAAATTGGGTAAAATGACGTTAAAATATTTAATTTACAAAATTATGTTAACCGGTAAGCAGTGACCAGATTATCAATGTTTTCTCCTTTTTAAGGGCAAATTAAAGCACATTATTTTGAATCTCTGCAAGGTAGTTTGTGCTATCAACTCAGTGCATGCTCAATAGAGATACATCGACAACTTTGAAACTCTATGAGCTCGTAAGAGCTGGGTTGACGGTTAAAAACTTAGTAAGTAAGTTGTTATTAGACTAGTGTAATAATCTCACTGATGTACCCTACACCCCAATCCTCACAGGAGGTCGGTCTCGAGTATGTAATCTAATTGTACCTTCCTTCACTCTCCGGAGTATAAATATTTTTTTTTATTAATAATTTTAATATTATGACTTTTTCCCAGTTACTTTTTTGTGTTGCATAGATGTTACTATGTTTTAAGGAGATGAAAAAAAATTGAATTATTGTTTGTTAGGTTTCAGCGAATTAAAAAATTGTAACAAAATATTTTTTTTGGTTATTTTATTTTTTGTTTCCTATAATTTCCTTATTTTTAATTTTTCGACAAGTTACACCCGTCCATCGTGATTAATATTTATTGTATTAAACTTAAGAACATTATTTAAGGAATTGAAATTTAAGTACCTAATTATTCGTACAGTATAGTTGCACTTATTTGGTCAGGAAATACTTAAGTAAGTACTTACTAATTATTGGATGTTTGATATTTTAAGGATGCACATAAACCGATCGCGAGATTACCTCGAGGTCTCTACGAATTTGAAGGAAAAAGTTTCTCGCGTTGATATTAAACCTTAAGATTTAAAAATATGCTCACTCCTTCACTAGATTAACTCACGGAGTACTTTGGCCTGAATGAAAAAAGTTGGCGACATCTGATCGAGATAGAATGAGTCTGGGTTTGATAAATCATACATTTTAAATTTCAATTGTTATTCTGGCTATTTAAGATCATTATTCATTATATCTTTAAAACTTGGGTGTTTTCAAATCGGATTGTCATTGATTTATGACTGTAAATATAGCATTTTTTAATTAAAATATGCTACTACTTAACGTGTTTAATCTTTCATCTCGTTATTTTCAATGAGGTAAGTCTCGGTGTAAGAATTGTTCTTGGTGTCATCTTTGTGTATGTGTAATAAAAATTACGCAAAATTCATAAAGAAACGAGCTCTGTGTAACAAGAATTAAAGTACAAATTTCTGAAGTCTTAAAGGTTACCACCAGTACAAATTAATTAAATGAGAATAAAATATTAAAATAATATTTAAAATATCAGTTTTACGCGAGTGTTGCCAAATTCTATTTTTTCGGCATCGGTAAAATATAATTTAGTGTACCTAGGTTTACTCGTGTGAAGTAAGTACAAAATTTGTGAAATTCTGATAATTAGATATGTACAGCAGCCCGCGTTTGGTTGGGTGGGAGAATGGGGCGAATGTTTGTTTATTTGTTAAAAAACGAGGGTAAAAACTAGAAAACATCTGTGTACGTCGAAATAGGAGGGAGGTTAGTGGAATGTAACATAAACCTGGATGGTTGTAAAACTAAGTAAGTAGGGTTTTGTACGTAGGGAGATAATGCTTAGAAAAATGGTCGGTTCGGTGGTCTATGTCTGTAAAGGAAAAGTGATTGTCTGTGATTTTTTTAAGCGACTTTTTATATATAATGGAAGAATATATAATTCTTTAACAGTAAGAATAGCATCTACTTGTGATTTTACATTAGAATTTCTTGTTTGACTTAATTTTTTGTACCATTATAAAGTAGCGAGTGGTGTAGAAGGTTTTGATGCGGGTTGAATGTACATAACATTACATGTTTTATTATTTCGGCATCCGTAAAACTGCCCTCGTAGTTAAAATGAAAAATGAAAAGGGAAACATTCATATTTCCTTCGTTAATTTTTAAAAAATTGAACTCTATGCGTTACATCAAAATGAAATATATAATATATAAAAAAAATCGTATGACATAAAACTTTCGATCACCACTGACATTGAATTTTTCCAATCTACGAGGGTTTTTAGAAATATAGGCAATGACACAATGGTTAGACCACAATGCTTGTTTTACGAGTCACGTGCACCCCAAAACCGCCTGAAATGGCTTTATACGAATTTAGAAAGATTTGGAGTGCACGAGATGAAAGCGGCATTTAGCTGAATTTATTTGTGCGTCGATGTAGCGGTCTTTACCGTGTCCTTAGCGAATTTTTAGTGTGGTAATTTTGGCGTATTTCGTTAGTTATGAGATGTGTAAACGTAGTAGATAACTGTTATGTTTTGCTTTGGGGAAGCTTGAAATCGCTGAGGATATTGCCATATAAAACATAAAAAACAAGTTATAAACTTCTTTTCGAGCATGTATTTAACTGTATATCCTCTGAATCCATGTAAATAAATAGATGTCTTAAATACTTCTTCAGTGTAAATAATGTGTGTTATGAGATACCTATACATGAAATAGCAGGATGCCTAAGGTAATTTCCTCAGTGGTAATTTTAAGTTTCTTTAGGTAATAGAGGTTTTTGTTTGGACATATTGTAAAAAAGGATTATACCTTTTTTATGTCTTATATATGGACGACAAATCCTCTAAATAATAAAATGTACTAAATTACACTTTCATCTTAATTATTAAACATACTTATTTACCCTTAATATAAATTTGTATCTTGTATGTACCTGACTCTGTACAAAATTATGTTTAAGTAAATATATAAATGTACAAATTGTCCAAACAAAAACTAAATATCGATGGGCATTGTGTTTTATCGCAGAAAAATGGAAAACATGTAACGTTTTGGAAATCTGGTACCTACATAATGTACGCATTTATAGAAATTGGTACAAGTATGAATAAGCTGCGCTATAAGACATAGTAGGTAATGTGAACGTAGAGTTGTAATACAGGTATTTATAATTGTCCATTTATGCACTAATTATAAAATGCGTGTAATAGTAAAATAAAGCGTACAGTATCTATCTCACAACACATCCTTAATACAATCTGACTAGGTCTAGATATTATATTAAAGAAAATTTGTTCCATTGTGGAATTCTTAATAAAAAAATGTTGCTAAAATAATAGTGTTGTTTGATTTTAATTTAAGCTGACTACCTCACCTACTTTCTATTCCACTACCTATGTCATATCTACTATTATTAGCGCCTTGAGGATTTATACATGCAATATGTGTTAGCAAGCAGTGCAGCTGAATTTGCCTTAGTTGACATAAACAAGAACTACATTATATCACTTTGTATTGTATATCACTTTGTATAGCTGTATAAGTGCACTGCAGTGGCCGTAACAGGCTTATAGTGAAAATAACAAATGAATTAAATAATAATCAAGGTATGAAGGAGAAAAATATTTTAGAGGTACCCAGTGTACCTACACAATCAAATCATTACTTCCCCCTTTTTTCAGTTTTGTTAGAAGTACCTAGATCTTGTGAAAAAGTTTGTCCGGGGAAGTACCACCGTACTATTTCTGCCACTAAGCAGTAGTGTTCACATCGCTGTATTTCGGTTCAAAGACGGGTGCCGGTGAAATTACAGGCACATGAGACTTTTCATCTTTATGGCTCAGGGTCCACGCAGGCAGTGCACGTGAGATGCCTTTGGTGTTGCAGCCGTCCATCGGCTACAGTAACTACTTTCCATCAGATGGACCGTATGATTGAATGCTTGCAAAGAAGTTTGAAAAAAATCGGTCGGTACCCTTTCCTTTACTTTCGGCTTTAGCAAATGTTCTGTGGAATATTTTTGCTCTTGAGCATTCCGATTGTGCTGATAAGCAGGTTCCGAGTTCATTAAGTAGGGACCTGCCCATTGTGTGTAAATGTGAAGGATTTATTTGCATTACGTGCTTCTAAAAAATGTCAGGTACCAGTGATATTATCATTATACAGTTGTTAGGTATCTGTTTATAATAATAATAAGATCATCACCATCATTATATTTTAGCCGATTGACATCCACTGGTGGGCATAAGTCTTAGACTTTCTCCCACCATTACAATACCATCGGTCCATCAAGTAGGGAGCCATCTTATACACACACATTTTCATAGGTTTACCGACAGGGTAAATAGAATATATCTGAATAGGAATTTCCTAACTGATCGGCAGAGTGATACCATTGTTTTAAATCACCTTATTACAGTATAGAATATACAGAGTTGGTGTGTAAGTAAAGTGTGTAAGTGTGGAGCCATAAGAGCGGTTTCGCACTACGTCCGATTCGAGTCCGTAGAAATACGGGCAGGAGTAGTCGTAGAACTATTTCTATGGTAGTTTACGCACTAGATCCGGCTTCCGTCATCCGACTTTTTCATATTACCTACATAATCCGTATTTCCACGGATACGGATCGGACTCGGATCGGACGTAGTGCGAAACCGCCCTAACACTCTCTCTCTGTAACAAGTCCTTTACAATTTTTTTTACGCCTTTACAAGTCTCGCTACTTCATTGAGAAAGGTCTGTGTTTCAGACTTTTATTTTCCTTTGAGGCACTGAGGGCTTAGCTGATAATATGCTGATGATATTCCGGAGTTTCCGCGTGACGTTGCTATTCAATATACGACAGGTAGATAAACAGGTACTTTTCTATGGTACATTTCTCTGGCTTCCGCGTTATTATAATCATGAGCAAGTCATTGAATATCCTTGGATTAACCATAGATAGAGGAAATATATACTTACATAGGGCTCGCATAACAGCTCAGTTCCCATAAAAGTCAAATTTAGTAGTATTTTTGCGAGATACTTTGATTTCAACATTTTTTTTTTCTCATAGGTAGAGTCTACTGAAGAATCAGTAGACTCTGCCTATGGTTTCTACGCCTAATTTCTTTGTATGCCTATATTTAGCACCCAATTTACAGTCAAGATACAACTTATTACTCGATGACTCTACTGAGTAATAATAATGATTTTAACGTCCATTTAGGTTTGTATTTTTTCCCCGCTAAGAATAAACTTGCATGGCAAATTTATAACCTAGCATTTTACCTATCGTAAAATACGGTGGCCTACTATGATTTATTCTATACTGTAATAAGGTGATTTAAAACAATAGGATCACTCTGCCGATCAGATAGGAAATTCCTATTCAGAAATATTCTATGTACCCTGTCGGTAAACCTATGAAAATGTGTGTGTATAAGATGGCTGCCTACTTGATGGACCGATGGTATTGTAATGGTGGGAGAAAGTCTAAGATTGAGGCGGCTCATGACTTATGACCACCAGTGGATGTCAATCGGCTAAAATATAATGATGGTGATGATCTTATTATCATTATAAACAGATACCTAACAACTGTAATGATAAAATCATAATAAAACGGAAAGGGTTTATGAATAAAAACGTAATATAGGGTAGTTTCACTTTTATTTAATTGCAATTTATATAACTAATTATGTACAGAAACGATGACGATGTTCTTAAACAGCTTACCAGTAAGAGAGAGGGGCAACATGAGCGCCGTAGGTCAGGGGGGAACCAGCTACGTAGCCAGCAGAGTAGGGGTAAGCCCCGTAGATAGAGGGAGCAGCGAAGGTGCGAGCGGCAACAACAGGGGCAGAGTAAACTGGGGTAGAGTAGACCGCAGGGGGAGCAGCGACAATCGGGGCATGGATAGCTACGGGTTCTTTGCGGACAACAGCGTTGAATCCGTTTACATCATCAGCAGCATAGTCCACGGTCCTCTTCGTGCCATCAGCGTCAAGCAGAGAGTACTGGCCGGAGACAGTGCCACCGACGCGGGTCTCGACTTGGCTCTTGTAGTCACCGGTGTTAGGGTCCGCGACGTCGTACGCGAAGCTGGAGTAGTCCGTGTCTACTTTCGCTACTGGCACGACTGAGCACTGCCCAGCGGCCACCAAAGCGAGCACTACGACGAACTAGAAAGATGAGAAAATTATTAGTGACGAAGTTTTTACAGTTTTCTAATAAAATAATTTAAAGAAAATTACATTTATGAAGTTCTTGCTAAAAATACCCGAACTTAATGAAACTGGATGTTGGTACCAAAACGTAATTTTCTTTTTAGATTTTTCTTTTAAAAGTGGTACCCACAATATTTTATGATAAGTAAATGAATTTGAATAAATAAATGCTGTTCTAGCCACTTGTTTGCAGTGGTGTATCTTGTCAATGAATATACCCCTCCATCTCCTCCCGTGGATTTTGTAAATGATAACAGCATCCAGTGAGCACTGAACACGAATACTGCGAGCACCAATTCACCTGCTAAGCGTGGTTATTAGGGCAATTTCCCACCATTCTACCCATCTTATGGGGTAGGCCAATTCAGCAGTGAGCGTTTAAAGGCTGCTGATGATGATGGCTGGTGATGATGATTTGATTTTTTTACAAGTTTCAAAATTAACAAAATAGTAATTTGAAATTATAAAATTTTTTACAAGTTTTTCTAAGAAAGCAAGACCTACCTTGGCTGCCATTGTCCTGGATTGAATTCACCGATTGACTGAATACTCCATCGATACTCACACATGCTTTTATACGTTGTCCTGTATCTTACTAGGTACTTAGGCACAGCGGTCACTAGTCAAACTTGAAAATATGCCGGAGCAAGTGCAATGTATCACCTACATACACATAATATAAGTCTGCAAGTCAGTATGTATGTTGTAGATCCGCGCTTATTCGATAATCACTAGATAAATTTAATTCAGGTTTTGGCCGTATTATGTATTTGAGTAGATATTGCCAGTAGAATTTTGCCAGTGGTAATAATCACCTACATAATTAATAAACCTTTCTCAAGTTATTTTTAAGCCCAGAGTAAACTAAAATGCATGTACTGTATATGTACTGTATAATAATATAGGTACATATAAATTCCATCTGTTGCTGTTCCATTTTAACATTTTTTTATTTATTTATTTTATTTTACTATCATCTTTTATAGTACTCTGGGTTTAAGTATAACTTGAGAAAGGTTCATTAATTATGTAGGTGATTATTACCTCTGGCAATACCACTGGTATATAATATCTTACTTTGGTAAAAGTTGTATAGAAAAAACTAGGTCAGATGCCGTGACCTTTACAATGTCGTCAATTCATTAAGTGAGGGGCTGTTTTAAACTATGGCGTCCTGTTCGTGGGTGCTTTAAGAACCTGTATTCCCCAACAATTGTAGGTTCTGCCAGTTATAAGGTCTACCCATTGTAACTCTGAGACCAGCTTCGCAACACGTCATTTTGAATTACCAACTCAACCACAGAACACTAGGTATGTTTCAGAGTTTTATTATTAGCTTTTATTTTATTAAAAGACGATTCTGCATTAATAACAACCTTCTGCCAGTTAGGCTATAGGTAGATTTTTACCACAACAATTTTAATCAATAAAAACAACCAAAGCCACGTGATTGTACCAGTCAAACTAATTTATTACATAATATAACGTACCGAAAATTTTAGTGAATTTGTACATGTAAAAGATTTGTACGTTAACTAGTTTAAACGAGACGGGGTTCCGCCCAAAAAAAACCCGTCGTATTATAATGTGTCACATTCTATGAGTAGGTTCTAAGTTTCCGCGTGGCATTGCCATTCAATGAAGGTAATGTTACAATTTCTCTAGCTTCCTCGTATCTGATTTATGTTATGTAAGCATCCGATTAGCTGGGTTATTTTTTTTTTATTTTCAATTTGTATTTACTATCTGCTCAAAATGCCGCTGATAGAGAAAATTTGATGATGCTGCTGGCATTAACTCTGGAGTTAAAAATCTTTGAATTTTTTCGTAGGTATGGTCTAAAGCATGATGTATCACTCGGGAGAAAGTGCGATTCCCACCTCGTGTACACCCTCATTGGGAATCGGTCATTTTCTCACCTCAGTGAACAATGTACTATTTCCTACCCAGTGCCGAAACCAGTAAAAAACACTGTTTCAGCAACTCTACACAAGAAACTCGTAAGGTGTTATTATAAAAAACGCCCTTAGTCTGGGTTTAAACCAGGACTACCAGTCTCTAGGCTTAAATATCGACCTAGGGTATATACGACTGTACAAAAGCAGATAGTTTGTTTTCCAGAAGCAACTTTCGAGCTAGATATGCCAAAAATTACATAAGCTTGGACTATCTCTGGTTTATCTAAAACCAGGCAGCCCCCAGGCAGTTTAGCAATGGTCTATAAATTGACAGTTGATTACTTGTTAGAGGTAAGAATTTGGACATCTCAATTGTGATGTGATACAATCCGTCAGTTTGATACTTTGGAAATTTGCGAAGTAGCGCGAGAATTTATTTCGGAAAACAAACCATCTGCTTTCATATATAAAGTCGCATATACCTAATGTCGATATTCAATCCTAGACTAGTATGCCTGGACTAAATTCAGATTTAGTCCAGGCCGTACCGGCCTTATTACAGAACACGGCCTTATTACATATACAGTACATGCATTTTAGTGTACTCTGGGATTAAATATAACTTGAGAAAGGTTTATTAGTTATGTAGGTGATTATTACCTCTGGCTAAATTCTACTGGCAATATCTACTTAAAGACATAATATGGCAAAAATCTGAATTTAATTTATCTTGTGATTACCGAATAAGCGCGGATCCACAACATACATACTGACTTGCAGACTTATATTATGGGTATGTTGTGATACATTGCACTTGCTCCGGCATATTTTCAAGTTTGACTAGTGACCGCTGTGCCTAAGTACCTAGTAAGATACAGGACAACGTATAAAAGCATGTGTGAGTATCGATGGAGTATTCAGTCAATCGGTGAATTCAATCCAGGACAATGGCAGCCAAGGTAGGTCTTGCTTTCTTAGAAAAACTTATAAAAAAATTTATAATTTTAAATAACTATTTGTTAATTTTGTGATTTGTAAAAAAAAACAAATCATCATCATCAGCAGCCTTTAAACGCTCACTGCTGAATTGGCCTACCCCATAAGATGGGTAAAATGGTGGGAAATTGCCATAATAACCACGCTTAGCAGGACAACTGGTGCTCGCAGTATTCGAATTCAGAACTCACTGGATGCTGTCATCATTTACAAAGTCCACGGGAGGAGATGGAGGGGTATACTCATTGACCAGATACACCACTGCAAACAAGTGGCTAGAACAGCATTTATTTATTCAAATTCATTTACAAAATATTGTGGATACCACTTTTAAAAGAAACATCTAAAAAGAAAATTACGTTTTGGTACCAACATCCAGTTTCATTAAGTTCGGGTATTTTTAGCAAGAACTTCATAAATGTATTTTTTTTTAAATTATTTTATTAGAAAACTGTAAAAGCTTCGTCACTAATAATTTTTTCATCTTTCTAGTTCGTCGTAGTGCTCGCTTTGGTGGCCGCTGGGCAGTGCTCAGTCGTGCCAGTAGCGAAAGTAGACACGGACTACTCCAGCTTCGCGTACGACGTCGCGGACCCCAACACCGGCGACTACAAGAGCCAAGTAGAGACCCGCGTCGGTGGCACTGTCTCCGGCCAGTACTCTCTGCTTGACGCTGATGGCACGAAGAGGACCGTGGACTATGCTGCTGATGATGTAAACGGATTCAACGCTGTTGTCCGTAAAGATCCCGTAGCTATCCATGCCCCTATTGTCGCTGCTCCCCCTGCGGTCTACTCTACACCAGTTTACTCTGCCCCTGTTGTTGCCGCTCGCACCTTCGCTGCTCCCTCTATCTACGGGGCTTACCCCTACTCTGCTGGTTACGTAGCTGGTTCCCCCCTGACCTACGGCGCCCATGTTGCCCCTCTTTCTTACTGGTAAGCTGTTTGAGAACCCATCGTCATCGTTTCTGTACATAATTAGTTATATAAATTGTAATTAAATAAAAGTGAAACTACCCTATATAACGTTTTTATTCCTAAACCTTTTCCACTTTACCTATACTATATCTTCCCAATTTAAAATAGCAAATTCAAATGAAATAATTTTTAACCCTCAGCCCCCGTAGCCCACTTACCTAAGTCTCGACCTGAAAGGTCACACGTAAGCTTTGTCGAGATTTGCAAATTCGTGCCGTTGAGGACTTCATCCTGAGCTGAATTGGCCACCGCACCACTGCCTAAACTGATATCCCGGACAGATCAGATGGTGCAAGTAAATCAACACAGGAAGTGTCACAACCGAAGTCCTAATTCCTATTTTGATACAGCCAGGAGACTAGCGCATCCGTGGAGTTTGAGCACGTTTGTAATAGATAATTGCTCACTGCGTCAGCTCACACAGAGAGGCTACACTTGTTACGAATAAACCTTCAGGAAGATAGGTATCTATTTAACAGGCCTGCTACTACGCCCTGTCATCTAAATCTATATTTAAAACCATCAATATGGTACTCATTAATATAATATTGTCCAAGCCTTGCAAAATTGGCAACTTCTTAATTTTTGCACAAAAAGACAAAGTAAAAACAACAAAGTAAACACAAAACAAAAAAAAAAAACAAACAAAGTAAGTTTAATAAGTAAATTATAAATAAAATAAATAAATAAATGCTGGACATTTTACACAACATTATCGAGCCTCAAGCTAAGCAGAGCTTGTGTTATGGGTACTAGATAACTGATATACTTAATACAATACATTGCATAGATAGATATTTTTTATTATACATAGAAAATACCCAGAACACCCTGAGCAAATATTTGCAGATCGTACAAATATTTGTTCTGAGGCGAGAATCGAACCCGCAACCTCCTGCGTCGCAGGCGAACTTTTGCCCGCCGCGCCACAGAGGTCATCAAAGTGTGCATTATGGGTGTTAATAAAGCAATCAGTCGGAAGTTCTCATAACATTTTAAATTATCTCGTCTAGAAAGGCCGGAGAAGACTCGACAAGAATTGGTGAACCAAGGAGAGAAACTGAACATTTATCTACAACTACTCATAATGTTAGAAGCTAATGAAGAATGTTGTGAAATTTTTCAATGACAGAATTTATATCCAAGCATGTGTAGGAATTAAAAAGTTAGTAGGTACTTCGAATAATTTACTTGCCGAAATTCATCGATGATGAGTTTTAATCGCCAAAAAACAGTGTCCACGTAAGTTTCCGTCATCCAACTAACAAACTATTAGTTTGGAATGTCACCAGCCTGTTTACGTCTACTGCTGAACGAAGCATGGTGATTATCTGATTTGCCATAATCACCACACTTGGCTGGCGGATTGGTGATTACAGTTTGGTGTAAGGTAGATGGTGCTACCCATCCACTGGTGTAATCCCTTAGTAAAGCTTTTACTACATCCATGGGAGAAGAAGGAGAGGTCTATTTTTATTATATCTACCTTGTTAACTACCTTCCAGAATTTTTATTTAAAATGGACGCAGAGAATATGTACTGCGGCTTAACAGCTGCCTCGCAAACCAAAGCCTAGATAAACAGGACTCGTAGATAGGCGACATTTTTCCGACAGCAGACTTTAGTCACTAGGTGGCAGTAGGTGGCAGCAGACTTTTGTTACTAGGTGGCAGTAGGTGGCTTATATGGCTCTATGAGACTTGTTTCACTGTCCCTTGGTTTGAGTGCGGTTCACACCATACCATACAGGAGCACTGTGATCTCGCTTTTGACTCGACCTGACAACATCAGCTCAACCCCCAAAAAGACTCTACTTGCAAGGCCAGAACCACCAGACAGGAAGTCCTTCAGAAAACTAACAAGTTATGAGCTTTGTCTTAGCCTTTAAAGAGTAACTACTGGTCTGGTTGGATGGATCCCAGTATATCCTTTTCAATGCAGCTTGGTCGAGCCCCCTTGACATTTCTCGATCCAGTCGGATAGATCTCATTATATTTTATATCTTAATTCATCCTTGTCAATCCAAAAATTGATCGAGACACATTTTATTTTAAATGGCATTACCATTAAACCCGTTGAAACTGTCAACCAGCGGATGTTGCTGGAGAGAGCAATAATGATTTCACAGACGATTGGAAATACCTACTTAACAAGTGGCTAGTACGTGTCCAGAATACGGCTATTGTTATTACTATTATTATGTAAATTTTATAAATGACACTCCAATTCATATCCTCATATTAATAAGTGAAAAGAGGCCAATTTAAGTTCATCTTTGAGAAAAAAGGCATGTGTCTATGTATGTATGGTATAAGTAGATCAAATTAAATTACACACCACTCAGGTAAGAAAACAAATAACTTTTGTGGAAAATTCGTTTTTAATACACACAATGTATGTTCAAACTATCATCAATATATACATTTCAAACATTTCGATAACTCAGAACACGTCGTAGATTGTAATGCCTTGAGGCAAGGCTTTTACCAGTAGGATACGGGGGCGGAGTAAGCGGAATAGGTCAAGGGAGATCCGTAGGCAAGAGTACGGCCGTACACGCTGGGAGTAGAGTACACGCTAGGGGCGTACACACCATGAGCAGCGGAGTACACGCTAGGGGAGTACACACCATGAGTAGCAGAGTACACGCTAGGAGCGTACACACCTTGAGCAGCAGAGTAAACACTAGGGGTGGAGTATACGGCAGGAGCGGAGTACACGGAGGGATAAGAGTGGGCGGCAACAACAGGGGCAGACGCGGCGTACACGCTAGGGGCAGCGGCGTACACGGGAGAGGAGACGACGGTCTTTGCGACGATAGGTGAAGTTGTGTAAACGGGAGTAGCAACACGCGCAGCTACAACGGCAGGTTCAGCGGCAACCACCGGGGCAGCGGCAACCACCGGGGCAGCGGCGACTGGGGCAACAGCGACAACGGGGTCTTTGCGGACGACAGCGTTGAATCCATTCACATCATCAGCAGTGTAGTCGACGGTCCTCTTTGTGCCATCAGAGTCTAATAGCGAGTACTGGCCGGAGACAGTGCCACCGACGCGGGTCTCTACTTGGCTCTTGTAGTCGCCGGTGTTGGGGTCCGCGACGTCGTACGCGAAGCTGGAGTAGTCCGTGTCTACTTTTGCTACTGGCACGACTGAGCACTGCCCAGCGGCCACCAAAGCGAGCACTACGACGAACTAGAAAGACGAGAAAATTATTAGTGAAGAAGCTTTCAGTTATTTAACAATTCAATCGTGTAATCGAATTTTTACCCTGTTCTCGAAAACTTTACAATTTATTATTATAGTCCGAGCTGATTTCATGATTGTGACTTCTCAATAAATAATATTAGACTGACTAATACAACATTTAATCATCATCATCGTAAACGGAACGGGATTGTAATCGTAAGCTTTTATTCCGGAAAAATATATTTTTCAACAAAAAACTTATTGTGCTTATTTCAAATAATGAGTCGTCTGATTGTTGCTCATTCTATTAACTTAGTATGTAATTCAACAAAAGTTATGGATTTGATTCAGAAACTTGGAGCTTATTAAACTCAAACACATTTTTATGTTTGTTATTAATGAACCCTCAGATGTTTTTATGTTCAACCCTAAGGGCTCGTAGTAATCTTCACTTTGGAACACGTCAATTATCATTTAAGTACTATGAATATGAACAGTGACATTATTTTGTATTCATTGATATTTATCAGCACAATTGAAATTACAGGCACGAAATACTTTGTCCTATAGGTAAACGTGACCTAAGAGGCAGCGCATTTATCATGGCGCAAAAACTTTTTTACTCTAAATAAAAAATCTGTTTTTGAACGGAGATAGAGCAGTGGCTTTAAAATTAATATGAATTTAATCTTGCACTTGGAAAGTTTTGTTACTATATTATTTAATTTAATTTAACTTTTTTATGTTTATGTTATTTCATGTTGCTTAATATTTGGCTTAATATAAGTCTCAAAGTTTTGCAATTCTACTACAAATTTTGCACAAGCTCGTTAATTGATTCACTTCACACGCGATAATAATAATAGATCACCTTAGCTGCCATTGCGTTAGATTGAGGTTTTCCACTTGAGTGAGTACCGAGGAAGCTCGCCGTGAGCTTATATATGAATCTGTGATGCGAGGGCGTGGCGTACGGGCATGGTCACTTGGTGATCTTTAAAACTCGTCATCGAGCATCATGTGTTATGAAGGTGGTTCCGTAAATAAAACAAACATACATAAGTTGACACGAAAAGATACGATGCGGAGCAAATGTAGCGAGGCAAAGGTAAGCACCGAACAAAGCTATGCCAAAAAATGGTTCTGAGAAAATAATTATAGGTAGCTGCAATTTTCTGATTGTAAAATTTGTGACTATAAGATTGCTTAATTTCTTAATAAAGCCTAATTAATATATTATTTTAAAGCTACATTTTATATTTTTTTTATTTTTTTTTTTATTTTAAAGTTGTAATCAATTTAACTCAGGTAAAACAAGTACAAACTTCAAATACTCATAAGAGGGCTAACTTTTTTCAAAAATAATATTGAACAAAAATTTCTTGGTATAAAAGAAACTCAGTTACTTAAAATTTTCGGTTTTTTCATTTTGTTTTCAATGTGATGCACACCATTAGGCCAAAAATGTTATTAATACAGTTGTTTACCAATTATTGAGAGCTGACTAAATTTTGAAAAATTTACTATATTTTATTAGATATTCGAATAAAATGCTTCATTCAAACGGCACGGGATGATTTGTTATATGAAAATTTCTTGTTTGCTGTATACTATTGCTATTGCTATATTGCTTAAAGAATTACAAGAAGGAGGATAAAATAATCCTGAATGTTAACAAGCCCTCGTATTTTATGTTTGTTTCCTCTTTATCGTGTGGGACCCTAAAATAAGTACAACATGCGTAATTTGTAATGACGGATCCGGAAGAGCAAGGCCGACTGTGATGAGTATGAGTTCAAGTGGTAAAAGAAATGAAATGAGATTACGGTTAATACTCAAGGTCAGTAATAGTTTTTTTCTTAACTTGATGTACTCACTCATCATTATCGAAATAAAATGAAATCAATTTGTTTGCTAAAACATCGTAGGATAAATACATACATTACACCTAATTTAATAGTGAGGAGCACAATATGTTTGTAATTAGGTCCATATACATTGGAAATAAAGAAATACAATTACAATAATAAATTAATAATATTGTTGTGTTTTTCATCTGATCAAATTAGGCGAATAATAATACAAATAAAATACATTTAGTAGCTCGAAAGAATAATACAAGTATACCTACACAAAATATGAACAAAACAAATGAAACATCTGAAGACTGTTTCAAATGATCTAAAGATAGCTCAATTGATCCAAATCAATACCAGACAGACAGAAGCGTCCTCAAGACGCTAAATGGCAATATTTATGCGTAATATACATACTAATACTACTAACTATTTACTAATACTATAGCCAAGAAATATAAGTAACTTAGTCCAAAATAAATTAAATTGACAAACTTGAGATTTATATAATTGATATTTTTTATTTGTGGTTTTTATGGCTTTAGTTTTCGCTGAATAACAGTAAATATGATTAACTAAAAATTTATTAAATTTTCAAAAAGTCACATGTCTATGTGTATCTTCATCATCAGCATCAGATAGACACTCTTGGAGCCACTGCTCACCATAGACCTTTCTCATATAATGCCACAACGAACGGTAGGTACTTGTTGGTAGATTTTCGTTGGTATAAGGTTTGTCCTGGCTGCTGGATTTTTTAGGAGTGTGTTATTACTGGAAGAAAGCGTTAGCTGAGTCTGCCGTGGAAAGCAATGGCGGCGATGAGCTCACCACTTGTCACGTCTATATTCCAGCGAATGTGTAACCCACGGTGAAAAGCGGCCCTTTGAGGGCCCTGCCTATCCCTTCGGGGACAAAAGGTGTGTTTATGTGTGAACAGTATTGTTCCGGCTCCATCCACTGACTTCTTGCAACCTTTAAAATGACGTCGGTCAATAGAGTTGTCGCACAGTGCATTGAATGAATGATACCTTCCTTAAATCTATATCGATACCATGATATTATAGTCATCATATTTATCTTAACATATACTGCTTCCTTCAAACGCCACCTTAATCGGTCATATACTATTCATATCCGTCTTTTCCTCTACGGTCACCATATCTTTTATTCACCAATGTGATGGTCTTCCGCGGCCTCTTTTGCTACGACTCACCAACTTTACCTATACGGCAAAGCAAACGGAGTGTTTTGATTGCAGTGTTTATGTATTCAACCATGTATTCATGTTTCATTTTGTTTGTACGAGCACAAATTAATTAAGTGACTGGGTGGGTAGGTGCTTTCACTTTTCACTTTATCTATTTTTGATTTATTATGAAGAGCCTCACAGTAATCCATTAAAAAGATCAGGGGTTTGACGTATTCCACGAAGAGTACCAATCTGAAGAGCACAAACGGAGTGAGTTATTGCAATTGTAATACTTAGTGTCGTTTTAAAAATCTTTTTACTTCACGCTCTCTAGGGAAAGTCTGAAAAGTTAAACAGTTGATTGGCTGCGAAGGCAATTTTACAAACTCGTTAATTCAGTGCATTCAATACTCTTGAAAGTTCTATACAGACGTAGTCAGAGCATAACTTTGTGTGCGAAGTTTTCTGATCTTTCTTCATAACTTTTATATATAAGAACCTTATTTAAATTATTAGTATTAGGCTAATTTTGAAGGTAAGGTGTGCTTAAAATACGTACCTTACGTTCTAATAAAAAAATTACGATTATTGGATTTGATTTGAATACCTTGTAGTATTTTTTTTGGTTGAAAAATGTTTTTTTTTTTGATAACAATGTTTTGAAACTAGTCATTCAACTGATCATGATGATGATGAAGATTAACTAAGTAGGAATTCGGAAAACGAGCTAATTGAAATGAGCCCAAAATAAAACAGCAATAATCTGCTATTGAACCATCGATGAGTTCTATGTTGTCCGTGAGAAAAACACCTCGCAAGATAAAAGAACGACTCGCACACAAAATTTGTTTAGACAAATATGAACAATGTATTGTTTGTTTCATCATCATATTAGTCATCATCATCAGCAAGTAGAAGTCTTCTACAGGACAAAGGCCTCCCTCATAGAATGCTTTGGAGGGATTTGCCATAATCACCACGCCACGTGGCTGTTGATGATGTATGATGACGTTGATTCAATTCGTGGCAATAGAATATTGAAATTGAGATTATAAGATGGTAATATGAGAAAACAAACACGACTTATTCATTTTCGTCTAAACATATTTAGTATGAGAGACGTTCCACCATAAAAAAAACCGGTCAAGCGTGAATCGTACTCGCGTGGAGAGGGATCCGTACAAGTAAGGTGCCATAGTAACCAATAGACCAATTAAACTGTTTTGGTCTGTTTTGGATTTGGAGAAAATAAGCTGTGACAGACAGACAGACACCTGAGTGATCCTACAAAGGTTTCGTTGGTACCTTTTGAGGTATGGAACCCTACAAACACACAAACAAACCAAAACAAGCGTTTCTATTCTACGATTGTACGAGTCCACGTTGCGTGTGCACGATGCAATACCTGTTCTGAGCAAATCCATAAGCCAACGCTAGTCGTAATATGAATTTTGCATTCATTATGCATTTGCTCTAGATTCCGCCTCAAGGCAATCTTCGTACCGAATCATTACTGTCTTATTTGAATGAGACTTTCTTGCGTAGGTATATTATATCTTGAACAAATAAATATAACAGCTTGTATAAATATTAAACACACATAAACTTTATCAGCTGCATTTAGACGTCCATGCTGGACGAAGCCTCCGGGGAGGCCTGGGGGGAATTGCCATAACCACCACGCTTGGCAGGCGGACTGGTGATCGCAGTATTTACGTTGAGTACTCAGGTGGATGCTGCTACCCGTCCCCTGGTGCTAGCGGTAGTAGTGCGCTGGTGGTAGAGGTTTGCTAGCTACCGGTGACCTCCTCTTAAGTGGTAATGGCCATGTAGGTTGCAGAACCAAGAAACCTATTCTCGAGTGAGATATTAACTAAGTTGTTTTAAATAATTTTTTTTTTTTTTATTAATATTATTACAGCTATTATTATTATTCAATACATTTTAATAATAATTCTGCACACAAATTGTGAACCCGGAAATATTCGCAGACATTTGAAGTACTCACATCAAAATAATTGAAACTGGTTACGTTTATGGCTTGTATTTAGTCATAATGGCTCTTGGTTTCATTAATGATCATTTGAAATACTTACCCACTAAAGTAGCTAGTTGTGAGTACCAGTAGCCATAAACCATTTTAAATATCAACGAGGTAAGTTTTTTTGATCCCGTTTACTTACTACAGGTATTAAAACTACAAAAGCTGTTGAGATTGCGCGCTAACACGGCTGCGTTAAGAAAACCCAACATCTTATACATCCCACACTAGTTAAGACAAATTATAGGCAGAATGCATTTATTATTCGAACAAGCGCGAGGTTTAACACCTTGACTAACGTAGATATAGATTTATCGACAAGCAAGTTAAAACGCTTGCTTGCGGACAAATTCTTTTTAGGTATTAGTTCAGTTTTTTTTTGTGTTTTAGTTTAATTATTCCCTTTTTTTTGGTTTGTCGTCCAGTTTATAACTAATAAATTACCCTACCTTTTAGTGGAAACTTGTAATTGGGCCTGCATACATGTTTTTTGCATGTTAGTATTAATATAGTTATTTTTCTGTGTACCTAGCTGTAAGTTTTCTTAAGATTCTAAAATAAATAAAATAAAACTTACGCTTGGTTATATTAACTAAAGATAAATACTTTTCAACAGAGAACTTAAAGTCTTAATTTTTTTAATTGAAATTTTTGTAATTCACTCACTTAGTGTAAATACTACAAGCACAGCAAATAAGTGCCTTTAAAATGGAATGTAATAATTAGAGTTCAGAGTATTGTACCTAGATTTAAAAATTATAACATTTCTTGATTTGTGGGATAAATAATTATGATTATTATTATTATTCTAGGCATAAAGCAAATAATAAAATTTTTGTGAACTATAAGCAAAGCTCAATCTCAGGTTTTTTTAATATCATGGCAGCGCCTGTGTTCTTTAGTTACCAAGCGCTCCATGTCCGTACGAACGGGGAGATCCATAACTTCCGTATAAAGATGATGACATTCCTCCATACAAAGGTGACTCCAATGCACCTGAAAATGGCGATGCCAGACCACTGGGAGGCGGTGAAGACCAACCTCCATTCACAGGCGAGATACCACCATTTCCATACGATCTTAAAACATAGTACCCTGACAATGGATTATCAGCCAAAGGAATACCATACGTAGAATAAGAAGACACAAGTGGAACTGTCAGTTCAGTTGCTAATGTAGGAAAGGTAGAGATTTCACCGTTTTTTGTTTTATATTTAACAGGAACATGGTCATAGCCGGTAGAGAGGGATCCAACATGGCCATGAGTGTATGTGGAAGAGAGAGAGTCAATTCCATCGTATGCTCCTTCATAAGCAGGGTCTTTTCTCACAACTTCATTGAACTCAGTATGTGGATGCGATGTATATTCGACTACTCGTTTAGTGCCGTCAGACTCGACCTCGTCTAGCAGCGAGTATTGGCTGATGACAGTATCACCGATACGTTTCTCGTCTTGGCTCTTGATATTGCCAGTGTTGAGATCTGATACGCCATATGAAAAGCTGGAGGAGTCACTGGCTGTCACTGTTGTTACTAGTAATGATAGAGCCAAGGCCTGTGAAAAAATAATAGTTAATATCAAAAGGCTTGTTGAAACGACCTCGCTAGCATTGGGTTGCAATTTTTATAGAAAAAAAAATTAAAAATTAATTAATTTATTACTAAAATTGAACTAAAGATGATCGCATTTAAATGAGAAAAGAGTTACTAAGATCTGATACCTGGAACTGAAGAAGTAGATTGGGATAGTAGTCCAAAAAGTGGTGAAGATCTGTTTGTTGTTTAGAGTACTGTCAAAAAGTGGGAAAATGCCAAGACAAAGATGCAAGATGTAGTCTAGCTTTACAAGTGCCAAGTACATCGTTTGGTGTGCATCTGAATACCCGTAGTGGAATATCTGTACTTATCTGAGTAAGATTATCTTCGTATAAACACATTTTTATCATATGGTTCAAATTGTCATGTGAATTCAGAAACTACACAAATCAACGCTTTGCAATTACATAGTCAACACTCAACAAGTCATCACGAAATCAAACTAACAGAATGCTACAGAAACACCACAATATATCCCAAGAATTGTTATTTATTGAGTAAGAAGTCTTAACCCATTGTTATTTATTAGGTAAGAAATCCAAACCTTTGAGAACATTTTGTAGTGCCTGTTGTTTACTCCGAAACTGATGAGTTACAAAAACATCTTGTCTATTTATATTGAGCAATACGTTACTAATTACATGCATTATTAGATTCCTCTCAATCATCGTAGGCCATCAGTAGGATTTAATCAGAAGGAAATAATTTACAACCTTTCTACATTATGTATGGTATATGATTAAAATTAAGATAGCCTTTGATAAGGTCCATGAAAACAATCAGGGAGGAAAAAATATGGTATACTTAATTAATTATATATTAAAGTAGTATATGCAAACGTGTCTCGTTCTCAGTTCTCGTTACATATCTGCCAAGCGCTAATAACGGCCGTTAGTTAATACCGTTTTACAGTTAATAAACTTTTTATATACCTTCTATAATTTAGAGCCCGTTTTGGGGTTCATCATAGATCTTCATGGAAACATGAAACGTTTTGAATGCACTAACATTAAAGACCACAGTTACTTTAGTTACGTCATGAAATTACATTAAAGTTAGCTTTTATGTCAAAGTCAAAATCAATTGTGTTTCATTCAATTATGTATATAACCCTCTATCAATCACGCTTCACCGCTGAATTTATTAATTCTTTGAATTTACTAATGAATCTTAAAAAATAATGATAAATTCAAGAATTTTGTTCCAAGTAAGAAGCAAAACTGCATTCATTGTTGAGGCAAAACACAACAATTATGTGTAATCAATTTACATAATAGACACTTCAGATTTTAATTAACCTCTGAAAGCAGATTTCGACAGAATAGTAGCAACTAGTGTAATAATTTCCTACTTTGACCCCCAAAACTACAATGCGATGGTTTCGTGCGAATATAAATTAAGAGAGGAACAGGGTCACGTCAGTTGTGAGCCAAAGTTGAAGAACACCACAGCATCATGGCAGCTAAGGTAAAAAAAATATTTATAACTAAAAATCATCATCAAACAAACGGATTTCTAAAAAATACCTTGGTAAGATGATGAAGGTAAAACAGATCACTGACCCAACGGTGGCCCCAAATAGTGTATCAAATCACCAGAGAACAACTAGATGCCAGAGGCCATGCCCCAGAGGAGCAATAGTCCCTTGACATAAGCAATACATCACAATGATGATGATGAGAATACCACGTGTAATGTCACGCTCCTAATCCTGACCAATATTTTTAAAATCCGATACACCAGCTAAACAATCTTTGTTTCTTTTCAGTTATTCATCTTTGCCCTTATCGTGGCAGCTGCCAGAGCCAGCGGTGGATACTCGAGTTTTTCCTACGGAGTGTCTGATCCTAACACCGGAGACATCAAAGACCAACACGAGAAGCGAGTTGGTGACAGTGTTGTAGGAAAATACTCATTACTAGAGTCAGATGGATCCAAACGTGTAGTGGAGTACACAGCCAATGCTGCATCTGGATTTAACGCTGTTGTTCACAAGGAGCCTGCAGGGCCTCATGGATCTTTAGCTGGTGGATTGCCTCATGGCCCAGCCTCCATTGCCTCGCTCACTCACGGACCAGTAGCTCCAATCGCTTCGTTGCCCCATCCTAGCGCTCTAGCCCCATACCACCCTCAAGGACCGGTTGCTCCTTTAGGTCACGGACCAGTAGCTTCCTCAGGTCATCCTGGAGCTTTCGGCCCTGTCAATCCTCTGGCCGGTCTGGGCCACCCCGGCGGTCTGGCTTACCCCAGCGGTCTATCTCACCCTCGTTCTCTTGGTCACTCTCCTTTAGCTCATGCTCAAGCTGCTCATGCAGCTCAAGCTGCGCATGCCGCTCAGGCTGCCCATGCTGTCCAGTCTGCTCAAGCTGCCCAGTCAGCTCAAGCTGCGCACGCTGCCCATGCTGCGCATACTGCCCAAGCTCAAGCCCAGATCGTACAAGCAGCTCAAGCTGCTCATGCACAAGTAGCCCATGCTCAAGCTGCCCAGGCTCAAGCTGCCCAGGCTCAAGCTGCCCAGGCTCAAGCTGCCCAGGCTCAAGCTCAAATCGCACACGCTGCGCAGGCCGCTCAAGCACAGGCTGCCCATGCTCAAGCTCAAGTGGCCCATGCTGCCCAAGCTGCTCAAGCTGCTCAGGCTGCCCATGTCGCTCAAGCCGCACACGCACAAGCTCAAGTAGCACACGCGGCTCAGACAGCCCAAGCGGCACAAGCTGCTCAAGCAGTGCATGCCCAAGCTCAAGCGGCTCATGCAGCTCAAACTGCCCAAGCTGCTCACGCTGCTCAAGCTAGTTTAGGTGGTAGCCACGGTAGTTTGGCTGGTTCTCTCACTGGTTTCGGTCACAATGCTGGGTTTGCTGGACGACCCGTTGTTTCATCTTACTCCAACAAAGTCCAACACAATGCACCACGTCCTTTCTTCCCAAATGGAGGTTTTGGTCAAAGTGGTATTGGTGGTCTTGGTGCAGCCTATGGTGGATGGCCCCAGGCTGGACCTGCCTCAACTCTTGCTCTTGGAGGCTATGGTAACCCCGCAGGATATGGAACGCCTATGGGCTGGTGATCTCGTTAGTAGGTATTTGGACTGACCACAGATTATAAAATACGAAAAATAAATCTTATTTAAATGCATCAATGTAATTTTATTTAATCTTCGTGAATTTATGAGGCACTGTTCCACTCAAAAACTATATGTGTACCAGCGCCATAAAATGTGTTTTCAAATGGTGAATAAAACTATCGTGAGAAAACTGATATATCCTCGAATCAAATATTTGAAAACAAGATTGACATGATCATGAACGGAACCTCTGCCAGGCCAGGTGCACTGAATCCTTTCACCACACTAGTTAATTCACCATTGGGCACTAGGCTCTTTTAAGGGTCACCATCTCCAAGCTGGTCTTTGACCTAAGAATTAACCTAAAGGAGGTGGTACCTTTGGTACCTACTAAATATATATACTATTATTTATTCTTTGCGTGCTTATTTGGGTGACCAATAATAACATAATACACACAACATAAGTAACAATATACAATATAAACACACATACAAATACAACAACAACAACACAACAGTACAATACAAATACAACATAACATACAATATAACAACAACAACAATATAAGTAATAGTAATTCCTGAGGCTAATGAGTAGTTCTGAGAGGATTTGGAAGTATATAAGTCTTTTCTTTTGAAATTTGATTGCATTTGGATTATATTACTATGGTTGTCAGGACAGTATGGATGGCACTAATTGAGAGAGGTTATACCTAGCAGTGGAGAGGACCTCGTACAAGAGCAGGCACTAATATCTAATTTTTTCTTTACCTTCGATGCTGCACTGATGTTGCAGTTTTATAAACACAGTTGCGACACAGACAATGCCTCTCATTTTTAGTAATTAATTTGTTTATCGTTGAATAGATAAGGATCAGCAGTTATTGTTATTATGAGTTCATGAATTATGAAACATCGTTTCGTAGAAGGTCCATAGTACAATTTACTTACTCGATTATGAATGAGATATAAATATGGTCGTGGGAATTGGTTTATTAAAATGGCTTTGTCCACTAATTAAGTTTAGGTAAGATACCTTTCTACTCTTGCCAGAGACAATTATTGTTTCCACAAAAGAACCTGGGCCTGAATAAAAAATGTTTACTATCTACCAAATATTATAAGAATCAAAGTCCTGACTGACTTAAAGATAGCACACAGTTTAAACAGCTAAGGTGCGATTTTTGAATATCATCCAGTGACTAAACGCCAGTAAAATTGTCGTTAAAACTCATTGATGACTAAAATTCTTATACCTATGATTTCAATACAAGTGCCTCCTCTAGTACTGTCCTGAAAAATGGTGATTTGCAACCTTTTTGATAATATTTAGTCACTGAGTGACATTTGAAAATCGCACCCCTGGTCCTAGACTTGAATCTTGGAGGGTGTTTTTTTAGAGTATTTATAGGGTTGTGCTAAGATGGTCAATTGAAAATCACTCCCTAAGGTGCCCAAAAAGGATAATAAAAAATTATAAAACAATGATGAAGCTTGGAGGTATTCAAAGGATCTTCTTAGTGGTTAGCATCAGAAGAAGTCGTGTTTGGTGTCTTTTTTTTGTGAGATGTTTGATAATACATCGTACCAGAAAACGATTCTTTGGCCTTCTGGCAGCGGGTATTAATATCGTTTTCACACCACCTGCTCGACAATGTCCAATTACAAATCATGCAACCTCAACGTAAAGTAAAGCATTGTCTCTCTAGGGATATAAAGTTGTATGAAACTCCCTAGGGATTAAAGTGATTTGAATTTGGAACGTCAAATTCGTGTGGAAACTCGTGGAAAGCTCCAAGTAAAAAAATGCCCATATGGCATTGTAAAGAGGTTTGTTCGAAAATCGAACTGGCCACCAAAAGCAGAACTCAGAAAAAAAAGAAATAGGCGCGACTTTAAAGAATGTGAAACAAAAGAGATGTTAGGTTGGTGCTGTGTTTTTCAGTGAAATTTATAGCAATATATGATTATGTCAATGGCAATATTAGTGTAACAAAAAATGACGAGCGATAATGATTCTACTCCAGAGTTCATCAAAACAGACGATACTTATTTTATGGAGCCCTGGCTTTTTATTGTCTCGCAGTATGTGTGAAAAGTAGAGTATGCTCCTCTGGAATAAAGCCTGTCTTCGTCTTGGGCAGCTTGAACCCCTCGCTTCACTCAGGACTCTATATAACTCCCTCGCTACACTCGGGAGTTAACTTTAGAGTCCCTCGTTACACTCAGGGTTCAATATGCCGCCCGCGACATAAGACACTGCTTTATTCCCTTAGTGCATAATCTACTATTAACTACTGCACAATCACAGCTAATGGTTGCGCTAACAAGAGCAAGGCTCTTTAGTTAAGATAGTAATTAAACTAGCTTACATATTTTTCTGAAAAATCTTACTACAGGAATCATAAAAAAATCACAAAACAAAAAATGTGGTTTCATACGTATTATAATTTATTCAATCACAGGCAGTAACTTTCATCGTTCATTATGTACACCATTTATCCTATCTATTACACGCTTCTTAATATCCATGAGCCAGATGGGAGCCGTAGAGTCCATGGGCGCCATAGGCGAGGGGAGCGGCGATGGCGGAATGACCGAGGCCAAGACCGGCAGAGTAGGCCAGGGGAGAAACTCCATGACCGTAGGCAGAGACTCCATGACCGTAGGCAGAGACTCCATGACCATAGGCGGAGATACCGTGTCCGGCGTAGGCCAAGGGGGCAGCGTGGCTAGCGTAGGCCAAAGGAGCGGCGTGGCTAGCGTAGGCCAAGGGAGCGGCATGTCCGGCGTATGCGAGGGGAGCGGCGTGGCTAGCGTAGGCTACAGGAGCGGCGTGTACAACGGGGGCAGCATGAGCCAAGACCGGGGCGTGATGGAACACAGGGTCTTTACGGACAACCGCGTTGAATCCATTGTGGGCATCAGCAGCGTAGTCTACAGTCCTCTTGGTTCCATCAGACTCCAGCAGCGAGTACTGGCCGACCACGGAGTCACCGTGGCGGGTCTCGTGCTGGCTCTTCACGTCACCGGTGTGGGGGTCTGAGACGCCGTAGGAGAAGCTGGTGTAGTCGGCTCCGTGGATTGCGCTGCCTTGAGCGGCGGCCACCAGGAGAGCAACAACGACGAACTGGGGAAAAAATATGTTTTATAATTGTTATCAATAATAAAATTGTAGGACATTATAGTGCTTCGATTGAAACCGTTGGTACCAAACCCACTAACGGTAGTGGTGGTTGTTTGTTTGAAAGACCTAAGTCTTATTTGTCTTATTCTTATTCTCTTAGTCCAAGGGCCTGGTTATAGAGTGAGAGTCAGTATAGCTTTCGCTCAGTGACTAAAAACCTTAAAGCCAAAAATATCTTCGTTTATTATATGCTGCTTTGATATATTTTCCAGATAGACCAACAATTAGTACAAACAGCCATAAATACAGCGCTATACCTTCTTGTCATTAAGTATATATTTTTATACTGGTACCCATAAATATTTTTAATGGCTGTAGAGTTTTACTTTGCAGTTTAGACCCCTGAAGTAGGCTAACAATATCCAACTTTTGCAATTGAAAGACTAAAACCCTTAAAGCCAAAAATATCTTCGTTTGTTATATGCTGCTTTGATATATTTTCTATATAGACCAGAAGCACAAACAGTTAGTACAAACAGCCATAAATACAGCGCTATACCTTCTTGTCAGTAAGTACATCTATACGGACTATACTATATTTTGAAGTTAACCGTATAGTTCTACCGTTAATTTCTACTAGTAGGAATAAACAGAGAAAAAAATCTACTAGTAGAACTGAATGGTAGAACTATACGGACTATACTGGTATCCATAAATATTTTATTAATAATGGCTGTAGAGTTTTACTTTGCAGTTTAGACCCCTGAAGTAGGTTAACAATATCCAACTTTTGCAATTGAAAGGAGACAAAAAAAAATTATTGTAGTTAGTTTTATTTTGTTAACTTTTGCTACAAATAACTCAAGAATTTTTGGATAACGACCTTGAATTTCAATGATTTATTCGGCTAGATAAAACTAATTGGAATTTTGAGTCCTTATAGAGCGAAAATAATTTGTTTTTAAACGTGCAAAAGCAAAGAGAAAAATTATTAGTTTCCGGATTAATTAACACTTTTTGGCAATTAATTGTTAGTTAGAATACCAAAGTATTATGACTCTTATATCCAAGTTATTGAAGTATTAGGTATTGATCTTTTCATTAGTTAGTTAGCTAATATGCAATAGGTAGTCATTAGATACCTCAACTTATTCATTTGTAGTTTTTAAATTATGTATTCACTTGTATTATTTGTAATATTATTTCTGTTATTAAATTTTCTTACAAAAAATGATTTTCAATCAATCACAAAGGTACACATTTTTATCCAGGGAGTTCACCACACTGTTGTTGAAATGAATCGAAACACATTTGTTTTAAAATAAATTAAAATATTACCTTAGCTGCCATTTTGATATGTTTGGTAATATTGCACAGTTGACTGCGAATGATAAATCCTGGTTACTGCAGGACTATTTATACAACTCCGCCACAATCGTTTGTACTAATAATAGGAAGTAAGAGATATGCACGCTCTAGGTCAACAGCGAGGGTTTTTTTAAGTTCAATTTCGTCAGTGACCATGCGGAACTTTAGTGAATGTCTAGCCGCTGACCACGCCAAAGGTACCGACAGCAAACCTTAGCGGAATCCAATCATAATTTAAGCTAATTACCACCTTCGTACGGACACAATAAAGATGATGATTGGACTAATACATTTGCTTCGTACATACCACTTGAGATATCTGTGCTATGACAAAAATAATTATCTATGTCCCTTATTCATGTTTTATTATGTAGTCTGTCTCGATAAACTTTTGAATAACTAATAACATTTTGCATATGCCTCTGTTTCAATGCGTAATTTATTTAAATAAATTACGTTTTACATCAAAATAAGCAGTTTCGATATAATTTATGGTAATGCGGTAATATAGGGAAATTAATAAATTGTTGCTATGTTTAGCAGCAAATTCTAAACGATGAAAATAAAATATATAGAACCCACTCTACATTGTGCCCCACCAACCGCAACAGAACTCCAATTGAAACCCCCATAACACAATACGGCAGGTTACGCAATTTTTTTAACTATTATACTCCCGAGTATGGTGTGGGCTTTCGGCTATACAGCACATCATATTCGAGAGTATCTATCCTTCATTGGTTGGTGCCTTCAGAGTTGGAGTGTGTAATCACTTTTTTACTCTCATGTTTAGGTAACTTTTACAAACTGAGCGGTATCCTAAAACGCTAGTAAAATGTTTTAGGATACCGCCATAATACCGATATAAATGTTTTGTTTATTTATAAATATGTATTTAATAGTATGTATTACATAATATCTAAGAGGTTTGCATTTAGGCATATTATACAATATTGCAGTGAGGAGATTTGCCATAATCACCCTGCTTGGCAGGCGCATGGGTGATAACCAGTATTGGTGTTAAGTATTTATTTGACTATTTATTGTATAAACCTACTTCATATTTTGTTAATTTATTATTTACCTAGTATTGTTAATGTATGTACCTATATTGTGTATGTTTTCCTTTACCTACAACAAGTACCAATTCATCTCCTTATACGTATTTTGCACCACCTACATAAATTTTATCCAAAATACCTAAAGGTTAGATGGTAGAGAATGCTTCCTAGCATTAAGTTCACTTATGGATATTGTTCGTTTTGGGCAATAAATCATATTCTATCTATTTATCTAGCTACATTTTGGAAAATTGTAGAAACATGAAGTCAGGTCTTAAATTAAAAGACATAGGACCTACACGTGACTTAAAACTAACCCAAGTGATGAAATTTATAGGTACTAAAAAATAGGTATCTTATTAAACAGTAAGGTACGTCTTATACCGTCTATTTCTATTAGGGAGTTCGTCCTTGCGTGTTAAGCCTTTATCTAGTTCTAGAAGATACTGATAAAGCAAAGAAGTCAGAGTCACATTTCGCAGCGAGGAGAGCGCCAATGAGAGAGGGAAAGCAAATGATATTTAGAAAATCTTTTAAACAGCGATAAAAAACGACTTAATTTTTTTTGTTTTGAACATAGAATGAATACAATTACATGTAGACAATTAAGTTACAGTAAAAGTAAATGAGGTGAGCCACTTTACACATTATGACTTAAAAAGTATGAAGACCTTATTTGTCCACTGTGAAATAGGTACGGAGCAGTAAGGAATCAAGTTTATTGAACTAAAAACCTTGGTGACAAACCCTAGCAAAAAAGTTGCCATTGACTATTCTAACTTTAATTCTAAAATTATCAACCGGATCTTATTACCTTTGCAGTTCGTAACCAATTTGATTTGTTTAAGTAGTATAAACTTTTAACTTTGGACGTCTTTTATCTACAATTAAATTGTAAAAATGTGTCACTTTTTTCTTATGTCAATGATAATGTTTGCTTGTAATTAGCTTAATATTTACCAGAAGAAAACCTTAGCAATTAGAAAACACTGTATCCTTACAGAAACACCTTCGGTTGATGCACCATAAAGTTATATTATGTTTGCATTTTATTAGGTTCCAAAATTTAAGTACCACATCATTAAAATATCAATAAAAAAAAGTTTAAATTGCACACATTTATTTGATACACATACAAATAATAAATAATATCACAAAGTATACAGATACAATTAGATCATAAAACGTCAATTGCAATTATCAAACCAATTTGCTTTTAGCGGTCGAACGCTACAAGGCCACTGTGATACTATGACTACTGTGGCCCGGGTCCAATCGCCAATTACCTACGCACTATTTATCGTTAGTCATAGATATTCAGCTTAAGATATAAATGCAAAGACGAGTGTCCATAATCAAAAGCTGTTGTCGTTTCAAAATCACTAAAGATCCAGAAAATTATACCCAGGGGTTATTGTTGCCATACTGATTGCTATATTGATTGCTATATTGATTGCTATACTGATTGCTATACTGGTTACCATGGATAGGTGTGTGAACGGGAGAAGAAAATGTCTGGACGATTGATGACCTAGACACGGCAACTGCTGGAGCAGATGGAGGTGTCTGCGTTGCAGGAGCAGGCCATAGGTAGGCAGGGTTTACAGGTACAGATACAGCTTGCCTAGAGACTTCCACATTGTTGTTTGCTTGGTCGTTCTGATTGACGGTAGATCTGCCTTGATTGTTAACTGTCGCCCTGAACCCGACATGCTCATCAGCTCTGTAGTCAACAACCCTTCTAACACCATCAGGTTGCAGCAGCGAATACTGTCCAAGCACAGTATCTCCTCGTCTGCTTTCGTGTTGGTTCTTGATATCTCCAGTATGAACATCATTGACTTCGTAAGCAAAGTTGTAGTTAGGTGTGTCATGGTACTGGAGACCGAGCGTCACTGGTATAGGTGTCTGATGTAACACCATGCAACTGACAGATAAGACCAGTCCGGACAGGAGTGCCAACTGTGGAAATATACAATTTAATGTTAATCAGTTCGTGTTTGTTCGGAGGCATTAATTATGATATCGGCTTTATTGGGGCTGCAAATTTTAAAAATGGTTTCCCAAGGATGTGTTTCCAAAAATGTAGATAGCACAAGGCAGATAAAACAATAATAATACATCGATAAGAATTGACTGGGAATCACTTTTTCAATTTACTCAGATTTTCACTTTATTTAGATGACCAATCCATGCAATGTACAATATCATAGCTATACCTAGTAGTAGAAAGCATTTGATGGTTAACTCAAGGGCTCAGGCTTAGGATGATTTTGACAATAGTGTTTTGGGATATCAAAATTGAGTCTTTCAATCAATTGGTGTTGTTTTATTTAGAAGAAAGATAATAGAAGGCAATCAAGTTGACATTTGGCGAGCGTACCACATGAATTGCGCAGTAGCAACTTTTAATACAAAATCCTCTGCTGCGCAGTCACGTGGTACGCGCACTGGGGCTCAACTTCATTGCTGCTGACTACACTGTGCGAACCACGACACAGTAGATGCTAGTAGAATATAAGCGTTTGAAAGTGGGTTAAAAATAATGGTAATTTTAGATTTTACCTTTTGGATCATGATGAGGTCGTTTATGGATTCAAGATATCCTGGTGTTGTATCCACTGAGATAGTCGAGTGAAGTATGATTTGGTGACAAATCTGTCTCATTTTATATGTAACCAAAATGAAAATCAATCCCGAATGTGTAACAGTATCGTGTGTCTTAAAACAACTGGAGCGATAACGAAACCACAGATTAAATAATGTTTAGTATTAACTGTGATCTGAGCTAGGTTATCGAATTCACCTAGAATGTCTTTAGGAACCTACCTCTTTTGAGTATCTGCTTACGAAACATGTAAAGGTCTATGATACCCAAGTATAGGTAGGTATGGACTATACTAGTATTATGTAATGTATTATGTTACCTCTGTGGCGCGGAGGGCGAAGGTTCGCCTGCGATGCAGGAGGTTGCGGGTTCGATTCCCGCCTCGGAACAAATATTTGTACGATCTGCAGATATTTCAGAGTGTTCTGTGTATTTTAAAAGTATAATAAAAAAAAATATCTATCTAATGTATATTGTAATTAGTATATCAGTTATCTAGTACCTCATAACACACGCTTGCTTAGCTTAGAGCTATTATTATAGATACTGTTTTGTGAAATGTCCAGCATTTATTTATATTTATTTATTATTGAGTAATTTTAAATTTGAGCAGAGGCCACAATTTACAAATAATGGACCTTTAATGTCTGACTCAATAAATTAATTTTATTTAATTAATGTAATTTACAGTAAATATAAACGAAACTAATGTTTAAGTGTAGCCTGATATTACTTAGCAAAGGCCTTTCCTTGATCTCTAATCCAATCTTGAACTTATTTTAATCGTTCTCATTGTTATGGTGTTTAATTTCGAAAAGTGTTTAAAGATACTGCTAAAAAGGATCCTACGTTGCAGATTAGTAATAATCCAGTGAAGATTGTATACATCTGTAAATTATTGTCGTAAAAATCGTCTGATATCAAGATTATTAACGATCACTTTTTAATTTAGTATCCTATATTACATTAAGATAAGGAGGCTCGTTTATCGAGAACAACCTGCGCAGGCGCAGGTATTGATGTCTATAAATAAAATAGCATTTAAACAATGCTTGTTCTCATAAATTCACTGCTAAAGTAAGCTGATAACTCAACGGCATTTAACTTCGCCATAAACACATCCCATGAAGACGTTAAATTCTTTTTAGACGGTTCAATATTGTATCGTATCCGCTTCTGGACTTCTGGTATTGATCTGTTTTATTTTTGTTTTGAAATTTATTGGCACTGGTTTCCTGTTTTCTCATCAATACAAGTCACAATAAATCTTATTTGATGCGTTTTATAAAATAGGAATGTGTGTTTCTCAGAAAGAAGAGAAAAATAGGGTTTCTTAAATATTTTCTAAATTTTATGAATAAAAAACATGAGTCGAACTGTCAAAAGGTGTTTTCTCTTTTGAGCGTAGTGTCGTTTTGGGTACATGATCATAATATCATCAGTCATCAAACGTCCACCGTTGGCAGAGCTAACTTGTTGGGTATATAATGCAATGGGGGGATTTGCCAAAATCACTATACGCTTGGTAGCAGATTGTTGATTGCAGTATTGGTGTTAGTTCACAGGTGGATGCTTCTGCCCATTCCCGTTGTAATTGTTTAATAGTCGGCTTTTACGACATCAACGGGAGAAGAAGGAAGGTTCTATTCTTAGACCGGATACACCACAGCACTCGGACACACCATAATACAAGACCACCACCACCACCAGAAAAAGAGGTGTGTGGTCCTTTGCTGGGTAGTTATAGTACTTTTTTCCCACACGTTATATTGCAGCTAATTTTCAATCTACAAAAATAAGATAGTAATTAGTTATACTAGCGCAATAATTACCAAAACTCACGCTTTATTCCCAAACCTTCTAACTACAATATACTTTACAGTTATCTTATTAAACCTCTACGTTACAAAACACATTAGAGTTGATAATTTATGCAACAGAGCGGACTCAACTATTACCGGCGTCTCTGCCTTCATTTTCTAAGTAATTATTTAGGAAGGAATCAAATGTAATTGAATTGCGTGATGTTTGAAAAAAAGCGATGCTAAATCGGTCAATGTCAAATTATTATGGGTGGTAACAGACAGACAATGAATATTTTTAAATACACACATGTGGAGTTTTTCTTATAAGACTTGTGAACACCCGCGGTTTCGCAAGCTTTTATGAACTTTTGCTGATTCTCTTTACATTTTACTTTTGACTAGGTACTTAAGATTCTTGAGATATTTTTTTACATGAATTAGCTTCTCTTTGTTCCACACAGACGCTTCTCACCTTGTAGTAAGAAGAATCATCAAATTAAGCCAAGCCGTGTTTGTTGCCCAGATTCTACTAGGCTTGGTCGCGTTGGAACAAGAGTAAAGTTAGTTTTTAGACGAATAAAAATGATTCTTGTGATTTCATTAAATATAATTTTTTGACTTTCACTTTTGACTTTATACCGGGTTAAAAAGTTAAAAATAAAAGTAATAATTCAGATCATAATCTGTCAGTGTGACCATCGAAATAGGTTTAGTCGTTACTAAAACAGACATCCTAGGTTTCACATTTATTATACTAAAGTGATTAGTAGGGTATTAATTTGATCATTTAACCGAATCTTAATATAGTTATGTCGTATTGGTCACTATGCGTCAAAAGGTTATTAACTTAGCTGGCAGTAAAACAAACAAACACACTTCCAAATTGTATATATAAGCGTACGATACACTTGATTGAAGCGTCTCACTATGTTTTAACCGTAAGCCCGGGGATTACGTAACTTTAAACATTTAACGAGCTCATCTTAACATTGTCTGAAGGTACTTAGCGTTGGCCGTGGTATTGAACCTTTGCTGAACCTTGAGTAACACCGAAATTGAGTTGCATAACATTGCGTACTAATCAAAATAATATACAGAACTAATTATTGTTCCGATGACCTCAGATAAAGATGGGTAAAGCCTTGGCTTACTGAGAAGCGGTTACGTAACATAGCGGAGACATCGTCAAAACATTAATAGACTTTGTTTAACCGTAATCTCATCTGCTGCTGGTAAGATACCTACGGTGGAGCACGATGGTCTAGAAGACCAGCAGGCCTAGCAAAACGGCATTTGCTTCAAAGCGATTCTATTTCTACAGTCGTAATACAATACAAAAGACCACGTGACATATCGATAGCTTACGTCAATCTCATACATTTTGAACTTTAAGAAAGAATATTATAACTGGTGATACCAAAATTACCTAACACCTTTGATAAAACCTGCCGTATTTTGAAAGCCTACCTAAACAAGAATCTAAAATAGCTGATCTTGTTAAAGTTCTACTAATTTCAAAGTGCCAATGTAATAAATTTAAGGACGTAGACGATAAATGTAAACCATTTACATCATTTACTCGAATCTAATTCGAGAATGCCAATATACCATTAATTTTGTTCGGTGCCAATAGCGTAGGTACAGGTAATAATAAAATTGGTTCGTTGTAATTGGCGTAAGATAATAACATAACTTTTCATTTAAAAAACCGACTTCCCAATTGTATTCGACTAAATATTTGGATGAAAAAAAAAATGATGAAAAAACCCCTTATGATCGAATTACCTTAAACGCGAGATGCCAATGAGGCCATTATACCTAAACATGAGATTTGCTTAAAAAGCTGTTTACCCTAAACGTAAGATGCCAAATGAAGCAGTATGCCTAAAATGTGAAATTGACAAAGAAGCAGTTTGTCTAAAGTGGATGCAAACCATTGGTGAAAGGGTTATGATACTTTTTGAATGCAAATGCTTGATTTGTTGCTGAAAATATCAAAATCGCTATATGTATGCCTACAATATTTGAGGAGTACCCTCAATTCCTCATGGATTCCACCATCAGAACTGGATTCAAAAAATGCGACCAATCTGGAAGTATTTAAATTATTAGTTATTCAAATAAAAAAAGATTTTTTCAAATCGGTTTATAAACGACGGAGATATGAGGTAACAAACACAAAAAGTCGTTTAGAAAAGACAGCGATTGCACCGAAAATTCTAGGTAAAAATCGTTTTGATACCTAGTATTTTTAATTTTTCTTGGGTCGTTTTTATCAATGCCGAGTGTTGCGACCCCTCTATGGATCACTATTTGCTAGATGATGATGCGCCAACGAGATCTGAGGCCCAATTCTCTAAATTACTTTAAAACTACACTGAAAGTTAACCGAATCGAGACTGAATTGTAAATCGACAGAAAGTTGGTATTCTGCTCCCTCATAAATAACAATTTAGTCTACTTTCAATTCATGGTGACCACCATGAGAGTAGGATAGTTATATGTATAATTGCAAAGAGTAAAGAGAGACTCCATCTAACTTATGCTAAAATTAACGAAAAAACTTTGAATCGTTCAAGTTCACATTTTGATATCATAATCATTTGATAAATATCATATCATAATCACATTACTGTGTTGTATTTTAGGTTCGGAGAATACCATTTCTGATATTAAAGACATCGACACAAGATCGAAACATGTTCGGAACTCTATTTTAATTATTTTTTAGTTAGAGAATTGAGCCTGTGTTGCTGCGGCGAGTTGTATGGCTTCGTAGAATTTGAAACCAAGAGTGGTGCGGATAGTCGGACCAACGTAAGGCTTGGGCTTTCAACAATTGAGATAATTTGAATCGTAAATGTCAAAGAGTTGACTTTGACATTTAGCAATGGACTGATGACATTGTAATACTCGCATATAGTATATAGCTTGGACGAATTATCACAAGTATATAGTAATGTAAAGTAAAGCAGTCAAATGACCTCTGAGCCGAGGCAGGCCAGAAGCCGGCTAAGTCGCGAGATTTGTATGTTCAATTTTTGCTGCTGGACAAATATGTTTGCACGATCTGAAGATATTTGCGAGTGTTGTGATTCCGTGATACTCGTAATTCCTATTATTCTTGACACAATAAATCCAGGACTATGTATGCAACTGTTGGATGTTCTATAGAGAATAAATTTTGCTGCATATAAATATTATTCAAAATTCAGCTAGGTTTCATAGATATGTTTTTTAGCGATGAAAAATTTGCCAATTTTCTTAATTTCTATTCGTGCTTGACTGAAAAACGCTTCATTACTTAACCTCAAACTTTACTGATGACAACGGCAAAAACATAAAAAAACGAAAGATAAAAGTAGGCTTGGAAACACCCTTTATAATCTCTTTTAAAACGTACCTTGGTAACAATTTTCATTGCCGAATCTATGACCTCTCAACTCAAGCAAAAAATACCTCCAAGTATAATTTGATTATGCAACAAACTCATCACATCAACCTGCCAAGCGGGTCATTGACACAAACAGTGTCACAGAATAAATACTAGTAGTGATGCGCACGAGTGAATGAACGGCTCATCTCAATCACGTGGATGAGTAAAATAGTACCAAGTTGCCTTTGCGGTTGGGCAAATGTGGTACAAAGTGATTTTTTGCACATATGAAAGGTGCAGTTTTGTAAATTTTGAAAAACCTGGATTTTGTGATATTCACTCATTGGTACCGAGGGGTAGAGCTAGTAGGGGTTGTGTGTACACCTGATGATACTTAAGCGGTAACCCTTACTCATTACAACTGCAATACCTGTTGTAGGTCACATTCACCTTATTTTTAATACCTTGGTTCAGTTTCAAAGCCAGTTTGTTTATTGTGTCCATTTCTACTTCTCTCCTGTTTTTCTGCTTGTTTTTATGTCAAATAAACGTTTTTAACTTATTTTCTCTTAGCTTTACGTCGCATTGCACTGCGCTTACCACCTTGAGACTCAATACGTTTGTCTGGGTTTGGGTTTTCAGGGTAGCGTGAGCCGTGCTAATTCACTTCGAATTTGTGTTATTCCCTTTTACGATATCATAAGAGTTGCGTGCGCCGATGGCAGAGCTCGTTCAGCTAAGAAAGCCAGAAATATGACTAAGAAAGAAGACGGAAGCCAAAAAATAAAAATAAAAAACATTGTGCCGTGGCGCAGTGGGCAAGTAGCCGGCTAAGACGCAAGAGGTGCAGGTTCGATTCCCGCTGCGGTAGAAATGTTTGCGTGCCCACAACACAGGGAATCCTAGTGTGGGATTAGGGCTACAATTATATTATGTGACTGTTGGATGTTATGTTATTTTTTATATTTTAAAAGAACTCGTTAATGATCACGTGTATGAGTGTCAAGTCAATATCAGTTTTCAGCTCAGAATAAAGACTAGCTGTTTTCAGTTCTGCCGCTGTTTCAAACAAATTGGAATTTTTGTTACTGTTGTCAGTTTGATAATGAATTATCTAGTTTCTTGATACAAACCTGATGGTATAAAATAATATATACTAATAGCAAAAGTAAATACTTTGATACTGTGTTATACTTTTTAATAATGATTTATTGAGGCATATAAAATCTATTTAACTTTGTCATCTTTGAAGTTGAATTTTAACTAAGAAACCCGAGGAACTAAAAAACTTACAGAACACCTATTACAAAGACTAATACCTAATCATTGTAAGGATAAAGTTAAGGATGAAAAAAAAGCGCTTACTAAGTACGTATGTTTGACAGCTGCAAAGTTAAGTTTGTAGTAGATGCGTAAAGGTTGCGAATGATTCAGCTATTTTAATGGAATGCGGATTGTAGGCGGGCAATTTTGTACAGACAACAAACTAAGCGAGCAATTTTCAACTGACACAGTATTGTGCCAAGGTCTTTATATTTTATTGGCGATTAAGTGAAGTAAAAAAAATAACGCATGAGATTACGGTCTTTTTGAAAACATAAGACTGACAAATCTATTAATTTCCTCAATACATTACACAAAAACAATACAAATATTTATTTGTTCGAAACACAGGTAGGTACAGTTTAATACAGATGTTATATAATTTATAGATTCACCCTGTTTCGCCTTCATTTAGGCATACAAATTTTAAAAAGTAAAATGCATGTAAAATTATAATTAATATTTAATTATAATTTTACATGCAAAAATTTAACAAACAAAATGCATGCACTACAATTTTTATCATTAAACAGGAGATCATAAAATATTGCGAACAACTGTAAATTACCTAATCCTATCGTTACCTACCAAATAGCAAATGTCAAATTAAATTTTACAAATTGTCTGAAAGGTATTCATTAATTGAGTAATATGCTTTATTTGTCAAAATATTATTTACTTTATTTTTAAATATATGAAAATTTCCTACTTCTTTTCTCCTCTAGTATTGCGTAGATACTTCCTGTGCACTATTGCTTTTCGAGATTAAATAAAGAATATGTGGCTTTCAATCGCTTTGTGAGTAGCTTTTTATTAGAAATTATTTCCACAATGTCGACCGTATTTTCAGACCGTACTTCTAATCTTGTTTGAACACAGTGCGTCACATATAAAGCGTAAGTTACTATAGAATACAAAATCAAGGTTTCCATATCCGGTAACTAAGTAGCCAAGTACATTGCGAATTTTAAAATGAGTAAGTTACTATTTTAATAACGTTTTGACAATCTACATAAATAAAATCGAGTCACGACTTCACATAAAAATTATCTTGATATCATTACTTTCGGTAAAGTCATGTTGAAAACTTTATACCCCATTGTTCTACTGTCACAATACCCAATATGGTCTCTCTGGCGGTCCATTACGTATCTCAGTGACTTTCATTGTCAGCTCAAGTGTTTCACTGTTGGATCTGCAGGTCTAAAAAAGCCACTTTATATGAATCATAATACGACGATTCATATAAAGGAATTGCTAAGGATCTGCTGAGAATTCGGAAAATGAATTGCAACCAGATGAATTGCTCAATGTGGCAAATTCATCTGGTAGCAATTTATTTCCCGAATTCTCAGCAGATTCTTAGCAATTCCTTTATATGAATCGAATTATGATTCATATTATTATGATTCATATAAAGTGGCCTTTTTAGACCTCCTGGGCCCCAATTCTACTAAACAAATTGTGTTTGAATTGTTAATGAATTAACACAGAATTGTCATTTTTGACACTTTTGGTATAAAAAAAGCAAAAGTGTCAAAAGTGGCCATTTTGAGATAATTTCATTATACATTCAAACACAATTTGTTTAGTAGAATTGGGGCCCTGGATGTTGCGGTACCATAGGGTACTTAGAGTTCCTGATACCCACGACACAGAGAATCCAAGTTTGGAATCACTATGTATTTGTGTTACGTCTTATGTTATGTTATGTTTACCATGCAAAAGAACAAATCGGCAGGGCTGTTCTTTATCTTGCGATAGATTTGCAACAGGAGTAAATTGTGCAATCATTGCTGTCAAACGCCACTTTTCTCATACAAAAGTTACCGTTAGACAGCAATGATCGCTTTTACGATTTCCACGGGAGACGAAGGAGAGGCCTATTCATAAGCCAAACACATCATGGCATGTAGCCTAGTAGGTAACTTAAATCACGTACAATAGCGAGTTCTTAGTTCGGGAAGACCAACTAGTAATAAGTATATGTATTTTAGACTAGTGATGATGCTGATTAAGACATGTCACAGCCACAGTTAACAGGTTTAAATGAAAAACTGTCAGTTTTGTCTTTGGTTAAGTATCACTACTGCGTAAGGTCCTATTATTAGTTGGTGAAATCGAGCCAGGATTATTTGCTTATTTGGTTTATTTCTAAGGATAATAAACAGAGTCTATCGATAGGAGAATTGAATAACCTAATAATTTTAACCTATTGGTTTTTGTGATAATAAATAAAATCTAAAACACGCATATCAACTGACATTTGAAATAGGTAATTGGATTTTTAATGGTATTACATTGAGCCATTAAATCATTTACTTGTGTTACTAAGATATTAAAATTGAATAGATATTTATAACCTATATTGAACTAATGGTTACGGCTTTTGCTATGGCACATAGTTGAAAAAAAAGATGTACATTCTTTAAAATCTGTTTTGTAGAGCTGTAGAGAGCACTTTATGTGTTCCTAGAGTTTTTTTGAGCTATAGAGCTTGAGAACGCATAAACTGTACAAAACTACAAACGGTACTAAAAATAGACTACAAAACCGTATCGTCTTCATCTATGATATGAAAGCGACCTCTACATTCACGCCGAGAACGCCCCGCCAGAACGAGAGTGTTGATAGATTTATCGGGCCTCTCAGTGTTTCTTGCCTATACGAGACGGCTTTTTGTGTCCGAGACAAAGGTCAATCGGCCGAGAAGTGAGAACGATATCCACAATTACACACGATTGAGACGTACCTATTATAGTGATGGACGAGTAGACGAGCGATATTTGCTGCGTAAATAAAAATTAGTACATACTTTTTTAACTAAGCATGAAAACTATGATTTCAATAATACGTTGATCCAAAATTTGTTTAAAGCAATTTTATAAAAGGTTCAGGCATGCTGTGGGAAAGGCTTATGTCCAGCACTGGACTTCTATAGGCTGATGATGATGATAGCAAAACCATTATTATAGGAAGCACAACAGCCCGACGACTGGGAATACCACGGGTGTGGAGGTGCGTTCATGCATTACCGGCTTTGATAAATGTTTATCAAAGATTACCGGCGAGAATCTTAGCAGTGAGTGAGCGGCCTTGAAGCATTTACATAACGACTCACTCTCTCTTGTCAACGGAGTGCCATATCAACAGCCCGAACCTGTAAGAAATATTGAACGATACGTGAGGAACTAGTTTCGTTTGAAGGTTTGCGAGTGAATATTTGTTCAAGAGCAAGTTAGCGAGCAAAGAAAATTATTATAAATATTCTTTAGGAATGAATTACCTACAAAACAAAATAATCCGAAATGAGGAAATCCGTAGAAGAACCAAGATCACCGACATTAGCTCTCGGAATTAGCAAGTTGAAGTGGCAATGGGGAACAACGTTGGGGAATAAAGGTTCTCGAGTGGCGACCACAAACCGGGCGACGTAGTAGAGGAATCCCTTGTATCGAAGGACTACAGACATTATAGAGGTCGCAGAAAGTCAGTGGATGCATGTGGCTCAAGACCGTTTGTCATGGCATTCTAAAGGAAAGGACTTTGTCCAGCAGTTGACTTCTACACGCTTATATTTTCTTTTATAATCAGGATAAAAATGAAGAAACAAAATATTTACAATATTAAAATGTATTTTTTTTAGATTCTAAATGATGTAGACGTTATTAGATTAATTTCTACAGATATTTGAACATGAGTAATTTTAGCCTATAAAACGATTCAAAATGATGCTTTTTTAGGGTTCCATACCCAAAGGGTAGAACGGACCCTAATACTAAGGCTCCGCTGTCCGACCGTCCGTCTGTCTGTCATCACCAGGCTGTATCACATGAACCGTGATAGTTAGACAGTTGATGTATTCACAGTTAATAAATAAAAAATAAATAAATAAATAAATAAATTTGGACATTTCACACAACATTATCTAGCCCCAAGCTAAGCAGAGCTTGTGTTATGGGTACTAGATAACTGATATACTTAATAACAACACATTACATAGATAGATATTTTTTATTATACATAGAAAAATACCCAGAACACCATGTTGCATTTAATTTAATGCATTTCTGTTGCCGCTATAACAAATAATAATTAAAAAACAGAATAAAATAAATATTAAAGGGGGCTCCCATACAACAAACGTGTTTTTTTTGCCGTTTTTATAGATAACTAGTTGCGCCACGCGGTTTCACCCGCGTGAATAATGATGAAAATTGATGATGATGATGATGATGAAAAGTAGCAAACTTCACTCAAATCCATTCAGTAGTTTTTACGTGAAAGAGTAACAAACATCCATCCATACTCACAAACTTTCGCGTTTATAATATTAGTAGAAAGTAGGATAGTAGGATGGTACGGAACCCTTCGTGCGCGAGTCCGACTCGCACTTGGCCGGTTTTTTATTTAATTTAATTTGATCATCCAGATCAAGAGTGGTGCGTCCGACCTAAGATCCCTCTTTCTCCTCCCATAGATATCGTTAAAGTCGACTGAGGGAAATCACCAGTGGATGGGCAGCAGCATCCACCTGAGATCACTGAAACACCAATACTGCAATCACCAATCCTCCTGCCAAGCGTGGTGATTATTGCAAATCCCCCCCCATTGTATTATATGGGGGAGTTCTCGTCCAACAGTGGACATATAACAACTGATGATGATGATGGTAAGAGTTGTAGGTAAATATCATATTGTATCCACATGTTTGATACCTTATGATACGTTTAATGACGGAATGACCTTGCACGGACTTCCTTGAAGAAAGGTCGGCTCGCGTGTAGGGTTACCAGATAGAAAATTTAAAAGTCCGAAGAAAAAGTCTAAATTCCATTGAAAAATCCTGAGATTTTCTCGCAAACAGTTCAGACAGTGCAGGCAGTGCGTGCAACTAACGGTGTCTTCAGTAGAGAGTTTAACGTGCGAAGCATTATCTAAAGCAGTGTTATGAGGCAAAAGTTTACTTATAAAGGTACCATTCCAACATAAATATGAAACAAATATAAACCTGATGATTAGAATAGGTTTCATAGATTTTGATTGTTGATTTTATTTGTGCAATTCACATGACCAAAGTTGATTTTTAAATCAGTCTTTATTTAAAGAAGATTATTATTTAATTTTGTTAATATAGGTACTAAAAAAGATCTGAAAATTCTAGGTAGGTTGAAAATTCTAAAAATCCTGAGATTTCCTGATATTTCCGAAATCCGGAATCCGCAGAAGAGCCTAAAAATCCTGAGATCTCAGGACAAATCCTGAGATATGGTAACCCTACTCGCGTGTGCCTACTTTTATTTGTTTGGAGGTGGGAGATAAATAAATTATAGTAAGGCAAGTACGGTAGCAAGCCAAGCTATACGAAATTGAACTTAACTTGTATTTAGTTAAAGTGGAAATTGTCTAATAGAACTGACTGTTGTCGCGTTGTGGAATTAATTATTGCACGTACATGTGCAATCCAAGTTCTTGGAGGGCTTAGCATGACATGACGCATCATCATCATCATTAGCAGCTTTTAGACGTCCACTGACGTTCATTTGTTCTCCCCAATAGAATGCAATGGTGGGATTTACCATAATTACCGCACTTGGCAGCCGGATTGGTTATCGCAGTACGTACTGGTGTTGAGTACCTACTCAGATGGATGCTACTGCCCATTCCCAACAGCTCCTAGACTTTCATAACCTAACCTACACATAATATAAATACTATCTACTCACTAATAGAATTATAATGAATATTGGATCAACGGTACAAACGTTATTCAGGCCAACATACGTACATACAAACGCTGATTCGTACAAGAACAAAAAGAGACAGAAATGATTATGTCAATGCAGAAATGATAAAGTAAAAGAGATTTTATAACATGAAATCAAATTAAACAATGAGCTACAAAATAATTGACACAATCAATGCTCTGTCAAATTCAAATACCGAACGCGATTCAAACTCGCTCGCGCGTTCTAAAATAGGCTAGGCGCACCGAAACGCGCGCTATTTTCGTTCCCCGTGGGAGCATGTTCTATTTACGCACCTGTAGAATATACTCTTTGTGTGTTCTGTTTGCCTGGTACTTTCGGGGCGGGAGCGATGCAGTGACGTAATGGACATGGGCTGTCACTGTCACGTCATGACAGCTAAAAATACTGAAACGGTTGGTTTGGCGGCTTGGATGCTTTGTTTTTTCCCCCCGTTCCTAACTGACATAGAAGTTTTGTTTTTTCATTATTTATAATATTAACAGTAAAACGATTTTTATTTTGAAATAGATAACTCCGTTACGATAACGATTTGAGAAACTAGAATTCAAAACGAATTTATAAATAGGCCGTAATTTAATTTAGATTTATAATTATTATTTTTTTCATAATAGGTAACTTAGTTGAATTAACTAACTTGCGTTATAGAAGATCCGATGATTATGGTTCATGGCAAAGCTTGACACAAAAATCTATAATACTTTTAACAGATTTTTTTCGTTATGAACTCAAATTCAAATAACCAAAATCAATGAATAAACATTTTTAACTTCTAATGGGGTTATTCCCAGTTCCGGACTTCCGGATGCCTTGAAACTTCAGGAATAAGGTTAGGAGTACCAGGACAACATACTATACAAGGATACACGAACTGCTTAGTTCCACTGTGTTTACACACCTGAAAACTGCGTATGTGTGCGTGAGATACGCCTGTGTAACAACTGTGATTGACGGAAACATCCCTCAACTTGTAAGAAGTGATGTTTATAAATTACTCAAAATAAATTATGAACTGGTTATAACTTAAATTGGAGTTAACGCAAATGGAACGGAAAATGGTTATTATTTCTCTTTGCCTCAGGGGATGGAAATTTTAACCTGCAAACAGTTTTGCTGAAATCAGTTCAGTTCAGTTTTGCAGGAATCGCATGATCGATTCGCTGACGGGTCTTTAATATCTGGCTGAAAACTGGTATCGCAGAACAATATACATCTGGAGTCTACTTAATTGGAAATAAGTGTAATGGTGGATCGTCTCGCATGTGGTGCGAAATTCAAATTTTATTGTGTTTTTTGATCGTCACAGCTCATCAACACTTCTTGAGATAGCAAAAACAGGTTTTGCTAAAACTAGGACACCCAACACACATGTTTTAATTGATAGTAAGTATCTCATAAATATCATTAATTAAGCTACGGATATCCCCGAACCAAAACCTGTTGTTGATTCTCCTGAAAATAAATAAATAAATAAATAAAACAATACAATCATTGAACAATATTCGTAGCTAAACTAATTATCTTTAGGAGATACTAACAACTAAAACATGTGGTGTGTGGTCTCTTAGTTTTCGCAAAATCAGTTTTCGTTATCACATGAGCTGTGATGAGCAAAAAACACGAATTAATTTGAATTTCGCGCGACATGTGAGACGATGCACCTTAATATCAATGTAAGGTCGCTTGTAGGTTTACTTTTAGATACATAAATGCCGATGATAATATTTTGTTAAGACCTTAATGTCACTTAATATTGAAAACAGTGAAGACCTTTGGAGAATGTCTAAAAGAGGTTTATGTGTTATAATTTTTTATATTGCACCGTGTTTGGCCTAGATTTTCAATAGATGTGTTGACGAGGGAGTTTTTCCTGATATTATGAAGCATAGTAAATTAATTCCTTTGTTTAAAACTGAAAATAAAACAGATCCAGCTGATTATAGGATAATTTCTGTATTACCTGCGTTAAGTAAAATCTTCGAGAATTTTTTTCTTACTCAGTTATTGTCATCTTCTCGACGGACTTCGTCATAGTCATAATTTTGGATTTACTAAAAGGTCGATCGACACACGATGCTGGTACCGTTTTCTTAGAACACAATACTTGAAGCATAGGAAGGAATTTGAAGTTAAGTATGGGTTATAAACCATACTCACCTTCATATAAGTAAGTTTTTGTTTTCATAAAATTAATACAATAAACTTAAAAAAAAATTATGAATGTAAAAAACTCTTTTCAAAAAACCTTTAACAAACGTAAATAACCCATTTGAAAATTTAAATGAGTTCCATTGGTATCTGTAATTCACACGAGGTTATGAAACGAAAGAGTAGACGCTTTTCAAAACATCAAAGTGATGTTCAACAAAAGTTTTTAATTTTACTATCTGGTTGAACGTTTTTGCAACTATATTCTACACATACTGAAATAAAATTGTAAGAAAATCCCGTGTGTACCGTAATAATATTAGTTTTCAGTACTTTATTCCCCGAATACAATAACAATAATTGCAACTGCCGTTTTCTAACATATACCTACGTCCAACTTTCATACTGAAAGTTACAAACTAATTTAAACTTGTGTGCGTCGCACTCACACACACCTTACTTTTCAGACTGCTTGACGCTTCCCGATATAACTTTCTGACTGTTCGCCGTTCACTCCCCTTATTTTCGGTGTCTATCTATCCCTTTCGCACCTGCAGCTTTTCACCAGCTTTCCCCAATATAGGGGAGCATGCGCAGAGCGTCCCGACGCACGTGTTGCGATTACTCCTCGGTGGTTCTGGTCACCTGGTACAAGACGCGCTTAGGGCGGCAGCGCCGCGCCACCGTCGCCCATCACGGCCGCCCTAGCGCCCGCCCGCCCAGAAGCACAGACGACAGCCTGCGAAACGGTCCGTTCTTGGGCAGGGCGGAAACACTCGCGCACTTGGATGAGTTAGGCGCGAAATACGAATCTTTCGAACATGTTCTGAATATTCCCTTACTTTCTATTCCATTTTTGAATACCTACTATCTTTTTAGTTTTACTCCCAATATTTTTATTTTTCTTTTCTGTCTCCTAGAAAAGGTTTTGTATATTCTGTCAGTGTTTTGAACAGGTGTTCACAGTGCAGTGTGTGTCACAGGTATCCTGTCTGCTGATGAGCTTCTCATTCTGATCTGCGACTTTCGTCCCCGAAATGAGGAGATACACTTCTGTACCAGGTAGGCAATTTAAATCTCTGAATAATTATTTGTACTGAAATTACTTGAAAACAAAAAAAAAACATAAATTTTTATATTGAACTCAATTTTAATTCAAAGGAAATTCTAAATATGAACAGTTAACAAAGTAATGCATACATAGATAATGTATCAATATCTATGTATGTGTCTAATACATTTTTTTCATAAATGTTGTTACTAAGGTAAGTTTTATACAAAGAACTGAGGTAAAAAAGTTTCGAAAATAGCTGGCAGCTAATTTAAACAAGCAAGTTATTTTTTAAAGTGTCTGCTCGCAAAGTAAATGACCATAAAAACCCTTGTACCTTTTACCGCAGGTGGGCTTTCCATCATGTTATTTCACCCTTTCAGTTAGGGCAGCGTTTTTATGCATATATTATACCCGCAGAACGTTAATAAGGACCATCTGATGCTAATGGGCTGGCCTGTCATTAAGTATCTCTTAGCTTAGTGCCACTTAGCTAAGTAAATCTACTAACTATAAGTACAAGTGCCCTACTCAAGTGTCATCAAGTATCAAAATGTGCTTTGACCTGCAAGATAACTTAGCGACCACAAATGTGTAAAACATTAAATATTTGTAAATCAATAGGTAAGAAAATAAAAAACAATGTAGATCAATAGTTTTGAAAGACAATAATATTGCAAATCATTTTGTAAATAAGTTATTAAAAAAATAGTTATTTATGAAATAAATGTTGATACTACAACAGAAGTTAGGGTTAAAACTGTTTTGTTAAATTACATTTAACTTTTAAAAATCGAACCATATTTCTTATTTCAAATATTCGCAAGTAGATACACAAAATGCTAAGGCAAAATGACGCCTAGACTAAAAGCTGCGGCATCGGTGCTCGAATTTGCCATTCAAATTCCGTCACTTGATAATTTCATTTCCAATAGATTTGAAATGGTGCAAGAGAAGTACAACAGAAAAGGGAAGGAGGGGAAACTTATAAAACTTCAACCGTTAGAACAATTGTGTTAAGTACTGTTTGTTTACCCAAATAAAACAAAAAAAAAACAATGTTTTTTCATATTATCATAAATAATTACAAAAACCTTAGTAATTCATGTAGCAGTAGGTACTTTTACTCGAGATTTGGAAAAATTATGTAGGTCTATTCACCATTTCCAAATAAAATGAATTTCACGATAAAAAGTATTATTACATACAAGTACATTGTACAAACATGAACAAAAGTAAGTGCTAGTGGATATATACAATGGCAAGCTTAATCCTAAAAAAAATATTACATTTTTAATCCAGGTTTTAATCCCTGTATGCAGATACAGGTGTAGTTATATTTTTTTTATTTTGACCAATTCTTATTAAATTTGATATCTAGATCTAGTGGTTATTGATGATACCAAATTTCATTAAAATTGGCTTAGCCAATTTGGTGTGACAGCGTGACAAATTAAGAAACAAACAAGCAGAATTACAAACACCAACGTTCCACTTTTAAATTTAAGTAAGTACTAATGCGCTCTGGATAAGACCTCTTTCGCTGAACACCTGCAAGCATTAAAGGTTTTTAAAAAGTAATCTTAGACGAATCAAAAACCTCCTGACGACCTCTGTGGCGCGGTGGGCGATGGTTCGCCTGTGACGGCAGAGGTTGCGGGTTCGATTCCCGCCTCTGAACAAATATTTGAACGATCTGCAGATAATTGTTCAGGGTGTTCTGGGTATTTTTCTATATACAATAAAAAAATATCTATCTATGTAATGTATTGTAGTTATCTAGTTGCCATAACACAAGCTCTGCTTAGCTTGGGGCTAGATAATGTTGTGTGAAATGTCCAGAATTTATTTATTTATTTTATTAAAAAGGTTGTTAATATTGTAACCTATCCAAAGAATAATCCATTCCACGTCTATAGTGATTGATGCAGCTTCCATCATTTATCAAACGGCTCATCCACTCTGTACACTGTGCAGTTATTTATGACGAACAATCGCTTCACATCGAACTTATTGGGAACCACGAACTATTTTTGGATAAAAATATCCCAACTATGCAAAACATGAAAATGTTGCAGAGAAAGGCCAAATCCACGATTCTATAGGCCTTCAACTTAATTAATATTTGTATTTATTTATAAAAGCAGCATCCACCTCTGCGATCACCAATCCGCCTGCCAAGCGTGGTGATTATGGCAAATCCCTCTACTGTATTCTATGGGCTTTGTCCAATAGTGGACGTCTAAAGGCCACTGAAGATGAGTATACCAATATAGTTTTGGTGCTAAGTACTACCACTTAGGAACTTTCTTTTTCATCATTATGAAGTAAAGTTATGCTTTATTTGTATATATCATCATCATATAGACAGCTCGTTGTAACCCACTGCTGGGCATAAAGTCTCCCCCCTTAAACGGCACTCTAGTGAGGGCTTTTTGCATCATCAAGGTATCCAAGTCTCAGGGGCCAACGATATCATCCACTTGAAGTACAATTATATTTATTAAGCTCAAACATTGTTAACTTAATGATCGCGCAACATCGAATTAAAATTAGACGTTCCTTGAATTAGATACGAATCATACATCGAATGTTTATCTTTCAAATTCAATTTCAACAAGGATAATTGAATTTGAAAGATAAAGGTATATTATTATAAAGACAATCACATTGCTGGCTATAACAATTCGCAAAAGCCGTGAAGTTATTACCTGCTGGGCCAGAAAGTCTTTTCTCAAACGTACTTTTAATATTTTCTATAAAATGACGATATCATGCAATATAAATTTAAATATCGAAGTTTGCACACGGTACATGGTATTGATACACGGTTACAAAAATTCAAATTTGACGGAATTTCTGGATCGGATTTTTCGGGTATTTCGGCCTTAAATTAAAATGCAAAAACTTTGGTATAATTGAAATGTCAAAAAAAAGTCCACCGAGGCCCGTCTCATATAATATAATAACTGATTCCAAAACATTCAGTGCTGAAAACACAGACGTCTGTGTTATTGGTTTTGGGGTGATTGCATTTTTTTAATTTTTCTGCGATTTTTTCTTTGTGTTATTTTTTTCTTTTACAGCGTGGCGATACCCAAACGTTTGTACTTGACGCGGTCGCACTACATTGCGGCTCACACATACGTCTTTGTTTCAATTTGAAAACCGTATTTATACGTGAAATCACGGAAAACGGTTCACAATCCTGAAAAATTTAGCTCTCCACGCCTACGGACTGGCACACTCTAGCATTTGTGTTTGCCGACTACTCCATGATTCGTAATGGCCGGGCGGGTTTTTAATATTTAGTTAGTTAGCGGTTGAGGGATGTGTTAAGTATTAACGAACTGTGGTACGCACGCATAATTAATGAGTTACACAGTAAAGAGTGAGTTAGTAAATATGTTACAACAACTATGAAAAGAATACCAGAAATGTGGGTTAGCTATACCAAAGCGGCCTACAGCGCCCTACGAGTCCTCTACAATGATATGTTTAGAGTGTTGTTGGCACTGCCCAGATTCAACAGTGCGTCAGGCATGTTTGCTGATGCGCATGTCAATGACTTTTACGCCATGATGCGCAAGAAAATAGCATCAGTCAAATGCAGAATGCTGGGCAGTTCCAATAGTGTACTTGGGGCGCTGGCTGGCAGGTACGACAGTCGTCTGCAAAGGCACTGGGTATCGGCCCTTATCAACCCCAACTCTAAGCGGATATACTGCATTAATTAGTTAGAACTGACTAGTGTAGTGTATCTGCTTTCAGTAGGTACATAATTTTAGGAAATGTAATTTTAAGTATTGTAATTTTTGACATTTAATTTTATTTTATTTTGACATTTATGAATCTTAGTTGTTCGAATAAATCAATATATTATTATTATTATTATTAAAGTTCTATGTCAACAGCGGTATTGTTAAAATTAACGCAGCGATTAGTAGCGTTCAATACAGTATCTCTGCTCTCGCCATTCGGTAACAAAATGACGTCAACTGGGCACTATTGTCGCAATAATTGTGCTATTGTACGCAGTGTGATGCGCTGATACTTAATCTATTATTAACAATGGACGAAAAAACTTATACCTATCAACCGAAATTCAACTACCTATACTCTGATTTTTAATCTTAGACAATTTTTGTTAACAAAGAAATGTCACTGTGTGACATATAAGTATACGTATAAGTGTCATGTATGTGTATCATATGTGTATATACACGTATGATACACATACATGACACTTAAACACACAGTGGAATATCTTGACATTTCTTTGTTTACAAAAATTGTCTAAAATTAAAAATCAGAGTATACGTCAAAAATACTTTTGACAAAGATCTGCGCTCGCCATTCGGTACCAAACTGACAGCAAAAGGCAGTATTGGCACAAATATTGTGCTATTATTACGCAATGTGATGTGCTGATACAACAATGCAAGATACTTATGTCAACCAAAATTCAACATTAATATAAGTCAAAAACAGTTTTTGACAAATATCTGCGCTCGCTATTTGGTACCAAAACCCAACCGGGCCTTATTTACAAATATTGTACTACCTATATGGTTACGCAGATTGAGTGACGCGCTGATACTAATGAAACTGTGATTAACAATGGATGAACTTATCAACTAAAACTAAATTACGTCAAAACAGTTTTTGACAGATAACTTACATTTGCACTGTAGTTAGTTTAATCCATTCTCTGTTCCTGTTGTTGTTTCAACTGTAACTGGGACTGTAACATTTCTTTACATACAACCAAACTAGCGAGGGCTCTATAAACAAGAGTAACAAGAAGTCATTCTGATTGAGGTTCGCTTCTCTTCACTAAGTGAATCCATTGAATCTGCTTTTCTTTCAACTAAATGAATCAATTTTTACAAAATCTGTATAATAAAAACTTTACATTGTACTATTTTAATCGCTATCACTCGATTTGCTCCATTTTGTTCTGTTCGCGGGTAGTGGTTGGCTATTTTTCATTGTTTCTCTTCGGGCAGTACCTACTTTCTTATTTAAAAATTATTTGTAATAGCAAGTGAATTTCCCATACATAGATGTAAATAACCCTGCAAAATATGCCCAAATCATAGATCGGGTTGACGAAAATACACAACATTCTCTAAATAGAATCGGAACTTTTTAGTAAGAGCAAACTTAGAGTCAGTGGACTATAATGGATTTTCATACAAGATTCCTGCACTATTTTTAAAGATTTCTGCACAGTTTGTTCTAAATTCATGGGTATCAAGGAACTACGAGTACTATAGTACCAAAACGCCCACACCCGGAACAAATATTAGCAGATCATGCAAACATTTATCCCGCAGTGGAAATCGAACCCGCACCTCTTGCCTCTCAGCCGGCAACTCGCCCACTGCACCACAGAGGTCGTTACAAATAACACACAACATGCATTTTACCTATTCACAGACAAGTAAAATAGTCAGGACAAATCTTTCCCTAGAGGCCTGCACATATGTTTCCATCAACACATTTTATCAGCTTGAAGATACTTTAAAGCCGCAGACGAGGGATTTATATCCAATTTCACATTTGTCTTTTAACCAGACAGGCTCTTTCAACCCACCTCACAAATACTTACTTAGAACGGATCGTTGATATAAATTCACCGTGAAATGGTGACACCATACTTCACTTAACCCCTTTTGATGGAGTTGGAACTAATTATATGATCTACTTTTATCTCGTTCCTTACACATTTGTTTAGCTTTAACCACGTTTACTATTATCTCGTGCATAACAGGTTTTGTCATAAAAACGGAGCGACGACGCTTCCTAATTTTTTTATTTTTTTATTATGGCATCTGAGTAGTATCTCAATTTATTATAGCCAATGTCAAGTAGGTTACATTACTCAAATAGGTCAAGTCGTTAAAGTCTTCTGTCAAGTCATGTTCAAGTTAAGCGATGGCAGTTTTACTAGAATGTTCCTTGGTCAATTTCTACCCCTTCGAAAAGACACGTAATATACACTTATATTTTGAATTTCACTGCTATGTGCTTAGCTATACCGGTTAAAATGCCACCAAAATTACACGATATAATATCTGAATAAAAACACTAAAATTTGAAATTTAATAAAAATTTACGGCGTTTCCTTTCGAAAACGCAGAAAAAGTCGTGGTTTCATCAGTTTCATAATCATGATGTCAGTTTGACAGATCTTTGACACTATCATGTAAAAAATGTATAATTCGACATTTATTTAAATGTTTACAATCCAAGAATTGGCCCCAAGATCCTCTCTGGGCTCTATACTTATTTAAGAGGGCACTATACTACAATTTAGGCTCCCTCTTTAACGCACGCGATAACCCGCGCGCCGTCTCGCTCGCGCTAGCGAGTGTCGTGCACAAAAATGAAGTTTTTTATTTATTATGGCGAAAATAAAGTGTTTATCAAAAAACTGATTTTAGCATAAGAATAAATAGTTTTTACCTACTTGTTGTAGTAAAATTTATCTTAAAACACCGTAGGGACCTGAGATTTCTTTCAAAACTCCCACACGTTTTGAAAGAAATCTCAGGTCAACAAGGGTTTTTTCATTAAATAAAACTATCGAGGTTTTTTTTACATATCGTGTTTTCAACTTTACACAATAAATGCAAAAATATATAATTTTCATATTCCAAAATATTTAACTCGTAGAACCCGTAGATACTGAGTTATTGATCGATTTTGTTGGGCAAAATCACTTAGTACGCCCTCTTAAGGTTCACCATACAAAATGCTTCTGCTTTTCTGGACGCACGACCACACGACCGCACGACGACCTGCCGCGTTTGCTTTGACGACGTCTTTCTGAAAGGTATTGTTCCAAGATGTATGGAGCCTAGCCCTTGTCGGTGTATACACTTGTGTAATCACTGATTTTTTCGCCATTCTCTGTCTGGTGTACATCGATATAGGCCGTTTTGGAACATGTCCTTTTACTTGTATAGAAAGACGATGCAGCCAGGCCGCAGCCACATCGTAGCCGTAATCAGACCACGTTCGGTGTGGCGGAGCTTTTTACCCCACTCTATACGGATTGATTCATACATAATATTCTACACGTTAAATAATAAATTACCAACTATTCGAGTTTGTGAAGTATGAGTTTTTGTTAATTGTGTTGTGTTCGACCACTCCTCCTCCCGTGGATGTTGTACAAACCAACTAAGGGATTACACCAGGGTATGGCCAGCAGCAGTACCTGAGTACTCTTAATTAATACTGCGATCACCAATCCGCCTGCCAAGCGTGGTGATTATTACAAATCCCCATATTCTATGAGGTAGGCCTCGTCCAGTAGCTGACGTGCTGGCAGCTGGTGAAGTGAAGAAGATTCGAAATTGAGTTTCCAATGCCTCCCATAGTCCACCAATATACGATTGCCACGTATTGTATTTTAAATACACAGTCGAAAAAGTTTATTATTAAACATTACAAGCTTAGAACCTAGTTATTAAATTAGTTTGTTTTCTGTATTTCGAAATTCAAGGGGACGAGGGTAAACTTTGTTAATCTGACTGTCAGGAGCTCAGTTGGCCATTCGGAGTTACCAACGGAGTTTGACAGCTATAGGTAATATTGCATCATGAAGTTAACAGATTTACAACCTATTTATGTAGGTACCCAACACCTATTTACGTAAACGGGGGTTGGAAACAGTATTTAAAAAAAACTTACCTACTGCTTTTTATATTTAGGCACGTTTCTACTTCATTTTATTTTAAATGTTTTATTTCGCTACGTACACCTTTACTTAAAATTAGTTATTTTACGGAAAAAGGTATTTTATAATTCAAACGAGGTCTTACTCAACTACAGTTCAAACTATTCTTGTTAATGCAAGTTAAACATTTGTATTGCATTGTTCTACTTAGCTATTCGTTTATCTTCTTCGAGTTCTTGTTCTCACCTCTAGGCCAACATAGTGTGGGGCGCCCCCCGACTAGGTGGAGCGTTGACTTATGAAAGGCAGCGAGCAAAAAGTATAGATAAGTATAGATATAGATAAACACTTTATTGTACACCAGAAATACATAATAGTATTTATTCAAATTAGCAGTATAATGGGCGGCCTTATCGCTAAAAGCGATTTCTTTCAGGCATCATTTGGATGGACTATAACGAGCGAAGCAATAACGGTACACTGTAAAAAAATAATAAGAGAAAGTTTTGCAATCTTTGAGATCCTGCTGAGGCAAAGAGCTTCTGACAGGTGAATTTTATTATAGCTGAGACCCTCCAGGATAAGTTGTAAAAACACCTTTTTACACCTTGCCTCGGTATGCTGCCTCTTTCTTTTAATGGTTCAGAATCAGAATTGTTCAGAACTTAATAAGTTTATAAGTTTTATTTGCACTAAAAATATGCCAACACTGAAAATAAAAACTTACAAGCGTATGCCATTTTTTTAGTTGAAGTGTTTCACCATGCGCACTGCGGTTACCACGAGCGGCCATAATAAACAGTTTTAATAAAATATGACTCGCCACTATTTGTGCGTAGTAAGGCCATTTGTACGTTTAGTATGGGTCGAGGCATGTTCTTAAAATATAAATGCCATGTTACGAACGAACACAGATAACGCGATTCGTTGGCCGGCAGTTGTGTGAAATATTTTTTGGTCAATATTTTGATTGCATATTTTTGGATTTTTAGAATTTATGAATGAACAGAAATTAGTCAATCTTTCACATCCTTTTCGTTAATAACTGGACAGCCTACCTTTATCCTTTAAAATAAGTTTTTTTGTTGAAAAATGTATTTTTAAAAACAAGTTTTTATTAAATTTGTAATTGGAAACGTGAGTTGATCAAAATGAGCCCAAGCACTGCCAGGCTACTATTAAAATCAAGGAGTTGTTCCATCATCAGATCAGTTCGCCATCAGCATAATATTTTATTGTCATCTGAACTTGACAGGTACGCAAAATTTCAGTTCAATCGGTGGGGTGGAATTGGTTCAAAATTCAGTTTCAAGATTTGTCCCACACTAACTAACTAACGTACATAACTAACAGGTCAAATTTAATAAAAGCTTGTAAAAATACAGACACGAACACGACATGAGAGTGGCTTACTCTCCCTCATAAATAAGCTCTCCAACTTGCAATTCGAAGTCAAACAAAAACTTTAATTTTTCATGCGCACTGGTCTCAGTAAGAAGAACTAAGATTCACGTAGCTCTCAGAATAAGCAAGTTGAAGTGGCAATATATCTCGCAGAACTGACAACCGTTGGGAATAAAGATTCTCGAGTGGTGACCACGACGTATTTTGGGACTCCTATAAGGTACTCGATTTACCAAAGACATTGTAAAGATCGCTGGAAGTCTGTGGATGGAGGCGGCTCAAGCCCATTCATCGTGAAATTCCATTCGCGTTCTATGGGAGAGGCTTATGTCTAGCAGTGGATGTCAACCGGCTAATGTCGTCCAATGCTGGACATGATGATAATGACGTCTCAGTTAGGTAATGGATGCTTTGAAATATCGGAAAATTGAAAAATAACTTTAGTCTATAGTAAGCTGATAGGTATACCTCTTTGAAAGTATTAGGAGTTATCTGGAGACCGCAGCCATCATTTCTCGGGATTCATCGACTGGAACGGTAGTGAGCCTTGGAAAAAGAATTTATTGGACTTAGCTTTTCAGGGTTGAAAAAAAGAGTTACGAGTACCCAAGTAAGTTTATGGTGATAAGTAGGATGTTTAATTGAGCAACAGAAGCTGTTGGCCGCGTTTATAATAAAACATGTTGCTTAAAAATAACAAACAAGATAATCTATTTATGTACCATTATATTATTTATAAAGAAAAACTCGCTCATAATTTATTTTTAAAAGCATTCTTCAGTACAGTCTGTTCAGTGAATAATTCATAATTAAATGTTTATTTCAAGATCAAAGCATTTCAACGGTTGTAAAACGTTGTTGATAAAATTATAGCTTGTTTATGTTTGATGAAATGTAGTTACTTTTGAAAATGTCGATGCGATTTTTGTGTTCCATGCGTCATAACTCTAGTGAAGCAACTTTCGTCATACATTTTCGGGTAAGCATGACGGATTCGCACAACTTTCTGAATTGTTTTTTTTGATTGAACTTTTTTTCAATTTTTCGTTATTTATTATTGGACATTTTAATAATTAAACTTTTTTAGTATTGGACATTATTATAGTTGGACATATTTATTATTGGACATTTTACTATTGGACATTTTTAGTGATGGACATTATAATAATTAGGCATTTTTATAATTGGACATTACTTTTCGACATTGTTTTTGGACATTTTTATTATTGTCATTAGTCGTGCAAATAGCATGACGTGTCTGAAAATGTGTCGTGTAAGGAGACTAAATCTATGATTTTTATTTAAAACCGATTATAGTTAAGTACTATTTATTAAGTTGAAGGCCTTTCTCAGAATTATAAATATAATCGTAGATTTGGCCTTTCACTAATGCATTTAGATATTTGTATTAATCTTTTGCGTAGTCAAAATTCAAACTTTATTTTTTTTAATGACATGCAAATCTGCTCATGCTAGGCGAATTACGATGTATTCACGTCAAACTGTCTGGGCCATAAAAGGGCTCTTAACGACCACTAAAATCAAAGTACTAGTGAATTGATTGCCCCGAGACTATCTTAAATATTTTTATGAGAGTACTTGGCTTTGTCGTTTGCGATAAAATACGTGAAAGAGTTTGATGAGCGTTAGCATACGTCAGCCAAATCTAGCAAGTACCAATCCCTAATCCAAGGTTGGTAGCTTGGATACGAGCAAGCACACATTAGGGTTCTCTCATATAAAATGTATAATGCGGACTACCACGTCAAACGGCTAGTAAATTAGAGTTTATTTCACGTGCTCATACGGTAAAAAAACGACACGAACTGTTCAATCTCGTATCTACTGATAAATTCATTGGAGTGGTCATTGTCTAAGTTATAACAAGCAAAGCAATTACACGGACATATAGTGTAGTGTAAGACGGATTTTTATATGGAAATTGACGTTCACAAAGTGTATGCTCATCAGTGTCTTTATACAAAATCCGTGTCCATGCTAAAAACTTAGACTTAACTTAGACCACATTTGCTAAAAACTTATGGTCTTATTCATAAAAAGTTATCGGACATCTAAAGTCTCTCTAATGTATGGTGGTCGATTTTTAGTATTCATAAACGCATATTAGCACTAATACGTTGTTTAGATACACTATAAACCATGGAAAAGTTATGAGAGGCAAGACCCTACTTTAGCGTCTTATAATACGGAAACATGGCCGACTCACAACAGCTGATTTGTATTGTAATTGTGAATTTTGACATACCTAGACATTTTAACGTCAGTATTTCTCACAGCAAAGAATATAAATTTTCACTGAGTACCTACTGTTTACTAAAACCATGGAAGCGCTTCGTAGATTGGATGCTGTTGCATTAGTTTAAAATCTAGAAAACCCTCCACGGCGTGGAAAGGTTTACAAAGACCGAAATGATATATTTTGTTTGGATGACGAGGACTTCAGGAAACGGTATCGCTTTAATAAACCTACGGCGTTATACGTGATAAACCATACGATTTAGCGATGATTACACGCAGATATCGTACCTAACGAGCCCCCGAATATGTTACGTTTGGTCATAGTAAATAAGGGGGCTGGTGCGTCAGGATCTACAGTTGGATCCGAGAGGTCGTGGCACATCTCCAGAACTACAGGTCCTAACTGCTATTAGATGTTTGACTACGACTAATCTTAGACTATGACAGTTATTATACTACATACAGCTACTTCCCTCTTTATAAAATTAATAAAAGTCAAGTCAAGAGTAAAAAACATTTTCATTTATACTTTATTTTTATGATAGTTTAGTTTCGCCTGCAGCACCTCCTCTTTTAGCAGTTGGGGCAACACTTTTCTGGTGGCGCAACAGACAAGGGGTTAAGGTTGATTAGTTTTTGCTTTTCGTTTGCCATTTGGACCTCGTGCAGTTCTTGCCTGCAGGCAATTTCAACAGTGGCTGCGCACGTACACCGTTTCCTTTACGAACTCCGTCAAAATAATCTATGAAAGAAAGTGAAATTAAGCATTAGTAAGAGTGAGAACATAAAAACAAAACACCTGAAACTTGTGAACAACTAACAAACAAAATAATGGCTCAAAATTTAATTGTGTTGGTAGTTTAATATCACAAGAGTATTTGGAAATGCTAAGGCCAAGAAAATATAAAATTAGGACGTACCCAGCGGCTCAAATACTTAACTAAAATTAGGAAAATTGCAGTACAAACCTTGTCCACATCCAGCCAATTTACACTCCTCTGTCTTTTCTGTCCACTAAGCCGGCGACAGCTTGCAATTTGTTTAGATAGGTACCATTTTTCAAGATCACAAATTCGCAAACTCGGTGAGAGCTTTTGAAAGTTCAAAATATCGATGCTGTTACTGTCAAAACCAGAAACAAATAAGAATTTAAACATGTGAAATTTAGCCAATTTGTCTATGGTTTCGTCAAGCAATCATCAAGCAATGAAGTTTTTCGTCTAAATGGCAACATTTTGTTTCTAAAACCTTCTATAAGTGCATTTTAGTTATCAAAGCTTTATCGAACGATTATGAATAGGGAATTTTTAAATGAGTTTGATAGCCTTATCATACGTTTTAACTAGTGAACGTTTTAAACCTATATTAAGCATTTTTTATGAATAAGACCGTTAGACTATAGCCTTAGACTATCTTTAATATTTTTATGAGTGCACTTGGCTTTGTCGTTTACGGTAAAATGCGCGAAAGATTTTGATGGGCGTTAGCATACGTCAGTCAAGCCACGGTAGTAGTACCGAGCCTTACTTTTAGGTATTGGGATTATACATAGGTAGGTATTAGTAAATATAGTTTATTCTTATTTTTTACTAATTTAGAGTATTTTTACTTTGTAGGTACACCGCAGTCCATTTATACCGTTGCTCAAGTTATTCCCTCCAAAGGTTGCCTGGAAGTGATTGATAAAGTATTGCCTTTCTATTGTAAAGTTACTTGTGTATTGTTTCTGTGTGGTGATCAATAAAATGTTAATCTATCTATCTATCTTAATCCAAGGTTATTAGTTCTGATCCGAGTTAGCACAAATTAGTATGTTAATTTACAATGCCCACTACGTCATACAGGGTAATAAATTAGAGTTTATTTGACGTATGACCACGTGCTGAGGAGTATGGTGAAGATATAGCTGTAGAATGTTGCACCGAGCGGAAAGTGACTTCTTGTTGCACTGTGTGTTAGTTTGGTAGAAAAAACTCGAGTGCAACAAGAAGTCACTCTGAGCGAGGTTCGCAATCTACTTTTTTTTCTTACAAGAATCCATTTTTACAAAATCTGAATAATTAAAACTTAACTTATTCAGTCGCATTCACTCGATTCGCAACAATTCGTTTCGATCGCTTATAGCGGTCGGCTATTTTTCAACGTATATTTTCAGCCAGAACCTACTTTCTATTTTTAAAACATCTTTGTTTTGGAACTGAATTTCCCATAACTAGAACTAAATAGGTGGTGCTGCAAAATATATCCGAATCCTAGATCGTGCTGACGAAATCACACGATGATTCTATATAATAATATAGAATCGAAACTTTTCAGAAAGAGAAAACAAGATCGAGCGGGCTATAATAGATTTTCATACAATATATCTGCACTGTTTTTAAAAATAATGAATAAAATTGTGAAATTACTTGGTAGTTGGAAAAAAAAACATCACCGCCTGTTCAGTCATGTCTACATATGCTGGTAGCAATGGCCTATATTTAGGCACGATGTAATAGGGTTGAGATTAGAGTGAACAATATAATCGTGGTAGATATCAAATTAAATAGGCGTGTGTGCGCGTGTATAAATTTTTATGAATACTAAAATGTTCCTAAAGACATTATGTCTTTCTGCAAGTAGTAAAGTTTGTGGTGCTTTAATGATATCAAAGGTTCTAGTATCATCATCAACGGCCGTTAGACGTCCACTGTTTGGATGTGGCCTCCCCCATAGAAAGCAATGATTTAATTCGGGATCACCACGCTTGGCAAGCGGATTGGTGCTAGCGGTATTGGTGTTGAGTACTGCTGACCATCACCTGGTGTTATCCGTTAGTCAGCTTAAGTGCCATCCACGGGAGGCGGCAGAGGGGTCTATTCTTAATTCTAACACCAATGCTGAGTTCTAGTATATAGTAACATCACATCATTTTGGGAAACCATAACGTAAATGTCTGCTTATAATCCAAGAGCCCCCCATTTCCTCCCGTGGATGTCGTAAGAGCCTACTAAGGGATTACACGAGGAGATGGGCAGCAGTCTCCATCTTGATTACTTAGCATCAAATACTACGATCACCACGCAGCACAGATTTTACACAGGAAGTCGGTGGATGGAGGTGGATCAAAACCGTTTATCGTGGCATTACTACAGACTGATGATGATGATGATGACTGCGATTACCAATCCACCATGCCAAGGGTTGTGATTAGGCAAATCCCCCCTCATAGCATTTGATGGGGGAGGCTTCGTCCAGCTGTGGACATCAACTGGCGATGACGAAATGATGACGAATGTCTTCTATCCTAAACCTAATAGATAAGGTTTCAAAGAGTCAACGTGAGAAATACATATTATTTATTTATATGGTGTCAGCATTTGCCTATCCCATCGCTGAGTAAAAATTAAAACGATAATATAGCACCTTATCGTGATGATGTTACTGATGTTATACTACTACCACTTGTTTTACCGTGCTCATTTAGGGTGACCAAGAATAAACAAGTAACACGACGAACGAACGAAAATGTAAGTTTAGCTAGCGTATTGTCAACAATATCCATCACTATCTCACAGTGTATTCAGTCCTTTATGCAGTAAGGGATCGCATCGTAAACAAAATCCATCACCGGAAAAAACATTTCTAGTCAACAAAACATCTTTTAGGCCTCTTTCATCATAATTTTTAGGGCTCTGTAAGCAAAAGGCGCAAAGTTGCCAACGGCCTGCTACTAATTACTAAGCCTGTACCGGCCGTCTGTCTGTATATCTGTCTGTCCATTTATCTGTCTGGATTCTGTTTTCTCGGCAACCATAGATGTAACTAGTTGAAATTTTCACATATTATTGTTCTTGAACCTTGCAAAAGCAAAAAACCTAATTCAAAGGGAGTTCCCGTACAAGAGTTCTAATTTTTCAACCAAAGAATAAAACCTTATTAAATTGTAATTAAACCTCCCGTTATCAAACTGGTTTTTATATTATTATTTTACTTCACTTCTATCAGTGAAAAATTAAATTACTGTTTTGATTGAATAAATAATGAAGTTCATCATCTCATCACTAGCCTGTTTACGTCCATTGCTGGACGAGGATTGAATACAATCGGTAGATTTGCCATGATCACCACGCTTGGCAGGCGGATTGATGATCGCAGTTTGGTGTTGAGTACTCAGGCGATGTTTCTGCCCACACACTGGTGTAATCCCTTAATAGAGCTTTTACTAGATCCACAAGAGGAGGAGGGATCTATTCTTAGGCTGAACACACCACGGCTCGCAATAATGAACTCACGTTAGGTAAAATTAATTAATATACACCAAAAATTATATTTAGAAAGAAAGAAAGAAAATACGTTTATTTTGTCCCCACTTAAAAGAAACAAAAAATAAAAACAACAGTAGGTAGCTACCTACCTAAGTAGTAGATAACTTTACAAAAAACTAAACTAAACTAAAAAAACACCAAATGGCGTAAGGCATGTTGTGTGGGTCAAATAGGTCCCTATCTCAGCATACAGCTACACCGAACCTACAAGTATGTACGGCGCGGCGCTGGTTTTCAGACAGGGCCTGCCCGAGTGACATCACGAACGTTGAAGTCGAATATACTAAATATATTATGTAAATAAATAATTAATTCATCAGCAAACTAAAATATAAAGAAATTGTTATACTACACAGTTATCAACAAAATATAATATAAAAGTACTCTGTGGTCTGTTAGTAGTAGTTATAGTACTCTCCTTGGTAATGGCGATTTGTATTGTCTATGTCACAGAGCACTTTTAGTCTATGGTCAGTCAGTCAGTCAGTGTCAATTTATTTTAAAGAAATGAAGGTACCTACGTATTTTTGCGAACAGTTTCTATCGCAACGCAAAATGAAGTGTGAAAACTGAAGTGAAGTGGTATTTATGATATCCTATGATGAATAATTTTCGAGTTAGGAAGGGACTGTGACTTGACTACGGACAGCGGAACCCTACAGTATGCGTAGTTCGATTCGCATTTAGCCGGTTTATTATGCATGTAATATATCGAAATATATAGTACCGACTTCTGTAGACTGAAAAGAAATGAAGACTGAGATGAAGTATGACTGATGATGATGAAGGCAGCTATCGTCAGGCATGATAGGCTCTATTTAGTGATAGGTGGATTGTCCGTGCAGAACGTCCCTTGTCCGGAGCAATTATTCAATCAATTATTGCGTTTAGAAGTGCACGGCCCACGGAGCGATTGATTTCTATACGATAGCTCCGGACAACGGATGTCCGCACGTACCATCCGCATAGCACTAAATGGAGCCTAAGAGTTGGGAGAGGCCTGCGTTCATAAAATAATTTATTGATGTTAATGATGATGATAAAGTAGAAACAGAAAATGATTCAAATAGAAACAGCGTTATTTATTGACTTATTCCAGTACCTACAAACTCTTGCTAATTTCAAACTCTAAACAACACTGTGCAATTTCCAATTAATTTGTTCAAATATTGGATCCAACGGAGTCAGTAGCTTCGGTGCTGTACGTACCTACTTATATATACGTTATTATTCGTATGTAGGTATAACTATGCAGACACTGTATATGAATGTACGCTGTGAATGTTATGAACCTGTTTATCGGTCGGTGAAATAATCTATGAGAAAGTGATTTATGTGCCCTGTAAAGTACCTTCCATCACCAATCTGTTTACGTCCAATGCTAGACGAGGCCTTAATTACCACGCTTGACAGGTCAAAACAGGTACTTATCAAAGTTTGGTGATAAGTACTCAGGCGGACGCTCCTAGCCCATCCTCAGGCTTTTACTAAATCCACGCGAGGAGAAGGATTTGCCATAATCACAATGTTTGGCAGGTGGATTGGTGATCGCAGTTTAGGTGGATGCTGCTGCCCATCCCCAAGCGTAATCCCTTAGTCACCTTGAACGACATCCACAAGAGGAGTTGGAGGAGTCCTATTCTTAGGCCGAGATTATCAGAGCTGTTAACATCTCAAAAACACACCTACTATTCAGTAAATAGGTTGGTATACCTCGTTATATATGCTACCTCCAGAAAAGTAGATAAATGTTTTAAATTTTGTTTAAACATACCGTGATGGCCAATAGATATAAACTGGAGGTAGCATATATAACGAGGTATACCAACCTATTTACTGAATAGTAGGTGTGTTTTTGAGATGTTAACAGCTCTGCAGTGCAAGTACGTAGGACTCGATTCAATAAATTTGACATTAAAATTCGACAAAACGGGACTATGTAGAGGGTAATAGTCCCGTTTTGTCAAATTTTAATGTAAAATTTATCGAATTGAGTCCTACGTACTTGCACTGCAGCCCTCGACGCGTGTTACGTACTTCCGAATTCGTTAACAAGGTCGGTAAAAATGCAAACCTTAGCGATCTCAATGTCGTATCGATGCAAAGTACGTATGGTATGGTACAGCTGGTATGAAACCACGGCAAGTCTGCAACGAACTTGCGACTGTTCCTATGATATTTTTAGAAAAATCGATTTCCTGTTCTATTTTTAAATCTAGACTAAACTCAATCTGAATTCTAGAGCTGGAATAATATTATTATGGAACAAACACTTCAGACACAACACAATTCTAAATTCGTTCCAAGTTCATTCAAACCGTTGGACAGTAAAAATAAACACTATTCATATAGTAATAAAGCCTAATAAATACTATTCATCATCATTATCAACATTCTCAGCCTAAAGAAGTCCACTGTTGGACATATTAGGCCTCCCCCATCGAATGTCACGAAGAACGGTCGGAAGAAATGTCGGGAAAAACGTTAACTTGAGCCGGGTGTAAAATTACAACTAAGTTAAATGATCTTTTGGTTTAAACACCTAGGTCCATAAAGCATATCTACATCGTTCAATAAACTTTGTAATGTCTGGAGCCTATTTGAAAAACGACTCTACAACTCTACGAGTTTTCAAACAAAGAGTCGTGTTTTAGAGAAGATTTTTTTAGCCTACTTTTAAAACAACGGAGAATATAAATTTTTAGCTTTATTTTTACACTAATTACTTACTCAGTTTAATTGGTCTGTTTACTATTCTGATAAGAATTCCATTAATAAGCACCGTTCTTTCATTTCGATCCTGGGGTTCCGTTTAAAATATTACCCATTTGCAAATATTTCTTCCAAATATCTAAAAACTTGGCCTAAAAAGTCACTACTTGAAAAGTTATTTAATGCGAAAAAGCCAATTACAATGGCGGATGTCAACGCAAGTGCAAATTGCTGCTAAGTTATTGTTTCTATTCCTACTCGTACGCGCCTTCAAAGAAAATTGCAGGAGAGTTTTTACTTGTAATCAGGGGAAGTGCTATAAGTCCGGATAGCTCCTAAAGCCGGACACTGTTAAAACACGAATATGGATCACTTCATTTGTTTACTTTCGATAAAGCTCACTAGAGCTCAGCACCGGTGGGGTACCAAGCAAGCAAATTTAATGTCCGCTCAAGAAACAACGCTCCTAAATTTAAAAAGGAAAATTTTGCTCCTCTTTGTAACGGCATTCATTTTATGGCTTCATTACCTTTGTTAAAAACAACAGATCCTACTGAAGCCTAAAAGCTAACGATGTCATCAAGAATTAAAATTTTGGAACGCCTTCAAAAAAAGACTTGCGAGCTGATTGCCCTGGAAACAGCAAAAGGAATTCTCACCAAACACAAGCTAAAAATCATATTATGTGCTAAAATCTTGCTACCACAATCCTAAATATTAAAAAAATCGCATTTATATTGGATTACCCGCTTTGGAGATATGAGGCCACAGACAATAAACATAATATACATACCTACATACAGACAAACACATTATAAGATGGTCTCAAATTTTTAACACTCCTCTGTTTATTCGGGGGTTGAAAATAGATTGTATACAATCCATTGAAAAATAGGTACCTAGTGCCTTACAAAAAAAGTTTATCATAGCTCGTGCTGACTGTTTATAGCTAACCTACATTCAGGCGCTTAACCCATACTTTCTCGTATAGGGTCTTGCCTGCAGCTGACAGGATTAAAATGATTTTTAAAAAACTAGCTGACTCGCTCGCGTCTTCGTCTGCGCGTAGTCCGCGCGTAGTCCGCGCGTAGACGAAACCTTCCCTGGAAATCTCAGGTTTCAATTGATCTTGTAGTTAAATAAAAAATAATAATAAATAATTTCTGGACATTTCACACATCATTATCTAGCCCCAAGCTAAGCAGAGCTTGTGTTATGGGTACTAGATAACTAATATACTTAATACATAGCATAGATAGTTTTTTTTTATTATACATAGAAAATACCCAGAACACCCTGAACAAATATCTGCAGATCGTACAAATATTTGTTCCGAGGCGGGAATCGAACCCGCAACCTCCTGCGTCGCAGGTGAACCTTCGCCCACCGCACCACAGAGATCGTCCAATGTTCTTATGTTAAACGTTATTTTGCGTGTTCTAACATGTTTTTCCTTTACCAAAGAATGGAGGCTGCAGGCAGGATGTTTAGTTAACCGACCAAAAGCTCTAGCAATGACAGCCTATGTTTATTTAGGCCACATCCGCTTCTCTTTTGGGGTCGTAAACACCCCATGCGAGTAATCAAGTAGGGTTAAAGTTTCGTGAGAAGATGTCATATTATTTGTGAACAAGTTTGGGCTGTACTAAAGTGTCAAGGAAATTAACTGAACAACGTTTGTTTGTTTAACGTATGATGTTGATATCGTTTATTTAATAGGCAGGTTGACTTGACATAATTGTCTAATGGTCCAAAGTTTTGTAGAGCTTCTAAAATAAGTCTTATTCAGAGTACATAGAATCCATAATACTAACAGACCATATCCTGTAAATACCAAGCGAAGTTCAAAACTGAAATTAATAAACTTAGTTATTTGTAAAGTAAAACTCGTAGAGATTCCACAGTACTCCCTTCAATCCTGAGACGAGTTATATGAATTTCTTCATTTAAATCGTGTAGATATAAATTATTTCTACTTTTCTTTATTTTACTTATTTCGCATTTTACTCTTTGCGAATAGGTACCTAATTCAATAAGGTTGAACTCTTACAGGCGTATAGCACTTAGAACCAAGTCTAGAACACTTCATTTTCTGCTGTTTGAAATAGTTATAAACTCTATTTTTTTCCATTAAGGGTGTTACTATCAGTCATATGAAAATAAACATTAAATGCCAGTGCTTTGGATATTTTTATATTTTGGATATCTATTTTTTAAGTATTTAAAATAGCAGAAAATGGAATTTTCAATAGACTTGGTTCTAAGTGCTATACGCCTGTAAGAGTTCAACCATATTGAATAACCTATTTCCAAAGGGTAAAATGCGAAAATTCTTTATTTTCCAACCCATCAATAGCCTGTAACTTACACCGCCCTCTCAAGAACGTCGCTATCGTTTAACCGATGAGCTATCAGATAATTGCCCCTACACGGAGCGAGGCACTGCGACAAAATGAAACTAAGCGTAGTTATTTTATGGATACAGTTTTATCAAAGTCAGAAAGGTAAAGAAGTCCTAGAATAGCTAGATAAAATACAAAGTTCATCGGATCGGATATCGGTATGATGGTGAAATTGGGACGGTAGAGATAGCTAACTACCAAACTATCAAACCAAACTACCTGGTCATACTATCTTCTTATGAAGTTACGATCATAATTTTACGAATTGCTCTATTCGAAGTCACGTTTAACTTTTTTAACCATTTCAACTTTATTGAAGAAGGCTTTGATGTATGGGATTTTAAGTGATGCCCTTGTTGTTAGCCTAGTATAACTCTAGAAAACGGTATGTTAGATATGTGTGTATGATCCCATAATTCAAAGGCAATGGAGTTATTTGTAGGATTATAAGTAGATTAAGCAATTTGAAAAACCTGTAAACCGTTGAATGAGATACGCAATTTAATCAATCATGCAGAATAGGAACCCAGTTGGCAGTCTAACGTAATATATTGAAACAATCCCGTACAAGAAAAATGTAAAACAAGGTACAGCCATAGAAATACTAACCATGGTCTGGACGCTACTTTTACAGTCTCAAACCGATAAATCAGTAGTAGCTTTTGAAAATAAACAAAAAGATTATGAAGAACACAAACACAATACAGAGCTCATACTGATCATACGAAAATTACGTGTATTAAAATTCGAAATTTTCGTAATTTAATCTTATATGTTTCATAATCGCAGTTAGATATCAGTGTTTTTTGAAACAGTTATGTTTAATATCTAAACACGCCCCGACTTTGCCCGCGTAGAGTTTTTCCATACAAACTTCAACACCACGCTGCACCCCCTTAAGGGGTTAATTTCGGAAATTCCTTTCTTAGTGCACCCATAAACCACAAAAGGAATGATCCCTCTAAATGTCAGTCAGATTTTATATTTCTAACTTTATTTTAACTATAACTTGATTTTATAGGATTAGATTTTAAAAATACCTACTATAAAATACAAATTTATAAATAAATATTTTTTTCAACCACGATGTTTTGGATGTTATTTACAATGGAATCCATGTGTTCGTCCGTCCATGTGTATAAAACGCCCTACTTACAGATGAGTGTAATATTTCTTGCAAGGCGCTTCTTACCCGACTCAGCAATAAAGGGAGATTACGTTCGTCATTTGTATCTGGCGGGTACAATGCAACAAAAAGCCTGGTTAATTTATTTGATTGTATGAGGCTGTAACCTCGCGTGGTGAGATAATTGATACGGTTTTTTGTGTTGTACGCACTTTCAATTTATGGTTAACTTTTCATTTAATTATCAAATAAATTGATTATTTAGATTTTGCGGCCACTTCAGTTTTTTCTACTTAGGTAAACAAAACTTATTTCATTATGCTTAAGTAAGTACTAATTTTGTACGTTGATATGGTTTTTTAATTTATTTTAATTAGCAATACCATTTTCTGGTCTTTAGACAGATCAACTATTTATTTTGTATTTAACACATTTTGTGTATATTTTTTTGTATTATTCTTTCTGTAAATAAGTATTATGTCGTTGTGGTCAAAGAGATGTAAACAGTGCACCTCCATGATACTGGAGACCATCTTCCGTTTATTCCTTAATTCTTAAATTAATCTCAAACGAAATCGATAAACGATATACGGAACGATTTACGGTATTCCCCGTAATGATGGTGTCAGTACGAGGTTTCAACGTTCTTCCGAAGGTAATAATCAAACCTTCTTAGTTTGAAAAAGGAATCTATTCGAAAAAGAAGTGATGACTTAAAAAGATTGAAATAGTTGTTTTTCTTAGCGTCCATTTTTAATGTACCCTAATAGGGTTACAATCTAGCTGTAAGGCAGGGCTGATAAGTTATTTAACATTGACCTAGATTTATAAAATAAACTCTCCATTGACACTTTTCTTACTGTCTTTATTTAAAGAGAGGACACTTTGTCCTTGTGTTATTATTATCTAGCTATATTTAGTTTGCACAAAAGATTAATAAGTAGGTTTCGTTCATTATTAGTAATGATGTCGAAAATAGTATAGATACCGAGAATAGAAAAAAAACCCTACTGATGACGAGGCCGTCCTGACAGACCCTCCGATATAAATATATCTTTAATGCATTTGCCTTTAAATGGATAAATATATATACTCAAAATTTATACAACTTTGCGTTGCAAACATGCTACTTCCAAATACTTTCCCAAGTTTATTAAAACGTGGGCATATATTTAATAAAATATTATCTTCTTGGTCCCATTTGTTATTCTGACAGTAACAAGATAAAAAGTTTGTTGCCAATTTTAATGTCTTGTTCAAGAGTTAGGTACAAGGTTAGGGGAGCACAAAACTTTTGGTGGTAAGCCTTAAGACTAAACTTAAACTGCTTTAGTACTTTATAATTAAAAATATTTAAAATTATATTTACATTTTATGATTATTATATATATTATTATATTATTATTATTATATTACAAGCTCTGCTTAGCTTGGGGCTAGATAATGTTGTGTGAAATGTCCAGCATTATTTATTATTTATTATTATTTATTTTCACGTGAGCAACATAATAGTATTGCTAATAACATAATATTATAATATGTCCGATCAAGTCATACAGTAAATAAAATGAAACAACATACCTTTTTCACTTGCTTACACCAGAACTTTAAAACAATAACTGTATCGTAATACCGAACAACAGTGGTTTTAACAGCAGCTTACAAAAAAAGAAACAAAACAGTGTCCTATTGGGCAGGTTAATATTGATAATGTATTTAATGTTGCCGGCGGTAACTACCGACTGTAAGTAGGTTTATCTCCTAAAAGTCCAGTAAGACAATGTTCCCTTTTCAATACGCATAATGCAAAGTTTTAATAAAAAAATAAAGTGAATTGGGCTAGAAATTCTCAAAGGCATAATTATAATTATTTACTAAGTACTAACGTAAATCTATTAAGCAGACAACTAAAGTAATCTCTCAAGTTTATAGGTTTATTATTTGGCAGGTAAAAACTAGAGCTACAATTCTGAATAATTGTATTAATCTGTTTTTCTTACTTGTATAAGTGCTTTGTGTATATCATATTGGGAGGGAGGGTGGTTTTGCCATAATCACCACGCTTGGCAGGCGGGTCTCTCTTTGAACAGATTCTACTTGTAAGATACACAATGACAACTTTAAACTGACAAAGCTAACACAACTGCATAGCGATAGCTATTTGCTTGTACAATTCCTCGTTGTCATTGCAAAGTTAGCTTAAAGCTACTCATAGTTCAGAGTTACCGAGTTGGGACAAACGGACTGACAAGGGGTATATTTCCTGTCAAATGATCTCGAGTAAACTTGTAGTGGTAGCGCCTTTTTACAAGTTTTACAACTGTTGGGGAGATCGAGATATTTGTTTAGGGAGTATTGAAAGCTGGTAGATATTTGTTGCTTATAACAAGCGAAACATAGACACATGGACATGCAACATATTTGATCATCCTTATCAGCAGTTTTTAGGTGTCCACTGCTGCACGAAACCTTCTTCATCAAATACAATAGCTATATTTATAATCACCATGCTTGGAAGGCGGATTTGTGATCGCAGTATTCGTATTGATTACTCAGATATGGATGCTGCTGCCCATCCCCTGTCTTTATCGACTTTTACGACATCCATGGAAGGAGCTGGGGTTTATTCTTAGGCCGGACATACCACGGCACATTTTTAATGCAATATAGTAAATACCAGCGTACTGCTGAGAAATATTAGTAGTAGAACTTCTTGTAAAAGAGTTCGTCCGGGGAAGTACTACCATCACATCTATTTCTGCCACCAAGCAGTAGTGCTCACATTGTTGTGTTTCAGTTTAAAGGGTACGGATGATATAGAGCCTATAGGCTGTTAATAATTTTATTTCATACTTTTTCGTTTGGATTCTTGCGATATTGTTCACTTAAAAGCTTTTAAACTTCAGAACTTATTTCTGTTTATTGAAAATGCTCCAATAATAATCCGTAAGCCATCGTTGACGACCTTTACAAGTTGAACCAATCAAACGAGTAACTTTATCTTAATTTCTCCGAACAGCTTTCAAAAAGATTTCAAGGTTCATTTAGCAACAAATTGACAAAAGTATTCATAAAGTCAGGACAAAAACAAGATTGAAAACCTTTCCACGACTAGTTTACTTATTTCCTGTATTTTTTTTAAAGTGGAACATTTTTTGATGATATAAAAGGTGTGTGATTGTGAAATCTGGCATCACTCTCATTGCATCAGCCGACGCTGTCATCAACATAGTCGCAACATCAGTTAATCTTCATAATGGTTGCAAAGGTAAATTACTAATTATTTGTTATTTTATGACGTCTTGCTCCATAAAATGTATGTAAATGAACAGTCTTTTAAAACTATGAACATAATTATCACTAAAAACGGGATATTTACCATGATTTTTGAGGTGTATAACATCCCAACATTATTATAAACTTACTATAATACAACAATTCTTAAATCCGGTTCTTAGTGATAATAATTATATTTGTCTTTAATTATAAGTAAGCCTACCTACCTAATACCTTCTAGTTATTCTACCTATGTAGAATAACTAAGAATCTACTTACCGATCTTCTTTCTTCCAATGGATTGGCTCATAAAATTCAACGTTATCATCATCACCTGCCTTTAAAAGTCCACTAGATGAGGCCTTCCCCAAATAATCCTATGAGAGGATTTGCGTTAATCATCACGCTTCACTGGTGCATTGGCGAAATTCCTTAGTTGGCTTAACGAAATCTACAAGACGGACGCTGGCACAACAATGATGAAAATAATCCGTGAAAATGTTGTTGTGTCGTCTGGTATAGTGATTTCGATCAGTTTAGCTATCTTTAGATCGTTTGCAAAAGTCTTTAAGTACCTCAACTAATTAATTTGTATTTTTGAAGTTTTGTAATTTTTGTGTTTGTTGTTAATGATTAGGTATACCTTCGAAATACACTAATACTTCAGTTATTCCATCATAATCTCTCGACTTCCAGTTTGTTGCTGTCCTCGCCTTGGTAGCAATGGCCTCCGCCTCTGACTTCTCCAGCTTCGCGTATAGCGTAGCAGACCCCTACACCGGCGACTTCAAGAACCAGATTGAGGCACGCGCTGGTAACAATGTGCAGGGACAATACTCGCTGTTGGAATCAGACGGTACAAGACGTACTGTGGACTACGCAGCTGGAGCCCAGGGCTTCAACGCTGTTGTTCGCAAGGACCCCGCACTTATCGCCGCTGCACCTATCGCCCCTCTGGCCATCGCTCGTGTTGCCCCCATCGCTCGGTTCGGAGCCTACCCTTATGCTGGTTACGGAGGCATTGTCGCTCCCTTCCCCTACGCCCGCTACTAATGAACTTTGACCTGAACTGTAAATTGAAGATTTGTAAATAAAATACTGCTTGAAAACATTCATTGTTTGATATTGGGTACAATACATAATTAAAATGAAAAAAAAAAACATAAATAAAAGTACTTGATAGACCTATAGTATAATCTAATCATAGAAGTCTGTTAACATTTAGGTACGCGTTCGCGTGAATTCCTCGATTAAGAGGCTTATTCATCATCGGCTGTTTGTTTGCTCTTCAATCAGACTGTACTAGCTTTAGTTTTGTTCTGAGGACTGATTAGCTAGCCGAGGCTGACTAATGTTAGTAACGTTAAGGAGTTGCTAGCGAGAAGATGTAAATGACAAATCAAAAAGATTTCAAGCTACCCCGATGTCATTGGCTGATATTAACGTTGGCGATCGTCTCGCTAGCATCTTGGTAATGAAAGTCGCCTATGCTAGCCGTACAGATAAGTGCCACATCTGTTAAATTCTGGTTACTTGATTTATTTTTAATATAGAATAGTTTCACTGAAATTACACCAAATAGTTCAAAGACACCACATGTCTTTCACCATCACCGACAACGCATGATCAAAGCAACGAATTGTTGTAATAAATTATTCAATTACCATGCTTCTGACTGATCTCTCTTACAGATTCTAATTATTTATGTATGAGTTCATGGGTTCTCGCATCCGTCTCACCCATTTCGTGTATTTTGAATAATTGACCCGTGAATCCGGGTGATAATAGATGGAAAGTGAATAGTAAACAAACCAGTGGGATAGCCGGGGAATAGTGAAAGATAGGGTAAATATTAGTTCAACGGCTTTATGGTAGGTTCATAAAATGGGTTACGGGGTAGTACTGAGTAATAATAGTAGTAGTCACTGCACATATAGAAAGTGTATCTTAGATGAAAAAAAACACTACTATTTAATTATGTAGTGCATAACTGTACACAAAAGTGTAATTGTAAAGGTCTTACAAAATGCATTTTACAGCAACAAAAGCGAGCTTTTTTCAAAAGTGTCTCTACGAAGAACGTGTACGTTAGAGGAATAATTCCTTTTTAAAGAGTTCGTCTGGGGAAGTACAACCACTATTCCTATTTCAGCTACAAAGCGGGTAGTGCTCGCATTATTGTTTCCTGGTTTGAATGGTGCCCGTAAAATTACAGGTACATGAGTTTTTTCAACTTTATGTCTCAGGATGACGGGTGCTTTGCAATGCCAAGTAAGGCGCGTCCTAGGCGGACGTGACCTAATAGGTATTGCATTTATAATGGATTGGGGGTTATGGGGGTTTGATGGCCTCTGTGGCGCGGCGGACGAAGGTTCGCCTGCGACGCAGGAGGTTGCGGGTTCGATTCCCGCCTCGGAACAAATATTTGTACGATCTGCAGATATTTGTTCAGGGTGTTCTGGGTATTTTTCTATGTATAATAAAAATATCTTTGTAAGTAATGCATTGTATTAAGTATATCAGTTATCTAGTACCCATAACACAAGCTCTGCTTAGCTTGGGGCTAGATAATGTTGTGTGAAATGTCCAGCATTTATTATTTATTTTATCGTTAAACATCAGGCGGGCCACACTGTCCGTACAGGTCCGTCATTAACTCATAAGATATTATTATAAAGTGCATTCAGCACAATAAGGTAAATGGGCTCTACAAAGCATAATCTAAAAATAGAACATGTAATTCAACGTGAACAAGCTCCTGTTATCCTGTAAAAGACATAAATTTCACAAAATGTCCCAACTCAAACAAATCATTTTGGGTAATCAAGAAATTTTCACACACAAAACCTTTTCCCAAAGTCGTGAACTCTAGGGTTTCAGGGTACAACTTTACAGATATTTTAAGACGAAACTCATTCGTGAATATGGGCCGAAGTTTCTCGTGAAGTGTTCTTATACCAATAGGGTTATCAGTTTATTATTATATTTATATTATTGATTAAAATTACTTACGAACCATTATATCAAATGCCCATGTCGCACCTATGCCGGTACACGTTGCGAACGATATTGTCGAAGTTGTTGACCACTACATCTATTGTGGTTCAAACGATTCAACTAAGAAAGTCCAACTTTGACAAAGATGTCATCCGACAAATCCAACTAAGATTGGATAGTGTTCAAGAAACTACGCCATAATATCTTCTCGTCACGGATACCGCGGAGCCTCAAGACGAAAGTCTATAATCAGTGCTGTTGACAGTATTACGGCACTGAGGCGTGGTCGCTAACTATTGGCCATACACACATGCTCAAAGTCACGCGGTGGGCTATGAGAGAGCTATGTTAAGAGTTCCACTACGTGATAGACTCTGAACCGTAGAAGAACAAATATCATCGACATAGCTCTCATAATTATGAAGTTGAAGTGACAATGGCCAGGTCATATAGTTCGAAGAACTGACAAGCGTTGGGGTAAAAAGTTCTATAGTGGTAACCACAAACCAAGGACCAAAGATATATACTGGTCGCAGGGTATCGGTGGATGGAAGTGGCTCAAAAACGTTTGTTGTGGCATTCTATGGTGGAGGCCTTACTTCTGCAGTCTGGTGATTTTGATGATGATTAATATTACTACGAATTCTGATGAGAATTCACCCATCATGAATTAAGGACAGTTTATTCTCGCAACAGCTCTTAGGCATGCTTCATAAGTGGGCGTGGGACTATTGTGGGCTGATTGAGAATGATTTAGCTATGGTACACAACAATAGCCTAGTCAAATAAGAAAATAATTAAACCTCGAGCCTCTTCAGTGCGATAAGTAATTACTACGCAGCCTCAAACCAGTAGGGCTGTCATATAATGTTTACATGCACTACCACATAAGAAAAAAATTGTCGACTGTGAAACTTGAATAATTATCCATTATCTCATAAATAATATTATTTTATTTTGATTAGAAAAATACGTCTAGTAACAGTAGTTCGGTTGTTACTTTTTTGTCTCATTAGTCCGATTGATTTGTACAACCGGTTAGTACTGCTTTCTTTAGCACTAGAGTTTTGACTAGCGAGAATAATTGAGGATTTTGTTAGTGCATTTGTGCAAGTGTGTTAAAAATTGAGAAAAAAATTGAAAAAAATTGCAAAATTGAGGCACTTATTATATGTGTTATAATATTCGAATTTAACTACGGCAATACATAATTTATCCTCAAAATTGTGTGTATCTTTTACCCATTCATTTAGTAGCATTCTAACATTTCATCTCCATCGTCTTAAATACGTTACTCTCTTCATAATTTGAGGCTATTACGGCCTTATGGCTCCAAAAAGGACTAATTTGTTCTAACTAAATAACTAAATTGCTCAAATTGGCAAAACTCGTGTGAATCATTGTCAGTTTCTTGCCATCATGCCTTATAATCAGCAAGAGTCTGTATCCACTACAAGGAAAACAGTTTAAGTATTTTTTTGGAAAGCTTTAGCCAATGGCAGCCTTAACCCCGTCTGCGTCGTTTACGGCCTTCCAGAGACAATATTGCCTCTACATGGTTTGAACTGATAAATAAAAAAGTTTCCTCGCAAACCACTTTTTATGCGACTCAATTTTACTTCAAGTGGAAAATTGTGTTGGCTGTAAACCGTAGAACTTTATCTTTGTTTAGAAATGTATTGGTTTCGTATCTGGTTGTAAAATGCATGTGATTTATTACAGGCAATCAAATAACTATGTAGAGTGGGTTACAAGGTTGTTTTGAGTGGTTAGGTAGATATAACAATATAGACAGGGCAGTTACAAACAATTAAACTGCAAGGATGGTTTGGTAATTCTTAAACTTGCGAAAGAGAATTTATAACTATTATGCTGTACCTAGAGTATATTTACCAATTTTTTATTTTAATCTGAATTGTAGGCAATGTAAAATTGTTTCTTTTACTTATAATATACACATAAAATGAAATTAAATGAAAAATCTTAAGAATACACATCAGAACTATCAAAAACTAATTGATAATGTAATTTCTACACCAGTTCCTCGTCAATACTATGCATATACCGGGCGTAAAAAGACTACTCCCGAAAACTGAAACAGTGCATTCAGACCATGATTCTTAAAATATTTAAGCTGAAAAAACACGAAAAAAATGCTCACTTTTGGTCCGCTTTTTTCGTGTTTTCTTTATAAATATCCATAAAATAACGTTAAAAGAACGCAAAAACCTATTTTCCATCATTAAAAACACGTTAATAAATAAAAACGTCAAAAAAAGCAATGAAAACCACATGAGAAATATTGGCCCTACGGGTCGATCAGCTGACCGGGAGCGTTGAACTCGCGCGGCCGGAATAAATGCGTACATTGCTGGGCGACAAATACGATACGAAACTAAAAAACAGGTTTTCTCCGGTATGAATCACCTCTCAGGCGAAAGCTATTTTATATAGCTATGATATAGGTAGCTTTACCGGTACCTTCAGTATTCGGGAGCTGTCTTTTTACACCCCGTATAGGTACATTCTTATTACATACTTAGAATAATGGTCTTTAACAAAATAAAAACAAAAAATTACAATTACAATGTACCGTTCAGATGTGTTCAATATCCGCTGTAAAGAGGCTTTACATTACTAGACTATTAGATATACGTCACTAAACAATTAAAATAAAATAAAATGTGTTTCAACTGAAAAGGGGCCTCATCATTTATTAAATAATTATAAAATAAAATAAATTAATCATCTAGACACAGGTATTTATTGGAACAAGCATTTGCCGATCATGCAAACATTTGTCCCGTAGTGGAAATTGAATCCGCACCTCTTTCATCGCAGCTGGCTACTCGCCCACCACGGAGATCATCACACGTTATAAAGGTTGCAGGAAGTGAATGGAAGCGGTGCTCGAGACCGTTCGTCGTGGTAATATAGGAGACCTATGTCAAGCAGTGGCCTTGTACTGCAGGCTGATGATATTAATAACACCTACATGTAGGTGTTACTCATATCATTCCTGCAGGAATATTTAAATACGATTCTGACGTTCATAATAAGGAAAAGGCAATTAATTATCCCTATATAGCTTGTAATTTAATTAAAAGTTCGATTAGTTAGGTAATATCCTATCCTACTGTATTATATATCTGTTTAATATATTTATGTGGGTAGTTTTATGTAACTTCAGTTGCTTGTGAGCCATTAAAGAAGTACAAGTGATTTGCAGTGTTTCCCTGATATTCCTTAAAATACAGAACATTTGGCGACGATTCACGTGTGTTTATATTGATTTGGTCTTATGTAATAGTGTTTGTGATCTTCCAAAATCAATAATGATGATGTTCGGCGGCAACCTCTCATTTGATCACCGCGTGCAAGAGTGGAGTATTTTTAGGAGTCGTTTTATCCAGTACTGTACGGTGAACGCAATTGGAGATGACACCGATAAGTCTGGAATTAGAAGGCGAGCTCTTTTGCTCAATGCGTTGGTGGAAGATACCTACCGCGTCGCAAGAGATTTGATTTTTCCTGAAAACTTGGATAGCGTCGAGTACGAAACCCTTTTAGGAAAGTTGAACGTCTATTTTCAATCGAAGAAGAGTATGTTTGCTGAAAGATACAGTTTTTACAAGGCGGAACAACGGCCAGGGGAAGATTTGGCCGAATGGGCGGCGCGAGTGCGGAATTTGGCTCAATATTGCGGATTTAAGACGGAGTTAGATAACATGTTACGCGATAGGTTCGTCCTAGGATTAGAGAATACTAAGGAAAAAGAGAAGATGTTCGCGGAAAGTATTGAAACCCTGACTTTCAGCAAGGCTTTGGAGTTAACGCAAAGCGTGCGTGTTGCGCGCGGCGTGTCGCAGACCGCGCGAGCTTGCAACGCCGCGGCCGGTGCGGGCTCCTTGGAGACGCAGGCGCAGGCTGTGTTTGCGCATCAGAGGCCGAGCGAAGCCTTATCTGGTGATAATTCGCGAGTGTCGAAGTGTTGCGAGGTGTACGGGTATAAAAATCACTCCAAAAAGAAGTGCCGTTTCGTAAATTATATTTGTCAAAAGTCTAACAAAAAAGGTCATCTTAGAAAAATGTGCAAGACTAAGAAAAGTGATAGCAATTTTTTAGGAACGGATGACGATGGCTCCCATAAAGGTATTTACAATTTATTTTATATTAAAACTCGATTATGGACGAACCGATCTCGCGAAAAGTCAAGTTACATGATAAAGAAATTCTTTGTGAAATTGATTGTGGTATTGCTGTCTCCGTTTTACCGGCAGCTATATAACAACAGGCTGTTCAGTAGCGATACCAGAAGATATCATTTGCAGCCATGTAATGAGGTTTTAACAATGAGTTTTGTTTTTTTTTTGGAAAAAATAACTATTTTAACTTTTATACGGGTATGAAAATTTCACCAATTGGGTGCATAGCATTGCCAGTAAGCTTTCAGGGCAGCACTAAACAAGTTGTTTTCTTTGTTTTCAAAACAAACGAGAAACGATTACCCCTGTTGGACCGTGATTTTATGAGATTTTTTAAATTACATTTGTGTAGTTTTATTTGTAACAATTTATCAGTGAACGATAACGCAGGCAAGGTTCTAATAAGGAAAATATATTCAAAATTATTTTCCGATGAATTAGGCAGGTTTAAAAAATTTAAAATTAATATGAAAATAAAGCCTGATACGCAGTTGAAGTTTTTTAAGCCAGGGCCTGTGCCCTTAGCTTTGAAGCCTAAAATAGAACAGGAGTTCGATCGGTTATTGGGATCAGGTATTATAGAAAAAGACCATTCGTACGTTGCTATGCCTATTGTCCTAGTGCTACGTCCCGATGGTAACGTCAGAATTTGTGGGGATTTTTCAGTGACATGAAACAAGGTTTTATACCTAGACAATTATACACTACCTCGGATTGAAGATTTGTTTGCCAGACTTTATGTTGGGGTAGAATTCAGCAAGTTAGATCTGAAATTGGCTTATCTTCAGCTGGAGCTCAATGACTCTAAGAAATGGTGCTGTATTAAAACACATAAAGGGTTGTAAAGGTATACTCGCCTCGCACTAGGTTTGGCTAACGCGATTTCAACGTACAATGGAACAGTTATTGGGTGACATGTGGTATTTGCATATAGTATTTATTTAGACGATATTTTGATCAGTGCTCCAAATAGAGCGTTGCATTTAGAGATATTAAAATTATATATTAATTATTAATATATTAATTATATTGTTTTTATATTGTATAATAAAAATACCTATCTATGTAATGTATTATATTACGTATGTCAGTTATCTAGTTGCCATAACACAAGCTCTGCTTAGCTTGGGGCTAGATAATGTTGTGTGAAATGTCCAGCATTATTTATTTATTTTATTTATTTATTTTATATTAGAACGGGTCCTGAAGAGATTGCAAGACGCGGATTTGCGTGTGAAGCGTGATACATGCGAGTTATTCAAGAGATCGGTGAAGTACCTTATGCTATGTGATTGATAAGGACGGTCTGCACAAATCTAACAGTAAAATTATTATAACTGGCTATTGTAAACTGCAAACCCCCACAGAAAGCAAGTGAATTGAAGTAATTCTTAGGTATGGTGAATTATTAGCGTTGTTTCGTTCCAAATAAACAATAATAACAACCACGTCAAGACGATCACGTGTGCGTGATACCCACGACACAGGGAATCCTAGTGTGGGATCAAGGAATATGTATTATGTGTACTGAGTGTTATTATTATGTTAACATATCGGCTATTATTTATAATAATTATAATAAAAGATCCACGCGGGCGGAGCCGCGAGAAAAATGTTAGTAAATTCTTTGGCTCCGTCGCCCTAAAACATAATTTTCCATTCTATCAAGCGCATAAAATTGAGTCGAAATAAATAGACTGCGATAAAAATAGAAAATATCCAATATCTGACCTCTGAAGCCTCTTCAAGAACTAAGATGAGAGCCTGGGCGGATCGAATGTGAGGCAGCGATGGGAGAAAACACGAACTACTTGAGACCATGAGTACAGAAGAAATAGTATTGTACGTTAGCAAATTTTTTTGTATGTAGCTCAATGTAAAAAATCACTTTGTTATCATGTTTTTATAAAATTTGTTGAAGAACAACATCCTACAATTCAACACCGCCTTGAACTACATCCGTATTACTTAACGAAAGTTCAATCTAAGTTTGAACGTATATTTATTTATTTCATTTATTTAATCAATCAACAAGTATAGTAAAATAGTTACTCGTTGGGTTTTTTTTTCTCAAGGAATATTTCCAACGAGTTACACCCAGGCCATACCATAGGTGTTACTCGATGGGACAAAAATTCCCAACGAGTAACAGTGTTATTCGTTGGGAACCCTCCAGTAAAATACACCTTGCCTGCCTACTGTATGGTATGACATCATCATCATCAGCCTATGGAAGTCCACTGCTAGACATACCCAACCATTTAATCTATATCTATATTTTTATCATTTTATAGGGGTCCCGTTTTTTCTAGTCGGGGTACGAAAACCTAAATAGCTTGTAATATTGACTTTTGGTAGAAAGAATAAGTACGATGAGTACTAACGGTTCACCCAGTAGGGAAGCTCTTTTGATGCATACTCATAATGGTAAATAGCAATGCTAATAATAAAATTATGTTTCACAAATCGCTCACACTTGCACCCCACCTCTTTTAATGCACATACGACCTACTTACAACAGGCACTTATCGTGGATCGTATTGGCCTGCCTACTCCAGACTATCATTTTGTTGAGAAAAACTTCTTTTTCTTTTCGTATCGTATTTATCAGCCAGCAATAAACGCATTTATTCCAGCCGCACGAGTTCAACGCTCCCAGTCAGCTGATCGACGCGTAGAGCGAGTATTGCTTAAGTGGTTTTCAATGGTTTTTTTGACGTTTTTATTTATTAACGTGTTTTTAATGATGGAAATTAGGTCTTTAGCGATATTTTATGGATATTTATAAAGAAAACGCGAAAAAAGCTGTCCAAAAGTGAGCACTTTTTTCGTGTGTTTTCAGCTTAAATATTTTCAGAATCATGGTCTGAATGCACTGTTTCATTTTTCGGGAGTAGTCTTTACACTCCCTGTATATTTAGTGATATACATGAGTGTAATTGTTTATTGTTCAAATAAATAAAAAAAATGATTTATTTTCTTAACATATTACCTAGAAACGTCTGATGTAAGTGAATCATAGTCGAAACTGTCATTGAAAATTATCTTGAATATAATATTGTGATTCAAATTTTTTGAGTTATGCAGGGAAAACTGATACTCACGAAATAATGCGTAGTCAGACATGGGCTTGGCCAGTTTGATAAATAATTAAGTTAATACATAGTTAGCGAAAAAGAATGAATAAACTAAGCTGTCTCTATTATTTAGGTCAAGATGGTAAGGGAGAGAGGATCTCCGATACATTATTCTTGGTCCATCATCAATCACAGGGTACGGAAAGTGATTGGTAGTAAGTACCAACCTTCTCCTCAGGAAGCTTCCACACGTGCTGACAGTCAAATCTATGTTGTATGGGTTAATGGCTGTGTCAACCACCAAATTCAGCGTTTGACGGTTGGCTCCATTTAGTTAAACTAAAAACACAAGCCTCATAAATAATCACGCGTCAAAATATTGAAGCCACTTTTTGCAATTGACGACATAGCTTTGGAACTAATAGGTAATCATTTTGAAGTAAATATGTTTATCTCTCTTTCTCTTCTTACTCTACTTCGAGCATCACGTTGATTTGATAGAGAAAGCTATGTTATTTGTGAGACAATGTCTGTGTTGCCTACCGTATGAAAACTGTTCCTCAAGATTAACTTACCTAAACTTGATATATTTTGATGACAAACGTGTTAATTTCATTCATTTGCAAACGTCAGAAAACTCGGGAAAACTAAACGTGCTTTTACTTTGCTGAAATCTAGTGCTTTGCTGAATTCAATAATAATTTTTATGCCAATATTAATAGATGTTACTTAGTGCTTAGCATTACCTATCCCCGTCACTCTCTAATACGCGTATTTTATCATTTGTATGACAGTGACAGGGAAAGTTCTAAGCAAAGGCACGTGTTATGTAACCGCCATTTATCTAGGCCTAAACGTTGTTGTTGCGCTTTCAAAACATTCAAATTACATTTGTATTTTTACAAGATATTGGCCAGTCTATTCCATAAGAGAACTATGCCATTATGACGTACCTAAGCGATTTGTCAAAACAAACAGATAGATAGGTATTTGATGTTTGGGGATATTTTACTTAATCAGTCAGAAAAAATATATCAGCGAATTTTTTTTTCCATAAACGTCTATTAGCTTATATACCTAGTTCTATTACGTGTCCACTCCTGGACTAGAGGGCATTAACTAGGCCCTACGTGACCAGAAACACAAGTTGTTATTGCTACGCACGCTGCTCCATATAGATATTATATGGCCAATGTGCTATATTTTATAGGTATAGAATACATACCTACATTATAATATGAGAATAAGGCTCATTTTTGGATGGAAACATGAGGATAGTACGATTAAACTTATTAAATTGTTTAATTATTCAAACATCTCAAAAGTCAAAATTCGTTATTGAAATCACTAGGATTTTGTATTGCCTCATAAACTAAAATAACTCCTGTTCCAACGTAACAAAGCCTAGAAGAATCAGGGCAAAAAATACGGCTTAGCTTGATTTGATAATCCTTCTAACGGGATAGTTAGCGTTTGATGATCCTTCTTAGTTCTAGATTATAGCGCCTTTATTGTGCTTCAGGAACAAGAAGTTGATAATATAGAAAAAGAGAACTTAAAAACCTTAGGTAGTCAAAAGTAAAATGTAAAGAGAATCAGAAAAAGTTCATAAGACAGTATACTAGATACGATAATAAGAAAGGTAATAGGATAGGATATAAGATAAGATAAAAGAATTGAAGTTATCGTGGCTTGGTATAATTTTAGAAAAATTACGATTATACTCCACGTACTTTACTATTCTCCTGCTGACTAAAAAAAGATAAGTTTATTTCATTCCGCTTAGATATACAACTAGGTATAACTATAAAATATGGTACAGAAATATTTGATTTGATTTATTAAATAACTTTAATTAGGTTAGGTTAGGTACGCCTATTACTAGCCAGCTCTGGATTACATCTAGGGAGTGCTTAGTGGTAAAAATATCAATAAAATGTGAGTTCTAGGTGAGAGTTATTAAAATTCATTTAATGGCACATTATATCTACCGCTGCTGATGCCATGAATTTCTAAATGAGATTCCTTCAGCAGCTACGTGCGGCCTTTATAAGGGTTTCGGAACGCGAAACGATCTTTTATTGAGATTTATAGGTGACGAACTCTCAATTACATTGGGTTATGATCGTTCACATGATATTCTGACCTAAGAAAATTCCATAATGTCACAAATTTAAAACCAATTTTAATAGTAGGTACCCTAATTTACATAATATGTGAATTGGGGTACTTACCTATTTTTTTTTATGCTACTTGGCAAGCAAACATACGGCCCACCTGATGGAAAGCAGTTACCGTAGCCTATGGACGCCTGCAACACCAGAGACATCACACGCGCGCTGCCAACCCTGAGAAATAAAGATGAAAAGTCTCATGTACCTGTAATTTCACCGGCACCCGTACCTGTCAAACCGAAACACAGCAATGCTAACACTACTGCTTTGTGGCAGAAATAGGTACGGTAGGTATAGGTATTATTATGTTATAATTGAAATGGCAATGTTGGCAGGTTGAAGTGGCAATGGGCAGGTCATATAGCTCGAAGAACTGATAACCGTTGGGGAATAAAGGTTCTCGAGTGGCGACCACAAACCGGACGACGCGGTAGAGGAAGGCTCTCCACTCGATGGACTAAAGATATTATAAACGTTGCGGGGAGTCGGTGGATGGAGGCAGCTCAACACCGTTTTCATGGCATTCTAAGGGGGAGGCCTATGTCCAGCAGTGGACTTCTACAGGCTGATGATGATGATGATGTTATAATTATAACAGATATTTATAATATTATATACCAGGGTATGGGCAGTAGCATCCACCTGAGTACTCGACAAACTGGTATCTCCAATCCGCCAGCAAAGCGTGGTGATTATGAAAATTCTCTCTACTGTATTTTATTGGGGAGGCTTTGTCCAGCAGTGGACGTAATCTAGCTGATGATGGTGATGATAGATAGATAGATAGATAGAAAATACTTTATTGCACAAGACAAAAAAAAACAAGTACATAGGCGAACTTAATGCTAATTAGCATTTTCTTCCAGCTAACCTTTGTGTAATATAGAGTGGGTGGTAGTGCTATAGGGAAATAATACATAACGAGATTATAAAGATAACATAATTAATTACTTACCTACTTAAAATAACTAGATACATATTAAAATATATATATATAAATATATATAATTATTATAACCTACCATAAACATACTTATAAAGAAAACAAATAAGAAAATAACATAAGCGCTCAATTTTGTTCAACATTTTGCAAGGAGAAAAAGTATTGGTACAGTTTGGACTTGAAAATGATGAAGTACTATTTTTGATTAATTAGCGATTTGTATGAAAAAACTTTGTTATTGATTTTCTTATTGCGTTTGTGTTACTCAATGATAAAATTGTAAAATAAAGGATAAAAATCATATGTGATTCTTTATACATATTATGTATCTGAAAATGCTATAACAAAGTTGTATCATCTGCCACAAAGCCTTCCGCGATGAGAGGTTATTGACCCCAATAATTCAATATCATTGCCAATATCGGGGTTTTCTCGTTCTAAATTGGAGGCATCTTAATTGCATTCAGAGAACCATTTTTGCCTAGTAATTTAGAAGGAATTAAGATAACTCAGTCATATTTATTGTCGATTCATATTTAAAACACATTCCTTTAGGTTTTCAATTTGTAACAAGATTTTGACAGTTAAAAATTATCCTTGAGATTTGAAAGTAAAACATTTTTGACTTTGACTTTGACTTGTAATCAACTATGTACGAGGATTTGTTTTCTTCTTGTTACTATCATTAGTAGCTTTAAGACGTCCACTTGGACGAGGCCTCGCCCAAAGAATGCAATGGAGGGAAGTGCCATAAGCACCACGCTTGACGACGGACCGGTGAAAGCAGTATCTGTAAAGCACTCGGGTGGATGCTGCTGCCCATCCCCTGGTGGAACCTCTTAATCGGCTTTTACGACATCGAGGGGTATATTTATAGGCCAGATATACTACGGCATGAGTTATGAATATTCATGAATTCAATAGATCTTGTAATAATTTCATTATTTTTTTAAATAACCATGTATTTTATTTTCTTGTGTCACTGAAAAGATTACCACTATTCCGTTTTCGTTGTTTGGACACTGAACCTTAAACATATTTACAAATAGTAAGCAAAACTTACAGAAGTATAAATTATTTCTTTAAAAAAAAACTCATTTTTTTTATTCAATCAAACTGAGTGAAAAGAACGTTCACCTGCACTTTCAAAGCTCAAGCTCAGACTGCTAAAACTACCCTCGATGTTAATTAACTGTAAAAGTTTTAATGGCCAGTTCCGTTTCTGGTCCAAGTTCCAAACTCAGAGACGTCACATTAACTAAATGGCCATTAAATCATAATAAAATCACAATCATGATAATTTAATGATTAATTAAATACACAACAAATTGTATTACAACAATAATTAATTATGTTACAAGCCTGAACGTTATTTTATCACTTACACTCATTAAAATGTAACTTTCAGTTACATTGTAATAAATTAATCCTACTGTTTAGCTACTGCACCACTAACTGTTCCGAAAAAGGTAGCAGACTTCTTTTTCAGAACAGTTAGTGGTAGCAGACACTGTCTGTGTATTGCAGTGATCAAGACTCTAAAATCTAAAGTGCATTCGGTTACATTGTAGCTTATACTGCCTTTTCAGTGAATAGTAGCAGAAATCTGTAATTCCTGAAAATAGCTCAGGCTTACACCCACATGCATCAATACACAACAGCCCCAGTCACACAATCAGATTCCGTCAGCTCGTGAGCTCGGTGTAATTGCGTCCGGTCGCACAATAAACTTCGAACAATGGACCGAATCTCTCGGTAATGACGTGGAAATATCTCAGCAGTTATCCAATAGGGAGTGGTACTTTGCAGAAGCCTATTTACGTAGTTGAGATACTTTTCGGAGAAACTCAACAGCACGTGGGCAGACAGTAACAGATATTGATATCCATAACATTCATATTTTCATTTTGACGACCACCGTGGTGCAGTAGGTGAGTTGCCGGCTGACACGCAAAAGGTGCGGGTTCGATTCCCGCTGCGGGATAAAATTGGTTGCATGATCTGCAAATATTTGTTTGTAGTCTGGGTGTTGTGGTACCATGGTACTCGTAGTTCTTGATATTCACTACACAGGGAGTAGTGTGGGATCAGGACTATAATGTATGTTACTGTTGGGTGTTATTTTGATGTTATACTAATTAATAATAATAATTAATTTTATTCTATACTATTGAATAGGAAATTGACAATCCACAGGTCCAGATGTTAGTCATTTGATTGTAACTACAAAATTTCATTGACTTGTATTAATTAATATCCTCCTCCATGGCGTGGTGGGCGATATAGCCAGCTGAGAAGCAAGAGTTTGCGGTTTCGAGTCTGGCTATTTTAGTACCATGGTATTCGTAGTTCCTTATACTCACGATACAGGGAATCCTAGTGTGTAATCAAGAACTATGTATGCGACAGTTGGGTATAACGTTATGTTATGTTAATATCTTATTAGTGTCTGGTCGAAGTAACGCGTGACCTAAGACCTCTTATCCGGCTCAACACATTCAACGTGGCAATGCTAGCGTCTTTGGGATGCTTTCCGTCAGGTAGTGATTTGAAACAATTGATATGTCTTCAGATCGTTTGCAACGGTATTTAGATTGTAACGCTTAAGGAATGGATAGGTTACCTAAAAGCAAAGGCTGCTGCAAAATGCTATACGGCTGAGCATAAAAAGATGAGATCCCTACACTGGGGCAGATGTCACCTCCGAGTGCTGATAACCTGTAGGAGTAGGGCAGGCTTATCTCCGAGCTGTGTAGGGGCCCAGCAGTATAGAAACAGCAGGGTAACCGTAGAGAAGTAGCGTTATTTGGCGTAGCTCAGTAAGAGAGAAATGAGACAAGGATATAAGGTCCTTCAAGATTTATTAGATATAAGTAAGCAAATAGGGAACACAAACAGGGTGTCCCATAACTATAAATGTTGGGCGCCTTAGATAATAATTAAGATATCAGGGTCGTGAGGTAAAGCCTACACATTCAATATTTCTTAGCAACCAGTTCAGTAAAGTGAATAATTAAAGCCGGTGAAGCCGGACTCATCCCAAGCAAGTGAAGATGTGTATGTGTAGAGTGTGTGGGTTAAGTTGGACGAGACAATAGGAAGCTAAAGCACTGCCAAGAGAGGTGAACCCTCTCCCAGACCGTGATACCGGATTCGCAGGCCCCGAGATGCTGGCCTCAAAAGAAGGGGGCTCAGCGAGACTCGGGTTCCTGGACCGTAGAACTCCGGACTGTAGAGGAAGCGGCAGGCTACCACGGCCACACACCAGCGTCTCCAACCAGGAAGATAAAACTTCCTCGATAAAACGAAGAACCTGTTGAATAGATAAAATCTATAAGGATCTATCCAACAGTATAACTGAGCAAACAGATTTACAAAAGACTAATAACTTACCCCAATGGGGGTTCTTCGAGTATTCAAACTGACAAAAGCCAGAAAGCAGGCAAGCAAGCAAGCCTAAGAACACATCCAGCGGGGCTCAACGAGACCGCCGTAAGCTGGAATACAAAGAATAAATTAGCACCTGTGGTAACCTCTAAAAAATGCCACGCATGCTAAAAATGAATTTACCAGCGTAGGAATCCGCTCCAGCCTGTGATAGCGATGGGCTGGATGGCGACCGTCGTGGGTACGGCACAGGGCAGATGGAGTTGCCAACAGGTATGGACCGCCACGAGGCCTCCCACACGCTTTCAGCTCGGAGCCCTAAAAATATCACCGACTGATGAGCAAACAGCTGCAGTTTAAGGTCCCTAGCACAGCCTCCTCCAGAATACTCACCAGCTGGATCAAATCTCCACTTTTGTATAGATGTAACAAGTTCAATCAATCGACATGTCTAAGCAAGCAATGACGCCCCCAATCTGGACTGTCATGGCGGCCGCCCGCGCAGCCTCGTATGCGAACGTCATTGTCGGCTTGACACTGACGTCCACTCTATTCAATTGTGACAGTTAGCCACAAATGCCAAATACTAAAAACCACAGAGGGTGAAACAAAAAGGTTACAAGATAGCAAAACTGTTTCATTTGTAATTCTTAGTAACTAGATACTTGTATCAGTTCCATTATTCTTTCTGTAAATAAAGATAGTCACATTAATATCAAAATACTTTATTTTGTATGGAGCGGGTAAGCAACACAGTTATTATGGAGGGTTCCTTATTATCCATACGTGACAGGTTGACGTAACTTATACTGCAATTAGTGTTTCAGTTGCACTGCACTAATGATGCAATTTTGTGCAGCTTATGACTATATTTTCTCAAAATAGAAGCACAGTTTGTGTCACTGACACGAGTTCTGCTGAGGCAGGCTTACCTAGTACAGTCAACGACAAACGCTGTGACTTTTGATTTTAATAAAGTGCTTTACTTTTATCATGTATCAGACATCCCCTACATGCAGCTCTTCAGTTTTAATTTCGCCGCTAAGAGAGACCTACGTCGAATAGGCTCTAGGGCCTATTTTTGTGCAAGAACCAATAAAACATTTAAAAATATTTTCAAACGTATAAACCTATTATTAGCCCCTATCTCTAAGTTTCTGTTTATACATTTGGTATCGCTGTTGGTTTCTCAATAAATAAATAAATTTTACCTACTAAAACAATTAAGAACGACAAGGTTACTACCATTTATTTTTAAGACATTGAATATATTGGTGTCGATGCCTATGCTGCGATCTGTACCTACCTATCTGTGCTTGTTTTCGTATTTACATACTAATTGCTGTATTTTTCTTTTCCGTTTGTAGGAGAGAAAGTGAAAACGACAGCCAAGGAAGTTTCTTGATTAAGGCCGTTACAATATCTTATAACTTTTTATTTTTTTTCAATGCCGTAACTGTTGTTGACTGTACTTCATTTCAGCCTGATTACACAGACCGCAGTGAGGTAGTTTTTTACGTTGTTTTGGAGGCTACTTGAAAATGTCAAGGGATGGTAGCATGTTGCTTTGTGGATTAGCATGCTTAATTAGTTTTATGTAGGAATGCAGTATTCCAGCCGTTTATGGAATAACTAGTTTTTGCCTATGGCTTCACTCGCGTGTTATAGTGGAGAAAAAAGTAACATTTGTGAACAAACTACTAAAATCTATATTTAATCAGCTATTACGTGATCAAATTGGCAAACAAACATTAATATCTTAATCCTACTTAATATTGTAAATGTAAAGTCTCAATTTTTCTTTATGGTCGAACCAAATTCATTTAAATTTGTTTCATTGTTAAAATAAGTAGATACGATCTATATTGACACAAAGGCTGCTTTTAATCATGGTAACACCCCAGTAAAGCCGTGAATGCTAATTTATAATTACTACGTACAAAAGCAATTTGTTGCAATTTAAATCACCAAAATTACACCAAAAACTTCCGGTCACTTGTCAAACGATTATTGTACAGTTAATAATGCAGAAAGAAAAATATTTAACATTGAACAAACAAAAATTATAACAAAACATAACACTTAACACAGTCACATATAGTCTGATCCCACTCTAGAATTCCCTGTGTCCTGGGTACCAGGAACTATGAGGACTATGGTACGAAAACACCCAGACCCGGAACAAATATTTGCAGATTATGCAAACATTCATCCTGCAGCGGGAATCGAAACCGCACCTCTTGCATCTCAACCGGCTGCTCACCCACTGCGCCACAGAGATCGTCAATCAATTAATAATTATGTAGCACCACAGTTTCACGATTGTTTTTCCCATAAAGAATATCCCAGCCAGACAGAATAGTCACAGGTCAGAGTCAATTATGTCAAAGTTTTGTTAGCATTCTATGCATGACAGATCGCAAGCTCATTGCCGTTAATTGAAATACTAAACATAAATAATTTATACATTCAACGTCAGAAAATTTCAATTCCAAACAAGAGTTTAACAAAAACAATAACAATAACGTTGAATCATTCCAACAAAACAATGTGCTCGATATAATCAGCGAGAAAGATTAAATTTTCTTCATCTCCCTTTATAGTGCAAGCGGCCACAGTAAAACTGAACACATAATACACACAGTACCTATATTGTTAAAAAAATAAGTATTTGAGTGCCTTTATGCGATAGAGCGATCAGATTCGCTCAGCACTCGACTAAAGCGTGAGTGACGCCATTCACTCCACAGAGGACAGATCCCGATGGAGATGCACAGTGCAGACCAAAGGTCATATAAAGGCCATAACCCTCAGCAGTGGATCATTTGTAGTTTGTTTCTCAAAATTGTAGTAATTAATTTAATTTAATTAATTTGGTGCCTGGTTAACTATATCCACATGATTGTTTAAGAACTTTTAGAAGTCATAGCATGTTGTGTAGAGAATCTACGAAAGTTCTATCTTCATCATCGTCAGCCTGTAGAATTCCACTGGTGGACATAAACCTACCTCATGGAATGCCACGATGGACAATCTTGAGCCACCACCTTGTGACTTTTATGGTGTCCTTGGTCCATCGAAGGGCCTTCCTATATACTGCGTCATCCGATCTGTGATTGCCATCTTGAGAACCTTCTTAGACTACAATATTATAGTAAAATCTGCACTGTAGCCCATTAAAATGGTTAAGTTCTTCGAGCAACACGGACTTCCTGCCGCGGGCCGGAAGTTTAGTTAGATAAATTTACTAAAATTATGTTTCGTTCAAAATTTCCTTATTTAAAATGAAAAATCTTTAATCGTATATGTGACGGAGACAAAGAAAATTATATGTGGGCAAACAAACTGATCCTGGACTCCTACTCTATCGTCCTTTTATTCAGTGATTAATGTTTCCGTCAGCACCGATCGTCTATTGATCTCCTTTGATTAATTGTATTATTGCGGGTGAACGGTTTAAGGGAAACGCGGTCATTGCTTGTGAGTCTTGAAAATCAATTAAACGAGCCATATAGCTCAAAGAACCAACAACCGTTGGGAAATAAAGGTCTCGAGTGGACACCGACCGGAAGACGATGTTGAAAAAGCTGATAGATGCCCTACTTCCTTCCTACGGTTGCAAAGATGGCCATTGACAAAGAACATAATAAGGAAAATTGCTACCTTCCAAAGATCCAAGGAAAGATTTATGCGCAACTTAAAACTTGCGAGATGCAGTCAGGTGCGACTGTATGAAGAGCATCACAAATTTCACTGACGCAGTTAGAATGCTATCTAGAGCACCCTGTGCCCTGTGCTCTATCACAGATCACAGATGGGAGATAGAGTGAGGGTATCCTCCACTGGTACTCAAGAGACGCGGCACGAACACTAGGAAGACCGAGGAGGAGGTGGTGCGACGACGTGGTAGAAGTTATAGGTAGAACCTGGACTCAATGCGCCCAGGACCGCAGAGAATGGAATCGCATGGAAGAGGCCTGAATTAAATAATTATAAACTTGTTATGGGTAGTTTTCGTTGGTATAAATATATATAAATATATGGTTTGTCCTGGCTGCTGGCTTGTGTAGGAGTGTGTTGCTGGAAGAAAGCGTTAGCCTGGTCGGTCGTGGGAGAGCAATGGCAGCGATGTGCTCACCACTGGTGCAAACCACGGTGATAAGAGGCCCATTGTGGATCTGCCTACCCCTTCGAGGACAAAAACGTGTGTGTGTATGTATATATAAATACCTGTATTATAGAATTGATAATAATAGAAAATGTATTATTAAAAAAAGTGAAATTTAGTTTATATATAGGTAAACACTTGATGAAATTGGAAATAAACGCTCTCTTATTATTATTAAATAAAAAAAAACTTCATTTATACAGATGAAAAGTTCCAACTAAGTAAGTAAGCTCTAAACTTAAGAGATTTCATTAGAGCTCCTATTCATTACCGAAAAATTCATAAGACTTCCTTTTCATTCCGCGGAGCGTAATAAAAAGAAACCTTAGAACTTTAGTAACCCACAAAAACGGGAAAGTATGGTGAATCTTCTGGACTCAAGTCCTCGCCTAATTAGTGGGATACAGTGTTGTCAACACAGGCCCGACTCATGTAGTCAGCTTTGTCGGAAAAAGTAGCTACAATTAAGTATTTATACACCTATAATTGTGATACAAGTTGAAAAAATTTAAATCTTATTATAAATATTTAAAAATCCCGTTGTTAATCAAAAATATGATGAACGATTTATTTTGAAGAAATCCCAGCTTAGACACAAACCAATAATGTGTTAATTAATGGGTTATAACCTTATGTTAGATGCCTCATGTTCATATTATTTTGTAGCAAGTTCTATACATAGTAATGCAATGCAGGGATATATTTCAGGAATAGTCCCGAGCACTTGAGGTTGGCCATCCCATTCATAATTATCATCAAATACATATATTTATTTCGGTAAACTCATCAGCCTGTAGAAATCCACTCCTGGACAAAGATCTCTTCCATAGAATGCCACGTCAAACGGTCTCGAGTTGCCTCCATCCACGAACATCAAAAAACCGACCAAAAAACCCAAATATGAGGCATGAAACTCAAGGTAAACTATACAATAAGACAATGATTATCCTCTTTTGCTAATACCATTAGCAAAATATCATACAATAATTAAAAAAACATCACCGGCTGAGTCAGAAGATTAGGTTTGATTCCAAATACATTTTTTAACACAGGAATTTATTAAACTACGCTGTTTTTTCGAATGTGTTAGACTGGTACGAGATAAAAAAGATAATATAAATTGTTTCTAAGATATTATTATTATTCAGCCATAATGACCTTAGGTACATATAGTATAAACTATTAATAACAAAAACTCGGAAAAGTTGCTAGATCTAACTATAAAATGGCTAAGTTGGCAACACTATCATGTTCATTAAAAATTGTACAGACCGTCAGGACCGTGAGATAATTAACCTTGGGGTGAGGTGGGCTGAAATAAATGCCCCATTGAAGCGCCATCGTTATCTTTTTAAATGCTGCCCGCAGCTTAATTTAACTTCTTGGCGAAAGTATAAATATTGCTCAAAAGCATTTGCCTGTGCTCGCCGCGTAAAACCTAAGTACTTACACTGATGTTCTAGACACTAAAACCGTCCTCGTTAAATTCGCTACACAGCATTTAACTTTACTATGTTGTTATTTATAAGTGTATCAAGCGTAGCGTGTGCTGTCTCATGAACACGGTAAATTTTTATTTTTTACTACCTAAGCTTTTTTAAGTTTTCTTTTTTATGAATCAGCTTTTCCTTGTTTTCGCGGCACCACACAGGCGCTTCCATAGTAAGATGGATAAAATAACCCACATCGTGGTTGTTGCCCTGATTCATCTAGTTTGGTCGCGTTGAAACAGGAGTAATTTTTGATCCTTGTAATTTCAATGAATAAAATACTTTTACTTTGACTTTTCAGTAAAAACTACATACAAATCCGTCCCGGGGAACTAGAGTTAAAAGTTTTCAAACAGATTGCCTTGCATAAATATAGAGAAGATAGGATCATGTTAGACGTTTCAACAAAAGGTTTATAGATCATATTTTGTTTCTTGACGGAATATTCTAATAAGAAAATGGTGGGAAATGGTTTGGTGTTGAATAGTATTTTCTTACAAACATAGATTTAATGCATCTGGGACTGCACTTAATAATCGTTAGTAATAAGATTTTCTTAAACATCTTGTTTCTTGCAAATTGAAAAAATTCAACCGTTGCATTTGAACAGAATTAGTTGAGTTCGGTTTTTGACTTTCTTAAAGCTCGTAAATAGATTACCTTCTCTGAAAAGAGAACTCAGAAACCAAAAAATCGCGTTAGTCGGTGTTTTATTGGGCTACATTTTATTCAACTTTCAAGAAGAAATGTAAGTGATACCTATTAAATAACTAAACAGTCATGTTGGTTGCGATGTGATCAAAATATTTAAGGCACAGAGGTCCCACAGCGTCAATACAAAGATGCTGGCCTAAAAATTTCGTAATGAAATTCCGAGCAAATTCATAACCCTAGGGAACCCCTTTTAGCGTTGAGCAGAATTCGTTTATTGGCGAATAAATAAGATGGTATTGTCTCGAAACCATTCATGTATTATATTACTAAAGTAACTGAAACAATTGTAAATTAGTGCAGAAAGAAAAACGAAGGCACCGGAGTGTAGTTGCTAGTGTTTCCACAGACAATTAATGTTTCCACTAGAAAATTGTATGTGTGCAATAAGTGTTCTCAAACGGTGTAGGTAGGTAATGATTATGAAGATCCGGCATGTTCTAGAACCAATAAATGAAGCCAAAGAGCCTCTACAAAGCGCACTGACTTCTATCACGACACTGGTTTATCCAACCATAGTCACAGCTAGATCATGATCAAGAACCAATGACGCCACGAACAGATGAACCCAAAAGGTTTTATGGTTGGGAAATATTGGTATTGAGCAACATATATATATATACATGTCAATTTTGATGTCGACTTTATTATTACAAATTACATATTATTATTTACGTAACTGCTCACTAAAGTACGCAAAAGCTAAGTAATAATTAATGTCCTTTACAATGTTTTGCCACACAAAAGTGTTCGCCACTTTCAACAAAGCGGTTCGAAATTTACAAAGAATAATAAAAGTTTAAATTATGTATGCTTTTTTATTTTTAGCTTAAAATAAGCTTGTTTTCGCATTGCAGACTTGATACTTAATATTTTTTTGTGAATACCTACAAGTTTAGTTGATGTAAAGACCGTTATCATGACGATAGGGAATTTGCATTTCCGGATTAGAGAGAAAGTTGGCCCAGAAAAAATTAAAAACAAGCCCAGTTGCTTTTTCCTACCCGTACAGATACCCAACGACGCAGCTCTACCTGGATTGTAAACTTCTGACCTGCAGACAAATTTTTGTTCAGCAATTAATTATGAGTCAACATCTCCTACCGACTGTTAAAATTTTGGGTCGGCGCAGACATAAAGTTTTCGAGTCAAATCACTGCAGGACTGCGTTTGCACAAAAACATAGATCCTTTTTGGCACCTTATATTTACAACAAGATAAATAAAAATATTAACATTCGTGACCTAACGGTCAATGAATGCAAGTCAAAGGTTAACAAATACGTTCAATCACTAACTTACGACCAAACAGAGAACCTATTCCATATAGTATCATAGGCCAACCCTGAGAGGGTTTGGCTTATATTTTACCATATAAAAATACTCAAATTCAAAAAAATTAAATCATGTGTTTTTTTTTTATTAATATTTATAAATTTTTCATTCTTACTTACACGCTAACCTCCAACACAACGCCTATACTTCTATTGCCCAGGCCCATCGTTACCGTTTTCATACAGGGTAACCGTACATACACACATTTTTCTAAAAAAGTTCGCAATATTCTTACTCTTACACGCTCTCACACATTTCAAACGCACCCTCATATTTTAATCACACACACCTACAGAGCACCCTTTGGTACTCTTTTGTAAATTATTACTAAATTATTGCTACCCTTTCGCTGTTATTCGAACAAGTTTTCTTTTTCTTTTCTGTTAGTTAATTATTAAGCGCTAATTTTATATTAAAATCATTAGTTCTAAGTTAGTTAAGCTGCATTACTAATATTAATAATTATTATAAGTGAGTAAGTAAGTACTCCTCAGTACTCCTTCTCACACCAACTATTTTTAAGTTTTTCAATTGGATAGCACAGTAATCATCTAGTAACAGACACCCGTGTCTAATGCCCGGAGCTGGTCAGAGCTGGAGCCCTCGCTTCTACATACAAGTAAATACTTAGTTAGAGCGAGGAACTCAAAGTAATGTCTAACCTAGGGTCTTGGCCACACGACATTACAAATATTGTTTACCTAATCTTAAGTTAACACCGAGGGTTTTTTCCCTTTATTAATATTCTACCTAATGTTGTTGTGGTATTTAAGACTGTGCAATAAACATTTTTTTATCTTTTATCTTTATCTTTATCTTGCTAGTTTTTTATTCTCCATAGCAAAGTTATATAATAATATTGATATTGAAGAAAATTTGTTCTTGGATCTGATTACTGGTCTACGACATGATGTTTCTTATACCCTCACTTTCCCCTTTTTGTCATAATCTTCATTATAATCGTACATTGCTGGACAAGGCCTGTCCCATAGAGTGCAATGGGAGGGTTTGTCATAATCACCACGCTTAGCGGGTAATCGTTGAATTGGTGGATGCTGCTGCCCATTTCCTAGAGTAATCTCTTAATCAGCTTTTCCAACATCCATTTCCTGTGGATGGTGGGGTCTATTCTTAGGCTGGACTCACCATGGTGCAGTACTCTCGAAAGCCTTATGTGTGTCGGAAGATTTTCTCCTGTCAATAAAATAACCCAATAGCCATACATAGTCCTGTCCCACAAAAGGATTCCTTGTGTCGAGTATCAGAAACTACAAGTTGGTAGGTACCATGGTACCACAATACTCAGATACGGAAAAAATATTTTATTTTATAATATTTTATAAAAAAACTTTTATTCCACAGCGGAAATAGAGCTCGCACCTTTCGTGCTGGCTTCTCGCTCACCGCACCACAGACGTCGTCTTTCATTCCAGGCATGTTGTCCAACTGACTGTCCAAATCTAAGCACTATATCAACGGGCCACACGTGCCAAGCACACAAAGATAAGCGTCCTTAAGCTTGGCGCATCATTAGAGCGCTGCACTCGGCTGCTAATTGGAAAGGTCTTCAGTGGAAAACGGCCTACGATGCATTGTTTTGGAAATTAGTAATCTAGTTACACTAGCTGTATGGTGCATTGTTGTTTGGCCGATGTCTATTCCTTTATCATCCCTGAATCGCTACAGCAAGCTTAACATAACAGTTTGCAAATCTTCTCTTCCGAGGATAGACAAAGCTCTCTACACATCTCGAGAAATATTACTAGCCCTAAATTTAAAAAATAGACATATTATATCCGTTCCGCTCGGTCATAATATGTACTTTTTTTCGAGGGAATAGCAAAGAAACTTCTCTTTCACTTCATTCTTGAGATTGACATGTTCGAGATATTAATAATTTTTCATTTAAAAACCGACTTCCGCCTTTGAATTCGGTTATCTGCGTGTTTTTATTTGCTAAAGGTAAACATAACAATAACTTGTGATACAATAATTCTTCATAATTAATATTATTGTATATAGTTTTGTTAATGGGATCCATGGATCCCATTAACAAAACTGAGTTTAAAAAAATGGGACCAATTTGAAAATATATCCTATCAATTAAAAAACAGAATTTTCTAAATGGATTCGATTTATTAAATGACGAAGTTGTGAGGTAACAAAAATAAAAAAAACAGCCGGATCTCCTTCTTTTTTTGAAGTCGTTTTTAAATTTTTCCTACATACAATGTAAGTTTTACAAACCGTTGTCTTGGGTAATCACACTGAGCCTGCTGCAGTATAACTTCAAAGCTGATACTTTTTCTAAGGAGTTCGTCAACCAAAATGATACTACCAACTAATATAATGTAATAAATTTCCAGGGCAAAAGCCCGACTGTTAATATTTTTAATGTATATTTAAACATTTGGCCACATGACTCCAAAATAAACCACAGCCACATAAATTTGTTCGTTATTATTTCACAGAATAAATAATATTACTGCCGTAGTTAAATTTTGGCCCTGCACGTTACACTGCATTTTTGTTGAGCAATTTGACTTTAAAATGGTGTTTATCCTTGAAATCTTTTTAACTTTGTGACCAATACAATGCAATGACTCATCTAAAAGATCCTACATTCTAAAATATAGTATCAATGTACCATAGTACCATGGCACTAGAACTCCCAACTCCGGAAGAAATATTTGGAGATCATGCAAACATTTATCCCGCAGCGGGAATTAAACCCGCACCTCTTGCATCTCAGCCGGCTACTCGCTAGTCAAGCCAAGGAGTTCGTCAATGTTGAACATAGCCCTTTCAGTAGGCATGTGAATTTTGACTTTATTATCACTCGAAGTAGTAAAAATAGCTGGCAAAAACAGAAAAAGTTTGCAAACAGAAGTAAAACATGTAAATTGTATTTTAGCATTTGCACCAAAATGTTTCAACATAAAACTTACTGTAAATTCGTAAACATAAAAGCCTAGTCATTCAACTAACTCGAAAATTATTCAGACTGAATAAATTTATTTTGCCGCTTCAGTTTTTCCACATTCTCCTATTCAGGTTTTTCATAACAAGATAAATGTTTGTTTTTTGAGACAGGCACTGGCACAGAGAGTTCAAGAAAAATATTTTCTCTCCACACCTAGAGGTGTTCGATGTTATCGTATTACTTGCAACTTGCTAGATTTTTATTTGACTAAATTGTCTACCTTTCGGGTACTTCATTATGATTGCATATAACAATAATTTCGTTACCAAGTAAAAATGAGCACTATATATTTAATTAATTTTACCTAAACAACCAGACCCGGAACAAATATCTGCAGATCATGCAAACATATTTTGTTCCGGAGCGGGAATCAAACTCTTGCGTCTCAGCTGGATGCTCTCGCCCAAAGCAACAAGGAGGTCATAAAAAAAATTAAAGCATTTAATTGTACAAATCGTACATAAAAAAAAGCAGGCACGGCTACGTCCCGGCCGGGCCAAACAAGAGTCGAGTTATGAATGTCATTTATTTCAATAGGATTTAAAATCTTTTTGACACGTCTTATAAACAAAAAGAAGGTTTATGCAAACTTTTCGATCACTTGTATAGTAATAGGAATTAATATTTGTCTCTAGTCTCTACTAAATGTGTCTTCGGTGCTCTATGAGTCCATGTAATTTTTTCGTGGAGAGATACTGAAACGTTTGTGAAATAAATCACATTATGTTGGAATATGCTCGTAGATTTTTAGTACCTTTTATTTTATTACGGACTCAATGAAGGGTTTTAAAGGTTTGTGGCTGAGTGAGTGGATTTGCAGTCTGGACGTGCTGTGAATAACTGTGGTAAAAGTATCAAAAGCGAATGAACAGCATTTTTTTGAATCCTATACGCGGAAGCCTTTATACAGGTTGTGGTTTCTTATCCAAGTGGCATAGGTACTTGATAAACTCATAAGTCTAATTTCAACTATGGAATAGCATACTCTAGAGGAGCATACTCTACTTTTCACACCTACTGCGAGGCAATAAAAGGCCAGGGCTCCATTAAATAAGTATCGTCTGTTTTGATAAACTCTGGGATAGAATCATTATCGCTCGACATTTTTTGTTAACACTAATATTATATTACAAAAATATTGCAATAAAGTTCACTGAAAATCACAGTACCGAACAACTCTTTTGTTTCACATTCTTTAAAATCGCGCCTATTTCTTTTTTTTTTTCGAGTTTTGCTATAGTGGCCAGTTCGATTTTCGAACAAACCTCTTTACAATGCCATATGGACATTTTTTTACTCAGAGTTTTCCATGAGTTTCCAACACGAATTTGACGTTCTAAATTCAAATCACTTTAATCCCTAGGGAGTCTCATACAACTTTATATCCCTAGAGAGACAATTCTGTACTTTACGTTGAGGTTGCATGATTTGTAATTGGATATTGTCGAGCAGGTGGTGTGAAAAACATTTATAACAATTTTTAACACCGACGGTTTGCTTTTCAGTATTTTTTCTGCTCCAGTGCAGAGAAAAATTTAAAAGCCGATACATAAAGAATCACAGCTGTTTCTCTTGGATCGCATAAGCATTCGTTTGTAATTAAGTTCATGTTAAGTGGCTAAACAAGAAGCTAAGTTCTAACAAGATTGTACCTTGTCAAAATTTAAGTACTTATACAAGATCAAAAGTAGAGGTATAATTTTGATCATTATAACGAATTGAAAAGGTCGGAAACGAGACGAGTCTTGACATTGGCTGTGTTTGAAGGAATATTTTAAGAGGCAAATATTTCAAAACAAAGAGTTTTCTTCGAAATTTTTCGTCTCAATACAAAACATAAAACATTAAAGTAACTTTTATACATAATGTTTTAAAAGACACACAAACTTGGGTATTGAAGGATCATCTACGTCTTTGTGGATTCATATATACAATATGAATCCACAAAGATCAATCATCAATCCATCTATTGTCAGGTTTCAATAATTTTAACTAAAAAAAAATTTGGTGGCTTATTATTTTCTTTTTAAAGTGGTTTTTGTTAACCAAATAGCATAATGAGAAATTCATAATGCCTAGAGTGGATGATATAGTCTAATCCTTTCCTGAACGTCTCCGATGTCTTGAGCACTTCATGCCTCTTACCCAGTCCTACTTTTACGTCGAAATTGCGTTCCAACGCCTGAGAGAGCCTGATTTGTTGTTTTAGGCTCGGAAGGGTTCGTTTTGGATTACGCTTAGAAGCTTTTACTTTGTGGTTTTATCTCGTGTCTAATGTTTTAAAGTAGCGTTTGAATAGGTAGGTGTTGCTCAAACTTTGCTGATTTTAAAGCAAACGTTTTACGTTTGAAGGTTAAGGTGTTTTATTTATTTTAGTTCTTTATTATATATTTTAATAAAGTGCTAAAAGTATTATTGATATTGATTCGCAGTAATACTTTTTTTTGGTATAGGTAATTTTTAGTCAAACTAAAATTAAATAATTTTCCTAATGTTGTTTTATAAATAATTTAAAATGAACATTGCATTGACTTGAAAAAGGGAGGTAAGTATTATGAATTAGTCAATTCTGAATTTTCCCTAACTACAATTTTAGATTTTGCACATTTCGTTACACTACTCTGTGGCATTCAGACAGATTTAATTTCATCTATTTCATGTCCTAGTCTTTCTAAAATTAATAATCACTTCTTTGAGTTAATTGGACCTATAGATATCATAAGTATTCATTCTTAAGAATGTGATGACGAACTAAAATGCAAGAAGCAGATTAACGTTAATATTTCATATTTTGAAAGAGATGATTATAGCTTAACCCATACCCTAAGGACCTACAAATATTGGCAAGTCCTCGCACCTACCCTAAGTGTTTGTTACATTTAATTTAGGCAGCTCTTTTTCTGCACTTTTCTTCGCATTGTTAATGGTATTTGAACACCACTCACCATAACTTGTCAGTAATGTGTTAGCATTGATAGATTGATTTAATCGTCCGCTTCGCTTGGTCATTTTAGTAACAATAGATTTCCGAAATTATCTTCAATAATAAAATGTAGTCTCTTCAACCGGCTATTGTTCACTGTAGACTGCACTAACATGGCAGCATAGTGAATGACAAAGCACTCAGCTATCTAAGCGTCAGTCATTTAGGCGTCAGCCCAGCTGTTAGTGGTAACGAGAGTAGACGCTTGGAGCCAGGCAAATGGACACCTGAGTTGTGCATAACATGTACTATACTGTAGTAGTGCTATCTTTAGATTATTTGCACTGGTATTTGCATAGCTCAATGTATTTTGAAAATTTTGTAGGTACTTGTATTAGTTATATTAATTTATTTCTATAATAAAGATTCACTTACTGTTTAGTGATAAATATCAGGTTGAAATTCATTAACTCTTTAGTTATCAACTTTTGAACAAAATAATGTGTCAATTTGCTTTTTTTACACTACAGTATTTTCGTTTGTCTTTAACAAAGTCCAGAACAAAAGTCGACTCAGCGTCTGTTTTTCAGTTTCAGTCATTCCGTCCTGTCTAATGAGCTTTTGTATACCTTGTAATATAATATTCTTGGGTAGTGGGAGTTTGGTCTTTATTCTAGGTTTCTACAAGGGTCCAGAGCAAAGACAAAGGACAAAGGTTTAAAGTTTTTTTACAGTGTTTTCCCGGTGCCATATTAACATTTGTTCGATGCAAACGTATACTTACACAACATAGATCAACAAATCAAACAAAGATTTTTATGAATAAAAAACTCACTTTATTTCAAGTCTCTCACTATTTTGAACTTTTTCAATTTAATTTTTCTGTAATGTTTCATTTCTGAGCTTATGACTATACAGTACTTTTTCTATCACTATCCTATTATCTCGCAAGCGAACTAGTGCACCAATCATGGAGCAATATCCGACGACACTCTGTGAGATTCCGGAACCGTTCAATGGGCTCTCAATGATGTAAGGAAAATTCCTGAGACGTGCGTGCTATCGAGCATTATATTGAACAAAATCTTTATTTGTTTTGGACATTGAAAGAGAAAACATTAAAGAATATTAAGTACGCGGGCTATAAGACTTCAACCTATTTGTTGATGTTTATTGAAATATATCATTATTAGTTTTACATAATTACCACTTGGATAACCTAATAAGAACGAAAATTCAGTTAGTAATTTCAACTCGATTTACCACGTTGGCTATTATTATAGTAATAGAAACAGTTTTAAAATTGATTTGACTTAAATTGGATCTGCTGTTGCACACGATAAGTTTGTTAGGAGGCGCAAAATTAAGCGTGAAATAGATGAAATAGATGAGTTCTTCGATCGCAGTTGATGGATGAATTTGCGAATAATATGAGCAGATGCAGCCGAGCAATATCCACAATCTGGCAGTAGAAATCAACAGTAGAGTATTTCATTCATGTTTCACTGAGGGCTAATAAATTTAGCGCAGCAGACCCGGCTTTAGGGTTTGCACAAATCTAACAAAGTTGGAAATCGATTTTGGTAAAATTTTCGTGAAGTGTAGCAATTACATTTTGCATGAATCTTTCATGTCTGTGAGAGGGTTGAGAAATTACAAATACAAAACTCAAACAATATTTTCACAACAACAAAATTAATTGAACCACGAAGAAAACAACATTTGGAATGATTGTTCTTGACAGCTAAATTCATCAATTCTCGTTTCGATACGTTTTTTCACAATAATAAATCGAAGTATGCTCTAAAAAAATCATTTTTGCGTAAATACCTAGTGTTATTATTCAAACCATTGGATTGCGAAACGAAATGCAGATCCATTTATCACTGGCATCCAAAATTCGATGTGATTGGTTAAGCCTTTGCGTGGCAGGTAATTTTTCAATTTAAGAGTTATAATTTATTTGTGAAAATACTATTAATGGTTTATTTAAAAAAATGCATGCAAATAGTTTGTCACTCGTACCTGAATAGCTGATATGGTATCTAGTTGTGCCCATTATTAAAACAAAACAGGATCTAAGGGTTTAAGAAATTACATATCACTACCGACGGTAATAGCAAAGGTATGATCGATGGACATCTCAGTGAACATTTAAACCTACACTCAGTTTGGTTTCAGAGGTCTATCCATGAGCTCTTATAGCGATTCAGTTCACCGATATTTTGTACTGAATTGTTTTTGAATTGAATCGCTATAAGAGCTCATGGTAAGGCTTCAGGGGCAACTTTTTATCTAAGTTAAACTTGTGTTATTTCGATATTTTGAAATAATCTTGTTTCATTATTAATATGAAATTTGATATTACCATTTTGATAAAAAAAAACGACTAAAACCAGTCTCCTTTCTGAGTGTCTTACTCATTTTATCTTACCTTCCAGTAAATGCTCCTCACTGGTTTAAGCTATGTTCTATTTATTTTCATCAAAATGCTATTAGCATGTATATATACACATGCTAAGGTATAGCAGTATACGCTGTAGTATCGCCGTACCAAAGCTATTCTGAATTTAAGGCAGCGAGAGATTATTATGCAAGCTAAATATGAATATTGAATTGTTGGAATAAGAAAGGTAGTCCCTGTATTATATTGCTAACTTAAATACATTTATGGACTCTTAATTATATGAGTGTTGAGTCGTTTAATTTGATTAAAATTTACGTTTGAATCTGTCATGTTCCGAGAAGTTTCAATTTCTAATGGTATTCAAAATGTTTGTGTATGACTCGGTTCCCAAACATACATGCATTTAAGGGCAGGTTACAACCGAATCATTTAAATTACTCGCCAAAAGGTAAAAAACTTGAGACCACAAAAGTTTTTCATTAATTTGCGATTTATTGATTAAGTACCAGGAAGGTAGGTATGTAATAAAATTGGTTGTACAACGGCTTGAGAAAATACTTTTCCTGAAACTTGACAGTAAGGAAGCAGATAAAAACAACTGTTATAGCTAACAGGTAACTCGTAGATACGGATCAAATCCATTAAGAATTCTATCTTCAATCCCCTGGGAACATCTCAGCTTTTTTGCACGTAACAAATGAACTTGTAATACTTTAACAATTTTGGGCAGTAACTGAGATATGTCCTTGGAGAATACAACCACCATTAAAAATGCTGTCGAGGCAGTTTTTTTAAGTTTAATGGTGTCTCAGGGAAACTAGGGTTCTGGGAACTGGAGTTTCTTAGTTTTGGGAGTTATATTCAGGGATTTGTCTTCGACTGATATTCATACATTCATCTTTAGGCAACCTGTCTGATTATTTCTAATGTTTTGCCCCGAACTGAGACCTAGCAAATAAATGGGATGTACCTACCTACTTTTTTACGCGAGGAAGGACGCGGAGGGAGTGTGGCTCCCTATACCCACCCTGATGAAGACCCTCGATTAGGGTCGAAACCTGAGGCCTTAGACAAAGTAACATTCTAGTAGCGATGACGCCAGTAGAAAAGTCCAAAATGTATGGGATTGACGTTAGCTATCGATATGTCACGTGGTCTATTGTATTGTATTACGACTGTAGAAATGGAATCGCTTCGAAGCAAATGCCGTTTGGCTAGGCCCTCTGTTGGTGCTTCCATCAACATATATAGGTTCGTGAAAATTTCCCCTATTACAAAATGAATACTTTCTTTACCTTTAAAACCAACTTCATACAATATTTAGATTACATTTTCACGGAACCCCTCTAAATCATTCCGTATACAGCGACGAGAGAACCATTTGAATCGGACTGATCAACGGAGCGTAAACACTACATACCTACCTAATAGGTGAATAACAGCTGACGAATTAATTAATAATCTCCTTTTTTGGAGTCATTTAACACCTGCTAATAATCTACCAAGTGTATCAAGTGTACCTACTACTTTAGTAAACTTCTACGTAGGATTACATGCAAATTATAGTTAATACTACAGACATTCTTACATGAGTGTCCTCGGCTAATCTTAACATGATCTCTAGATTTTATTTCAGGATCCTCAAACTAATAATTTTATGCAGTTTGAAAGAACCACCTAATAAATCACATAAAACTTTACGACTGTTGTTTTAGAGTCCAAAATCAAGTGACTTTAAATAAATTTATTTTGAAGAACATCTACGAAGTTTCCGTAATACCGTCAAAGAACAGATTACAGGGACTAGAGTAGGATATTCATTATTTCTTCATTTGAAAGAGTACTTACCAGTTGGTTAAGAAATACTTTTTAAGCGGTGTTTCGACGAAGGTATATAGGTGTACTATAATAGAACTCTGCAGTCTGATGCTACTTGTAGGTCAAGCATTTGCGATGGTTTAATGTTGTTTTGAACATGAAGCGATTATTATAATTTAGACGTTTTACAAATAACAAAGTGCCTATATCCTTTTTAACCGACTTTCCAAAAAGGAGGAGGTTCTCAATTCGGTTGTATTTTTTTTTTTAAAGTTTGTCACCGCATATCTCCGGCGTTTATGAACTGATTTGGAAAATTCTTTTTTTTTATTTGAATAGATATACTTCCAGATTGGTCCCATTTTTTTCAGAATCCAGTTCTGATGATGGGATCCACGAGGAATTCCTCAAATATTGTAGGGATACGTATGGCGATTTTGATATTTTCAGCAAGCCACCAAGCATTTGCATTCAGAAAGTATCATAATTCTTTCACCAGTATGGTTCTTTCATAATTTTTTTCATCCAAAATTATTTAGTCGAATACAATGGCGGAAGTCGGTTTTTTAAATGAAAAGTTATGATTCTACTAAATAATAAAATGTGAAAAAATAAAAGAAAATCACAATTCTTCAGATTGGAACACGTATTGGTAATGCGTCTAAACTGTTTTAACTAATGTGGTCTACGATGCAGTATTTTTATTTTTATATTTTCTGCAACTTGGCTAAAAAAAATGGTTGAGCATGCAACCTCTATGGTGATATCCTGGGTCCAATAACGCCGTAACATTAGTCTGAACTCTGCAAGTTGCAGGAAAATGCTTGGTTTTGACATTTCGGATACATTCATATATTAATTGCAGTAAATTAAATGTATTTTTGCATTACGGGTACTCGTAAAAAAATAACACTAAAGCCAACTTACTGTTTCCTTCCCGGAAAAAGCCGAGTGCGAGAAGTACGTTCAATATTTTAATTTGATGCAGAGCCAGACTCTATCGAACAGATGAACGAGAGTAATTTCACACACACTGCCCTTAAGAAAGGCAGTGTGTGTGAAATTATTCTAGTAATAAATCTAAGGTTAGTTCGGACCACTGGTTATTTCGCCGACCTCTGTGGCACGGTGGGTGAAGGTTCGCCTGGGACGCAGGAGATTACGGGTTCGATTCCCACCTCGGAACAAATATTTGTACGATCTGCAGATATTTGTTCAGGGTATTCTGGGTATTTTCTTTGTCTATTAAAAAAAACTATCTATGTAATGTATTGTATTAAGTATATTAGTTATCTAGTACCCAGAACACAAGCTCTGCTTAGCTTGGGACTAGATAATGTTGTATCAAATGTCCAGCATTTATTTATTTATTTAAGATATCTACATTTTCAGAATGAAAAACAGGATTGTGCGCAAATTCAATTGTATTAATTGCACATTATGTCATACTTTTGAATGTACTCGTACATGAACGTACACCTATATACTTGTTGTGATTGATTTTGATGAATTATTTTAGTTGTAATTAGCTAAATTAATTCATTAGACATATTGATCATAAGATCCTACTACTGCCCTATGGTACAAATTGCCTTTACAACCACATGTCTGTTTTTCGTTTTTTGGTGATCTTTTATTATTTATTTTTTCTTTGAAGTGGTTGTGTTTGACGCAGCCATACACAGAGCGGTTCACAAACACGTCTTTGTTTCAAATCAAAAATCCGTTTATACACACGAAATTGCGTTTGGATAAAAGTCTGTACAGAAAGTGTAGATATATAATAAGTGATGATAGTAGTGTGATCAAGCACCTTGGTAATAAGTCATATGTATGTATATATGGCAAATAATGCTTGTAAATGTAATTTTTTTGGTTAAAGTGTTAACGAAATTGCCTCTTTACGGCTCAAACAAATTGTGCTTATACCGCTTCTGGACCCGAGTGGTGATTATTTTTTATATTACGACCCGTTGCTTCTCGGATATTGAAGTGTCTTGTTTCAAATTAGTTGTTATATCTTTATGAAGATGTTTTTTTGTGAATAACAAAAAAAACATCGTTAATTCTGTACACAGAAGGCTGTTGTTAAATAATAATTATTTACAAACTACTTTTTGACCAATAAAACCATGAGGATAATAAAATTGTATAGAATGTTAGGTTTATACTTTGAATTTACGCGAAATCTATAGACCTTCTGCTATTGTGCCTTTAAATATAGTTGCGGACATCAAGGAACCGATATTTTGTACTGAACAGTTTTTGAACTGAATCGCTATAAAAGCTCATGGTAAGGCATCAGTGGCAACTTTTTAGCTAAGTTAAATGACAGAAAGGAGTTAACGACGGTACAAACGATAAAACAATAGACAGCACTCAACATCAAAAACTGCACTCCGTCCAAGAAAAAAATACATCTTTGATAGTTTACGATGTGTGAGCACTCCGTCTGACGATGAAATACGATCCTATATTACTGTGTGTACAACACCAACTTTTCTTTACCCTTTTGCCATGCCAAACTAGTTTATAAGGAACTGAAATAGGGTTGAAAGTATGTGGAAATATAAATTATGCTGTCTGACTAACGACTTCTTTATACGACGTGTGAAGGATCTATATTGGATGATTAGTAGAAGAAAGCTTTCGAATGGGTCATTAAAAGTTATGTTGGTAGGTATACTCATGATTTTAATGGATCTGTATTAACTAAAAGGTTATTACATTACGGAAACTGTGTACCTTTATATCGCACTATATATCGCACAGTTTTTTTTTAATGTTTTGTAGGACAACTATTGCTACGAAAAAGTTTGTATATGCATCATCCTCTATTTGTATCTTTTCTTCCATCAAAGATTTTTTATTCCATCACGTAAAATGTGGGAAAATGATGACAATCTCCATAATATCTTACCATGAAAAATGACGGAAGCGTCAGAATGCGTATATAATGGCAGAAATTTTATGACGCGTGACTTATCGATTACGGTGCAGGATTTATGAGGTGGTATTTTGCAACGTCGAAAAAGTCGTTCTGCTTTCTACATAATTATATATACAAATATTGCTCGTTTTATCATAACACCCATCCAACACTAGGATTCCCTGTGTCTTGGGTATCAGGAACTACCAGTACCATGTTACCACAACACTCAGATCTGGGAAAAATATTTGCAGATCATACAAACATTTGTCCCGCAGTGAGAATCGAACCCACTTCTTGCGTCTCAGCTGGCTATTTGCCAACTGCACCATGGAGGCCGTCAATATTCTCATTTAATAGTATAGGATTTAATTATTTGCATGTCTGTAAATCATCTTTGGTAGCATTCGCGCGAATTATTATGTAAAAAAAAATGAAAAAAAGGCGAACGACATTTTGTGAGTAAGTATTATTAAATAGTATTTAATTTTTAAATATTTCAAATCCATATATATTTTAACGTGCAAAGAAACTAAGTTTGCTTAGGGCAGCATACGATCCAAACATCCAAAAATAAAAATAAAAATTTGGCTTTCGTAAAGTTGAAAACCGCATGTCAATGATGATGCAACAGGTTTGCACTTCAGACTATTCATTTTGAGGGTTTTTTTTAATTAATCGAATAATACAAGTCATTTATTATTTATTTATTTTATTTATTTTTTAGGGTGGTCAATTGTGTGATTGATCTTCATTTGCAAAACCAGCCTTTTTTTTTAAATTCGGTTCGGTTACAAATATTACTAGTATATTTTTCTACCTACACTATTTTTTGCATCTCATTATTTAATCTCGTCACGTCGCACTGTGCGTTCAAAATAATACTTTTGCGATCAGCCCTCGCTTTAAGAACTTTATAAATAGGAGTCATCATGGCAGAAATATTTTTTTCCGTAGTCGTCGTTACACCGTGTTGATTTAGTCCTTGTATCTACATGAGCGAAGGCGGGGCCGGTTTGTGTACTAGGTATATACTTCCAGACCTTTCTGACAAACAACTTCAGTACTTAAACTATTGAAAGCAATATTTTTGCACATTGTATTATTTCGAAAATTCGTCTAGTTGCAGGAAAATAACAAACTTCTTACACATGCCATGGATTTTCGCTAAATCTCCTTGTCAGTAAGGATAACATCACAAGATCATCCACAGATGATTATTTGAACCTAACTATTGAAGGATCAACAGAAAAGAGATTTGTGAAAATAATTTACGAACCATCACCGTGTTAAGGTGTTATTCTACTGCAGGCGCTAATAATAATATAATAATAATAATAAATGCTGGACATTTCACACAATATTATCTAGCCCCAAGCTAAGCAGAGCTTGTGTTATGGGCACTATATAGATGACTGATAAACTTAATACAATACATTACATAGATAGATATTTTTTATTATATATAGAAAAATACCCAGAACACCCTGAAGATCGTACAAATATTTGTTCAGAGGCGGGAATCGAACCCGCAACCTCCTGCGTCGCAGGCAAACCTTCGCCCGCCGCGCCACAGTGGTCTTCAGCAGCGCTGGTAGTAAATACCTTACAAAAGTCCATACCGATGATTGCAGTATAGCAAATCTTGAATTTATTATTGAAACTGGGATAATATCATCAAAAATGCTGACTGTGAAGATTGTTATTTTCTCGACGAAACCGTTTTAGCCTGGAGCTAACTCTACCACGTCTCCCTGATTCAATCATGTCAACATTTTTAGAAGTAGAAGATCTACATTCAAAATAAGCTTATGCGTAACTTATACGCGGGTAGTAACTATAGTTTTTGGGGCTACGTAGTCGACGAATCCCTATGAAAACCTATGTCCATCTGTCACAATCTTTCACAACTTTTTACCTGCGGAGGGGTTTGTCATTTTTCTAATGACGTCGTTAAATCGTCAGACGAAGCGAAAGGTCTTATATCGTTTACAATCGAGCTGACTCAGAATCGTGAAATAAGGAATAGAATCTTTCTCAAGCGTTTTGTTCAGTTAATGCTTAGTAAACCCGAATACTGTATCGTTTTTAGTTGAACAAAAATTTATAAATACATATGTGTGAATAAGTTTTTTTTTATTTGTTTTTCATAACAAGCTTTTATTAAATTAGTGATCGGAACCGTGAGCTGATCAACATGAGCCCAAATACTAGCCAAGCTACTATTAATCATCGAGGAGTTCTTGTCCACCTTCCGTATCCATCATCACATCAGCTGGCCTTCACCGTAATATTGAATTGTCATCTAAACTTGACAGGTAAGAAAAAAATTCAGCTCAATCGGTTAAAGATAACTGATAAAAAAAAACATTTACTTTAATAAAAACCTTATGACTGAGATTTTCGATGCTTTAGTTTTAAGTTCCAAGATTCGAGCAATTAGGATGCACGCGATGGAGTCTGAAAACGTGAGGATAGTATTCAGTTGCTCACAGTTACAGTTCGCGGTCGCCACTTTAGCACATTGTGGGTAACAAAAAATACAGTGATTATAAACATAGTTTTAATTACACATTGACAAAATAATGAAAACAATAATTGACAGTCCAACGAATGCAACGTTACCATACTGGAATGTAGATTGTACGGTTGGGTACGAAAATATTAGAATTTTGAATCTACTGCTAAAACATGAAATAGATATACCCAACATATGCCTATGCTCAGCAGTGGACTTCCACAGGCTCATGATGATGAAGTTATGCCAGATTTTCCTTAAACGGTACAATTGACCGTCTCATCGAGTACGTACTCCTGTTTTTAAATTACATGCAGATGAGCCGAAAATGCACTTAACTATTCAGCATAATTTTATTAGACGGTCAAACTTCCGGACTTTATCTCAATTGGCAATCTCGCTAAAAGCTCTGATTCAATATGAAGCGAGTTTGGAAGTACTTTCAGATAATGCGGGTGAAACTTTGAGTTACTAAATATGTTTAAACCGTACCTACTAAATTGCCGAGTAGTAAAACAATTAAACAAAGAACGGATTGGACTTGTTCGGTAATTTTTGTGCAGATTTGTCATGACTGCTGTTTTACGTAGGAATGTCTCATTGCTAAAAAATTTTTAGCTGAGTAGCAACATAGTCACTTCTACATTTTTACGATAATGGGGACCTATTGAGGTATGTTCTAATCTACACCTTCAATCTTCAGGGAAAAATGCATCTATCTATGTACGTATATGTTGTTACCAGAATGTACTTGGTTTCTTCATGCAAGTGGAAAATCAGCAGAAATCACAGAAACTCTTAATCAGTGAAGACAGTTTTCCATTTTCTACTGGACTATTGAGTAATTTTATCATAAATAATAACGGTATTTTTGTTTGTATCTCGACGTACAAGCTAATCCAGATTTCAATAAAATGTTATAGAGCGATGAATTATAAATGACATTTAACCCATTCGTACGCAGAGTGGAATCACATGCAAAGACGTGGATGGAAGCTTGTATCTCATAGTTTGTCATAGAATCCAAATTATGCTGAAATTAGTTTGTGTTTCACAAGTTTCTTCTTCGCAACTGTTTAAAGATTAACGCACACTTGAAATGCAGTCCCTGGCTTGAAAATACGTTGAATAAAACAAGACCACTGAACGCTTAGATCGTAAAGTAAGTTCAGACCTTATTCTATCTTGTAATCTTACTGTTTCTAGGTAAACAAAACTTTTATTTCTCCCGTAGTTTTTGAGCATAGAAGCCTACTCAAGACGAATATTTTCTAAAGCACATTAATTTCATCTTGCTAGTGGACTGATGAATAATTATCAATACAATCCACCTCTGTTTATTAGAGTGCCAACTTCATCATCATCAGCCATTAGACTTCCACTGTTGGACGAGGCCTCCGCCATAGAATTCAATGGTAGGATTTGCCATAATCACCATGCTTGGCAGGCGGCTTGTTGATCGCTGTATTGGTGTTGAGTACTAAAGTGGATGCTGCTGTTCCCTTATTCAGCCTTTACAACATCCATGGGAGTAGATGACGGCAAACTTAATTCCGAATTATCTTTAGAAAGAATAATAGACAAGTACAAAATTAAAAAAAATACAAATGAAGCTTTTAAATCACTACCAAACGAAAGCGCCCTCAAAACGCTACTTGTGTTGTCACGGTGAATGGATTATCGCATTGAGCTAGATACGAGCCAGATCTTGGGTACGCTTTGGTAGGATATAATAATATTTTCACAGTTATAATTTGCCTTGTATGGTTTCCGTTATATGTGCGACGTTCCTTAAAAGTTCATAAATTATGCTTCAGCTAATTTGTCGAACTCAAGTTTGTTGAAGAACTTGTCCATTCTAAGTAAGTTAATTAGGTTGTAGGTATACCTTTTTACCATTTTGACTTATTAATTTTATTAATAAGATGGTTGTCAATGATAACTGTCATAGTAAATTTAACGTATATTTCTGATTGTTTCACAATACCATTTTAATTTATAACTTGTTCCATATGTACCGTATGTGCGTAAATTTTATAGAGTATCCAATACCTGTTTTGTATTAAGTGGGTCTGTAGATAAAAGGGTAGGGTCTAGTTGTGGAAAATTTAATTTATAGCTTAATTTGATTACCAACCAACAAATCAGAATTTGTTAAGTCAAATATAAATATCTACTATCTTATTGCCTACTCGTTGATACAAAATGTATTCAACATAAACCTAGCTAATTGAGTTACCATACTGGGCAGACTGCCCAATCGTAGACCCAATTCATTAACTTCTATTATCAATCGTCGGGACAAGTGCCGAGAAGAGTGATGAGCTCAGTCTATTTGACGGTAGATTAGTAATTAATAGGTATCAGATGACCCGAAACTATAGTACAAATACTTAGATCTTGTGGTTAAGTTTATTCTTGATTTCACCAACATTATTACAGGGCAGAATTACAGTTTTTTCAAGTAACCTGGTTAAGTGGTTACTTAAATCGGTAGATGTTCCAGTAAAACGATGAAATATTAAATAACGTTTTACACATGAATCTGTGAGCAACAACTACTTCCTCTGTTTGAATATAATTATTTAAATTGTTTTTTTTTCCTTTGGTATTACTTGTGATTTTATAAATTACAATATTTTTGGACTGTAAAATCTAAATAGGTAGGTATATGTTTTTTACAGTATTTTACGGTTTGTAGTATTTTTTCTATTTTATAATATTACTTTATGGTAAAAAAACATAATAAAACTACAAAAGAATAATGAAAATGACACAAACATGATACAATTTTAATAATAAAAATGAATCAGTTGTGATATCTAAAGACCATTGCATATGAACTACAGATAGCTCAGCTGATCCAAATCACTATCAGATAATTCTTATGCTATATTACCGTTACGTCCGTTACCACTACATAGCGAATAATAATCTATTGTTATGCTATTTTAATGGTTATGCTAATTATTCCCACCACGTCGCGAATTGCAAAATTATTAACGTCCCAGACGCTGGCTGAATTACAACGCTGAAATGTAAGAAATGATGAAATTGAAAATGTAAAGTAGATAGGTATTTTGAATGTGTAGGAATATGTTTATTTTCTGATTTGTAAATAATTTTCTTAAACAAAACTTTACGATTTAAAAAAAAGTCCTAATAACGTAGGTACTGCTTAAATTATTGCAGTGTTCAATCTCAGTCTTCCAGTTAATATTTAGATCATTTTCCTGTTTAATTAAGAGGGTCATTAACCGTAACGAGCCCTGAGTTAGTGCTTGGCATCCAGCGCCTGCGGGTTGGGTAAAACCATTTTTCACTTTTTGTATCTCACTTCGTTAAAATATATCTACGCAAATAGAAAGATATTTCCTTTCTATTTGAAATAAGAAAATACGAAAAATGGGGTAAGAAATACAAATTCATTTTATAAAATTTAAAAACTCCGTCTGTTTTCAATGTTCCAATTAAGTGTACATTTGAAAAAAGGAATACTTTTGGAAAAACATCGTTGCATCTTACATCCTATCCTATTCACCCATTGTTGGTCATCATCACATTCTGAAGTCTGCGGGAGACAAATGTCATGTCAATTAATTTTACCTTAAATATTAAGCTTCAGTGGAATACTAGATCCTGTTTGTTCTATGCTGGACATCATCAAACCCTGGACTTTGCGTGTGAAATATATGTCACGTCGTTTAATTTGATGTTTAAGATCAAACTTGAACATTCAACTTTAGTAGTACCCTCGATCCTGTTCATTGTATGCTATCATAATCGGACCCTGGAGATTAATGATGTAAAAAAAAACATTTTGAGCTTAAACTGATTATTTTAGCTGCAAAAATGCCTGAGGTTCAGTGAATCAAAGTGTTGCTAGCTGATAGCCTGGAAACGGTTACACTAATTACAGCACTAAGAACTATGTCACAAACAGTATCTTTCATAAAAAAATTGCAATCATAGCACCCGTTCTGGAGCTACTAGGCCACAGATAAATAGAAATAAGTACATACATACAGGCAAACATACTATGGCCATAATATAGAATTAATTACTTGGTACAGTCCTCTTTATAATCGGGGGTTTAAAATGTTTGTGTTATTTCAACAACGAATTACACGATACGTTATAACACACATAAACACTTTTTTGTACAAATTTTCACTCATATTAGTGTGTGAGCCGAAGGCAAAGTTCTAATGATGTCAAATTCACGCGGCAGCATATTGTTGAGACCAACTTTTATGTGAAACTTCCAAAATGTGGATCGAATTTTGGATCGTAGTTGTAGCTCATTTTGTTTTATTACTTTTACTAGAACTAAAACTGATTTATTTGAGTGTGTATGGACAACAAAACGCATACATTAATAGTTAATCATTAGTTGTAAATTACTAATTTGAACTACAATCTTAGAATTTGTAGCAAGACTTATTTTGTTTAAAAACCCGTCTTCTGCAGAAGCACACCGTATTGTTTGGCGATAAAACTTCTTCTATATGTTAAAAGTTGAAAACTTTTCTTATATAGGATGCCAAAGAAAAAACCAATGACACCACAAAAGAAGAGTAACTGCTTAACAGTTATTATTCAGGACATAAACAAGCAATCTATCTTCTAGAACAGTTTCCAACTAGTATTCAACAGGCAGGTTACGATCTCAAGATACATTATCACTCAAACAACCCAAACTTACCCCATTTGGGGTGCAATATGGTGATTTTACCGCCAAAGTTATGTTATTACAGCTGTTTGGCTTGTCTTGCCAACTACAAGTTGATGAAGTATTTTACATTATGCCTTCTATAGGGTCCTGAATATTTGAGGAATATTTGACGAGACAATGTTTAATAATTACAAGAATTGGGCTTTTGTTCTGGAGAAAAACAGCCTCTGGGCCGGGGAGACTTTTACTATTAACAAACATCATCGTCAGCCTCCTTACGTCCACTGCTGTACTAGGCCTTCTTTTTTGAATACAATGGGGGCATTTGCCATAATCAGGCTTGGCACGCGGACCGGTGATCGCAGTTTGGTGTTAAATACTCAGGTGGATTCTGCTGCCCATTCCCTGGCATGATCCCGTAGTAAGGCTTTTACTTCATCCACGGGAAGAGATGGAGGGATCTATTCTTAGGCCGGTTACACGCCAACATGTCATGCCAAAATTACAAATCCTATGCTCAGATGCGTCTAAAGTCCGTATTGCTTTACCAAAATTAGTGAAACAGCTGGAGCATTATTTCAGTGCCCAAACCACCTCCCGTCAAAGGATCCATTAACAGATTGAAACCGCGTAGGGTGCACCTTATCATACAGTTTCATAACTTTGAAAGCTAACTTTTTGGGGCCTATTGTTTATCTCAGTAATTTTTTATACAAGTGGCAATAATAGTTTTTTCTCTAGTGACTACGAGTATGGGAGTATGGGGTTCTTCAAACAGGGCGTTTTAAAGTTCTTAAAGAGTCGGCAACGCGCGTGTGATGCCTCTGGTGTTACAAGCGTCCATAGGCTGTGGTAACCGCTTTCCATCAGGTGGGGCCGTATGCTTGTTTGCTTCTACGTAAGCAAAATAGTATCTAGTATAAAAAAAAACAATCGCTTGTCATTAAAAAGTGCTGTTATTGACTCTCGTGCTTTCCTATTAATTGACCTACCAATATTTATACAATGTTAAGATACTTATAACGCAAATGGAGTTCGATCGGTGGCAATCACCTAGCATAAACTAAAACATAAAAGCGCCTTCTCTTGTGAATTTCCTGGAAACAGGTACGGTTAAGTACAGGAAACAACCGTAAATGCAGGTCAGCTCTTTACTCTTTTCAATTACCAAATGGAGCCAAATTCAGAAAGCTTTTTGAGTCAGTGAGCTTTGAGCTCTAGTTCAAGCTCAAAAGCTCACTGACTCATAAAACATTTTCGACTGTTTTTGGGTTTTGTGCAAAAAAGTATTTTTTATTGGACTTTAGTGTGCATATTTTTACAAATACTCATTGAACTGATTTTAAAAACAATTCTTTGTAAATAAACAATTTTTTATAATCTCATCAAGTACCATACCACATGGGTATCTCTGATCTAACCCAGGGTGACTATGAATAAACCAGTGCCACGAAGTAGTTTTTTTAATTTATTTAATGAAAAATTTACAACAAAACTTGTTTTAATAAACTCAAAAAGCCCTTACTGCTTTATTTATGTAAATAAATAAATTAATATTACTTATTTATTTATTTATGTACTTATGTAAATATAATGAACCTTACTTAATACAGGTATTATGATAATTATGCAGTGTGATATTTGTCATGTTTTAGAAAAAAAACAACTAACATAGCTAAAATAAACTAAACAAATAACTCAGCGGCCTCATAAAAAAATAAAGGTCCAGCAAAAAATGAGATAAAATTTTCATCATACATGATGGAGGTACTTGAATTTTCAGAGCAAAACAGACATTATTATAAGCGTGTGTGAGCCTAAATTGAGTTGTATTGAAAACATCGATTCATTACTTTCATCGGTTGGACTGGGCCGACCTGCGAAAATGTACAAAATGATCGGATTAACAGTAAATTATTTTCAGGGGCTATTTACTGACAGGTTTTATTTTATATCAAGTGATTACTGTGCATTAAATTGGGAAATATTTTGCCATTTAATTATACTTATTTCATATTTTTTTAGGTAAATAAACATAAGGATAATGGCCATTTGTTATATTACGAATTAAGTTTTGCTCCAGGAGCTTTATACGCCACTTGAGGCGTATATTATCTAACTAACCCAAAAAAAGAGATCGTTTTACATGCTACTTGCTAGACGATCCACCTTAAGTTGGACCACGCGCACACAATCCTGCCTGGTTATTTATTTCATGGGAAGGTTCTAGAGTGGTAACCACAAACCGGCAGATGCTGTGTGTAGGTTGGTTTAGTGTGACCAGTGGACCAATGACTGGTTTCGGGACGATGATAGATTGGCAGGTGGCTCAAGACCGTTCGTTGCATATAAAATGAGAGACGTCGTGTAGCAGTGGACATTTACGGGGCTATATAGGCCTAATGTTGAAATTAATAATGCAAGCTACCTGAGGACTTAATAGGTGTTATAGATTCAACGGTTCTTTATCATCCCGGAATAGCCAACAGAATTAATTTACGTGGACAATAATAGCTGCCATAAGTTCAATACATAAATGAACTAGAATTGAATTCTAGTTATGTAATTATGTACTTAATTGTTTGATTTTTGGTATCGGCATAACATTGTATGTCGTTTTTTGTTTTTCATGATTTGCCATACCACGCTAGGCAGACGGATTGGTGATCGCAGTTTGGTGTAAGTACAGAGATGAATGCTGCTGCGCATCCCATGGTGTAATCCTTTAGTTCCACGGGAGGATACGGAAGGGTCTATTCTAAGGCTGGACACACCACGGCACCTTGAGCACTAACACATCCAATCCCATAGTCTCTGAAATCAGTACATAATATTATACGTTCTAAGTAGAATCCCCTTTAAGGGAATTTCAGGAATAACCCGAAGGTAACCTCTGTGGTACGTTGGGCGAGTAGCCAACGCACGAGTAGAGTAGCTGACATGTGATTAGTAGCGGGTTCGATTCCCGCTGCAGGACAAATGTTTGTATAATCTGCAAATATTTGTTTCGGTTCTTGGTGTTATGGTAGTTCCTGATAACCACGACACAGGGAATCCTAGTGTGGAATCATGACTAACGTATGTGACTGTTGGATGTTATGTTATGTTCACCTGATGATGTACAAAGTGTACGTCAATACTATTGAATAAGTCCTAACTTAATCTAAATATTGTCAGTCGTACTATGGATTCTTACATGCGTAATACGATTACCAATTTGGAGGCTTACGTTAATAGTAAACTCAACCGCAAATCCCTACGCATTGTACCGTAGCCTGTAGGTATGTCAATCCATGTCATAATCTATATATTTTCCAAACTATATGGAAATCGGTTCAACCGATACAACGTGATTAATTAACATACAAGCAAACATGGAAATTATTGCGTTTAGAATTTTAGTACCTGGTAATAGAATGGTAAACTTGATAAGATAAGATTTAAGCTACCACGCCAACCATACTCACTACCTTTGAGGTTGGCTGGTAGAAAGTGCTCTAAGCGTTAAACCAACTTGTTTGTATATTTACATCTTGTTTTATGGCATAAAGTATTGATAATAATAATGATCCTACTAGTAAAAGGGCCTCTTACTGTTGACTATACGGCCCCAGTAATGCCTCATAAAAGTCCAGTCTATGCATGTGTTTCATAATAAATGACGTGAAATAATAATAATAAGAGACGTGTTTGGGAACGCATAGATATACGGTACGGATAGATATGTACTCTCACATATTGCGAGTAAGTAGACCGAATATGAACTCATAATATTTTTTCTTGCAATAATTTTGTAGTCAGATAGTTAGCTAGATAGTTAGATAGTCATTTATTCATACAAAAGATACACGTCAAAAAAATCCACAAAAGGGGGAGAAAGTAAGTACCGCGTACTACTTAAAATAGTTCAAAATAAAATACAAAATACAACAAAAAAACATAAACAAATGCCTTTAGTCCACGTTCGTAGCTGATATTTGATAACCAGCAACGAACATGGAATGAATTACCTTGGTAGGCACCTAGATTAAAAACTGCAACTATACAGAAACGATCAAATTGTAATAAATAATTTAAATACAAACAACGAACATTGATTTTACTAAACATAATTTATCATATTACCATAAAATTGCAAACTTCTTCGCAATTCGTCTTGCGTAATCTCTCCTTTAAGATTTCATCGCTGATAAGCCGACATTTTGTCACGCCTCGAAATATTTCAGAGATATTTTTCTTCGCTTCCCAGCGATATAATTGAATTTCCTTGAATGTATACTTATACTGTTTATTTGGTAAATACTGGTTGATGTAGTCTAATCTGGCGAATGAGAAGTAAATATTTGAAAGATCATTTTATGCTACGATGGTTTTTTTTATCTCGTGTCTATGCTTATACATTCTTGAGACATTTCCCTTTGTAGAAAATAATCTTGCATTGGGAAAAGAAAAAATTAAAGTGGGGTTGCTTCGTTATAAACTATTTCCTGTTTCATCAGTTTCATTTCAGAAACCATCAGTTTTCATTCATAAATTTTGTGGATTAAAAAACCTTCTTGTTTTTGGATTGGTTGTATTTTGTCATCACGTAATTTTATAATCAAAAATATGTTGGATAAAATCGTCATCAGGCATTTTTTTTCTGATTTATAAAAAAGATGAAAGTAAATGAAGCCAGCACTTTAAATAATAACACTCCTGTAATAAAAGCACTCCTTATATCCTCTAACTGATGGTCTACAATGGCAGCATACAGCAATAAATTGAATGTAAAGTAGCCAAGAGCTGTGGCAATAACAAAGCCACGTTATTATAATTTAAGTCCGCGCTTGGTTAAAATGAATAAAATGTAGGTCTCAGGTTCTTCCACGTCGAGTGATTCAATTGAAGTAACAATGGAAATAAGGTAGTTTGTTGTACCATATTGTTTTTGTATTTATAATTGTCGTTTATCTGTTAGAATATGAATATAGTTTTTGATGTGTTTCTGTGTAACTCCTGTATACAAATAAATATATATTCTATTCTATTCTTTAATATAATTAATTAGCAGCCTTTCAACGTCCACTCCTGTCCCTACAAAATACAATGGAGGGAATTGCTATAATCACCACGCTTGGCAGGCGGATTGGTGATTACAGGATTCGTTTTGAGTACTAAGGTGGATCCATCCCCTGGTGTAATTCTTAGTCGACTTTTATTACATCCTCGGAAGATGGACGGTGTCCGTCTTAGGAATAGAACCTAAGACGGACACAACACGGCAATATAATTTTCATCCCATCTATTCGAAAAGGACGACTTGGTTCGCCTTTATGTGCGCCCAAAGGTGGTGTTTTCTACAAGAAACTTTTATAAGTGCGCCACAATTATTTTTGTTGCGCACTTTTTGAATATGGAACATCTTAGTGTACAGCGCCAAAGAAATCGTACGCAAATAAGTGCGGCGCAATTTACTTTGAAACGCACTTTTTGAATTTGGAACATCTTAGTGTTCGAACACAAATATTGTTTGAATAAATACTGGCTGGTATACGACCGCCCATAGTCGCGAAACAAATGAAAAACGCGCGAACTACAACCCGCGTTTTCGTAAATTTTCACGGATTGTTAGAAAATCATGGTTAAGTTTTTAAATAAAATATGAGGCACCTTTTATTTTCTCATCAAAGTAGAGTGTAACACTCGGGCGCATAATATATTTTTGGCTCGGGCGACGTACTTTGAATCTCTCGCTACGTTCGGGATTCTACTAGAATCTCTTACTTTGCTCTGGATTCAAAAAAGCGCCCTTTTCGTAAAAATATTATTTTGCTCCCTTATGACACAATCTACTGTATTCTATACAGCAATTAAGAGCATTGTGTATTGTGTATACTTTAGTATTTTTTTAAATTCTAACAGCCTCGGGCTTTAGTACACATGTGAGAATCTCACTTTCTCGAGTGCAAGTGCTTTATACTATTACTGGCGACGTCATCAAATCTTCTCTATCACATTTTGAGTAGATGGTAAACACAAATTGAAATTCTATAAATAAAACAAAAAAAAACGCTGCACGCGTATTTCACTTGATAGTTCTTTTTTTAAATTAATGTTCGTAAAAAGTAACTGGCCAGTATCATTTTGCGGAATTCGTGATAAAATCTTTTTTTATTTGGGCTTTCCGAAATTAATAACTTTTCATTTAAAAAACCGACTTCCGCCATAGTATTCGACTAAATAGTTGGATGAAAAAAAAATTATGAAAGAATGGTTCTTTCATAATTTTTTTTTCATGCGTGATGGTTGAGTGGTGAAAGGATTATGATACTTTTTGAATGCAAATGCTTGGTTTGTTGCTGAAAATATCAAAATCGCCATATGTATGCCTACAATATTTGAGGAGTTCCCTCAATTCCTCATGGATCCCATCATCAGAACTGGATTCTGAAAAAAATGGGACCAATCTGGAAGTATTATCTATTCAATTAAAAAAAGAATTTTCCAAATCGGTTCATAAACGCCGGAGATATGCGATAACAAACATTAAAAAAAAATTAAAAAAAAATACAACCGAATTGAGAACCTCACCTCCTTTTTTGGGAAGTCGGTTAAAAACAGAACACTACGTTCATCAATGGATTTTCATACACTTACCTCCCGCAAATTTGTACAACAGTAACGACATACATTCGCTTCATTTTTAAAAAAGTAATAAGGTACTTTCTGGTATAAAATATATTTGCTCCATTGTTAAGCTCACTGCAGTTATGACCGAATGCAGTTGAAACTATGCTCACATTGTGGACCACTTTAACACGGTTATTGTTCCCAGCTAGTTAACAAACTGAGTTTATAGACAGCGTATAAAAGAAACAGTCAGCTTACTCTACTATAGTTTTGGGCCAGGTTTAGTCACAGTAGTCATAATGAGTTGACGATTTTAATAAAGCCTGCTGTTTATAAGTACGAAACTTTGATAAATAGAAAGGTACGTATTGAAATCTTCTTAGGGAAACCCCAGAGGTACAACACACGCATAATTTAATTATAGCAAGGATAGTATCAAAATATCCCATCATTACAACACTGCTAGATAATTGGCAGTTAATATTTACTCTCTATATTTGTATTTCTCTACCAGCGGTGAATGTATCTATGTTTAATTCAAAGATACAAGTTTCACGAACATTAGTTCTCATTGAGGATACCAGATTTGTGAGAATATTCCACTACAGTATTTGATATATCAACTAGGGGTAACTTAACCAAAGAACCTTCTAGTCACTAGGCACTATTCAGAGGTATACCAACAATGTACGTAGCAGTACATCCTGCATATCCCCATTTATTGTTTAGTTTTTGCGATCTTGAAAGCGGTGACGATCTTGTCACGCATAGCATAGAACATATAGAGATAGCATTTAACGCGCATAGCATTATATGCTATGTGATTGATGGTGCCACTTCACTTTGTGTATATTCGCAAATGTTTGCGTTATTTTTCTAAGGTAAAATCAACCATGAGTCTATCGGTACATAATGTTGTTTTCAATGGCAAAATAACGCAAATATGCGAATATACAACAAGTGAAGTCCCGCATTAAATGCTCTAAGGCTATGCGTGACAAGATCGCCATCGCTTTTTGAAACCTATCCGTTACCGTTTTCCCATATAATGTAGCCAAATAAAATGATGTGGGAATGAACATCATCATCAACAGCTATTAGATTTCCACTGCTTGACCAGGCCTCTCTTATAGAATGCAACGTACTCACCGCGCTTGGCAGGTGAAATGGTGATCGCAGTATCAGTGTTGAGTACTCAGGTGGATGCTCTGTCCATTCCCTGGTGTAATCCCTCACACGAGAGGAGACGCAGGGGTATATTGTTAGGCCAGACACACCACACCAATGCGGATGAACAAAGAAACAATTTTTGCTGGCAAATAAATATTTTGCAGCATGCCATTTATCAGTTGTTCACATTCTCGGCTTCAACAGTTCGACCTACCTCGCGCGATGGATGAAGTAGGTAAATCCCCCCTCCCCCCACTTCAGGCCTTGAATGCTGGTTATTTAATTTGGTAGCATTTAAGCAATGCCAGAAAGAACACGGTATATCCCATAACATTTTTGCTGCACTCTATTTAGGCCACTCAAATTCTCTTTGACGTATTTCAGGTATTTTTTTTTTGCTGAATTTAAAAATCTGTTAACATCTCTTTGAAAGCACAAAAAGGTTTATAAGTGAAACTGTTTATTTGTTTGTTTGGATGTTTTTTTGTGCTTTCACAACAAAATAATTAGACAAATTTTGATAAAATTTTGTACATTAAGACCTGACCAATTGAATTGAATTGAATTGTGATTTGGACCAAAATATACTATACTTTTTATACCTAAATTCAGGAGAATAACGTGAGTGACCCGAGGGACAACGGCTAGTATGTAATAAATACATTAATTTTCATTATATAAACGGCCAGTAAAGTATATAAGGTTACTTAGTATTACAATCAATCTTCCAAACAACGTTAAATTTTAAATTTCTACTTACAACAAAAACCTTTATATTAAACTGGTGTAATAATAAATCGTCATTGACCAATCACCTTCATTTCCTTCACCAAAGCCCTTCATTATTATAATTTCCCATTCAATTGAATCGAGATTTTATCCCATTGAATTGAATAAGGCCCTCCTAAATTTAAGAGGCATCCGATTGAGACAATTCCTACGCTATTCCGAGAATTTGCCAATATTGTGCGAGCACAATAAATTTTCCATTAGTGAAAAGTCTGCGGGGACATTAGGGCGGGGTCTGATCCACCCAAAAAGCAGTTCTATCGAAGGGTCAAGGGGAAAGGTAATCTGTTCCAATATTTTCAACATTCCAGAACAGAGGGTTTTTGTTAGTTCAAGAAACGTAACTAGATGGCACCACTCCAAATTTGTTAGGCAATAAATATATTAAACGATATACGCTATACGGGCTACCTCGAAAAGTGGAATGGTGCAATCCACCTATAGGAACGAACCACCGCAAACACTAACAGAGTTCGGTATCTGTTTCTCTGGTACAGTTTGTGATAAGTAGTCACATCCCAACGTGAATTATAAGGAAGTTAGGTAAGAAGTGATGTAGCTAACAGCATTACTAGCTTAGTAGCTTCAGTTTTGAATTACGTGGTTAGCAAAGGGTAAATAGTTGTTGATTTTGTAATTTCAATGTTAAATAACTTTGACAGTATTCTATTCGGCATAATAATTATGTTATCTAATAGTTGGACTGGCTAGTCCTAACATTATAAACATTAGATTACCTCTATGGCGCGGCGGGTGAAGGTTCGTCTGCGACGCAGGAGGTTGCGTGTTCGATTCCCGCCTCGGAACAAATATTTGTATGATCTGCAGATATTTGTTCAGGGTGTTCTGGGTATTTTCTATGTATACTAAAAATATCTATATATGTAATGTATATTGTATTAAGTATATCAGTTATCTAGTACCCATAACACAAGCTCTGCTTAGCTTGGGGCTAGATAATGTTGTGTGAAATGTTCAGCATTTATTTATTTATTATTTGTAAACTCTGCTGTAGCAATACATAAGGAACTACTTACTGTATAATATATATATATTTTTATAAGAAAATTCATTTGAAAAAAGAACGCTCAAAAAACATAGCGCATCAGCGGATATCACGTCTATGAATTTAGAAAGCGATTCGATCTCAATTTAAAAATTCCATGGATGCTCCGCGCTTTAGAACATCAATTGAATTTGATGTTCCATTATAATTGACGCTTACTGGAGCTTATGGCTGAGCTGGACACGTTTTTTACATTACTATGGGTATTGGGGATCCTAAAAAGATCAAAACACATAAGCGGCCTGTCAACTGTAATAATCCTTAAAACAACGCATAATTGAACGAGCGAAGCGAGTTCTCTGAGTCAAGTTGGAAGAATCGGCGTTTGTATGTATGTATGTATGTATGTTTGTCCGATGAAAACTTCCTATGTATAATAAAAAATATCTATCTATGCAAGTATATCAGTTATGTAGTACCAATAATACAAGCTCTGCTTAGCTTGGGGCTAGATAATGTTGTGTGAAATGTCCAGCATTTATTTATTGAACGAGCGAAGCGAGTTCTCCGAGTCAAGTTGGAAGAATCGGCATTTGTATGTATGTATGTATGTATGTTTGTCCGATGAAAACTTCCAAACCGTTAATCCGATCTTCATGAAATTTGGTATGTGAGTAGATAATATTGGTAAAATTTGTAGGTAAGGTTATGAGCTATATCGGTCAGGGGGTTGCTGAGATATTGGGGTCCAAAAGGGGGTAAAAAAAATAGAAGTGAGCCACTCAGATCAAGTGGGGTGTCTAATGAAAGCGCTTTGGTTGGACATTTCAAAACTGTTTTTAGTAATTATTTAGCTTTAGGAGTTTTTGAGATATTAGGGAAAATATAAAACGTAAAAATCAAAAATTCTAGGGTACTTCCAGCAATCCCACAATGCTGAAATTTGGTATGCTTGTGGCTTTTGTGTCACAAATACAGGGAAAAGTCTGAAACTGAATAATTTAGAAACTTGTACTCCATAAAATATTAACCGAAATAACATCCATTGTTGACCTCCCATTTCTAGGAATTTGAATGACGCTGGAGTTCTATGGTTTCGTCAAAAGGACGTTATCAATTAATTCGTCAGGTACTTGATATAGGTACTATCAGGTATGTAGTATTACGCCCCGTTGCGTAGCCCTATTCAAAGGTTATTTCGATGATGTATAGGAAATTAGAGTTGTTACTGATAGATCCTGTACTGTACTGGTAGACCTCGAGGTGAAAGTTTACAAAAATAATAATAGAAAAATGGAAATTACTTGGTTAAGTAGTCGGGCTGATAAAGGTGTTATCGCCAGGTCTCAGTTCGGGGCGAACCACTAGTTAATAAAAACTATCAGCTAAACAGAACTGAGAAGATGAAACAAAACAACCGTTTAGACTGGCTATTTTAGTGTGCTGGTGAGCTTTGCGTTAGTAAATAATAAGCAATGATCTACTGTGAGAAAAATGCCAAAGGGTTTACAGAGCTATCTGTTTTTCCTCAACATAGGCTCTGTGGTTCTAGAGAACTGGAGAGTTTGGGGTCATTGATGATTCTAATGGCTCCTACACACTATGCCGGCGGCACAGCTGGCGGCTTTTTGACGCGCGGGTATGCCGTCATGCGCCGCGGGTATTCTGCCGGCTGTGCCACCGGCATAGTGTGTAGGAGCCATAATGGCTCTTCTCTTATAGAATCGAATGTGAAGTAGCTGGTACTTGGAAGTGATGCTGGAGTACAGTATTCCATGTATGACCTTGTACTTAGTAAAGTAATAAGCGCTAAGTTATACACATACACATACATATTAGACCTTGTTACAAATTTTGACACCCAATATCCCAAGGCTCGCAATGTAGAAAGATGAGTATTCTGAAACTATAGCGCAATGTTAAATGGGGTTTTTTTGCGGTAACGTTTTGAAGCACTCTATTAATCTACCTTGTATCTTTTTATTACTCTAAGTCTGCTATACTCTGACGTCATGTTAATAAATTGGAAGAACAAAGACAATTTGCTATAAAAGTAAGGTACTTACTTCTTTTATGATTTTGAATATGACTTCATATACGAGCTTATTATTTGATCCTATTAAGCTGTGTAGTAATTGGTTGTATTGTTGAAACACTGTATGATTTATTGTTCAGTTACATAAGTAATTGTGCTTATCTCTAATTGAATTAACTTTGAAAAAGAACGTTACCATATCTATGAGAAAACGCACTTATGATTGGGACGATTGAACTATCTAACATCTTATCAATCCTGAATTAGTGTATTCAAATTAAACAATCCTTAAGTAATGTAAATAATAAAATAAATAAATAAATGCTGGACATTTCACACAACATTATCTAGTCCCAAGCTAAGCAGAGCTTGTGTTATGGCAACTAGATAACTGATATACTTAATACAATACATTACATAGATAGATATTTTTTATTATACATATAAAATACCCAGAACACCCGGAACAACTATCTGCATATCGTACAAATATTTGTTCCGAGGCGGGAATCGAACCCGCAACCTCCTGCGTCGCAGGCGAACCTTCGCCCGCCGCGCCACAGAGGTCGTCAATAATAATCATACTTCCTGCTAAACTTTGTGTGCATGTTTATTACGCAATGATGGCAATCATAACCGCTGAACCGAATTCAATCCGATTTCCAAATTTGAAACAGATAGATATTAATTATCTGGATTAACGCATAGATAACTATAACATTCAGCTACTATCGTTACTATCGTTGGATTAGAAGTAATTCAAAATTATCCCTGTTATTTTCATAAAAATTATACTTTTGAGCATGAATACTTTTTCCGGGGTCACACAAGCAAAACCGCTGGCAGATATTAGTTTGATAATAAACAATGCTGGCCTTAGAAGTCGCTAAACAATGTACGAGAATGTGGCGTTTTTTAAAACGATCACATCAAAGTTGATTTGCACAACTAGTAGTGCTTTCAAACAGTAATAACATTAATTTACAGAAACCAGCATACCCTAGTGCAATAAACTCAAAGACAATCGACATGTGCATGAAATAGCTTTGTGAGGCACACTATAATTGTAATGTTACTACAATAGTTCTCTCGTACCTTAAGCTTGATCACTGAACTAAAACGGCTATTCCATTTAGTTCCACTATTAGTTCAACTAGTTAAACCAAAACAACAAACAACCAGTGACACAGTAAAAATAATACTTTCGCATCCCACGGCTAAATTATTGACCTACATTCTTAGGTATCTGATAAATAGGCTCCACTTAGGCCTCCACCCTCGGATGTATAGTATGTGATTATGATGATGGCAGGCATTAGCATAAATACCTACCTTGCATTCTTGGATCCTTTAATGTGCTATGTGCCTGACATTAGCGGTTAGATGCTCTTTCTTTTTCTTGGTTCTTTCAGATGACTAAAAATTTCTTCTCCTCTCCTATCGTTAATCAATTTTAAATAAATAAAAGATTAAAATCTTAAAAACGCAAAAGATGTAAATAATTATCAAATTTAATGTTGGCAGAAGGACAGTTTTATATTTGAGTTTAGTGCCGAAACAAGCAGATGACATGGTAGGAGTAGAACTTCTAGCGAAAGAGTTCGTCCGGGGGAGTACTACTACCATACTTATTTCTACCACCAAGCAGTAGTGCTCGCATTGCTGTGCTTCGGTTTGATGGGTACGGGTGCAGTTAAATTACAGGCACCATGAGACTTTTCATATTTGTCTCAGGGTCGGCAGTGCGCGTGTGATGCCTTTGGTGTTGCAGTCGTCCATGCTACGGTAACAACTTTCCATCAGGTGGGCTGTATTCTTGGAAGCTTAGCTTGGCTAGTTTTATAAAAAAAGATGACCCGCATGTTGTTGATCGCTAACCTCTTAATACTTCACAGGTTACGTAGGCCAGGCCTACGACGCGCCCTTTACGTGGTATTGCACTACACCTGGCACCCTGAGACATTAAGACGAGAAAGGTGATGCACCGCGGGTCTAGATATTAGTGTACTGATCATATTGTGTTCAAAATTGCATGGAGATTGTTGAAATAATAGCCAAAATAGAAGCAAACTTCGTTTGCATACAATAGGGCGTAAACGCCTTACCGGTAACTTCCTCTTAATAGTCTGTAGTCTGCGGACGCTCTTATTTTAACGGCAGTAACAGTATAGCGTGTAAATAAGCCCTCAACACAAAATGCGTTGACATCTTGATCACAGGCCGCAGGCGGTATATTTGTAAGAAAGATGTTTAAAAATATGTATAGGTAATAACTACATTACATAATGTTTAGGACGAGCCAGGCCGCGCTTATGAGGGTCCCGAAGTAGCATGCCTTAATTTTTATGTCCAAAAATAATGGTCTAACGAAAGATCATTATTTGTTGAGAGTTTAGTAAACGAACGACGGTTGCGAATTGAGTTTTCATGGGCATTAGTGTAAAAAGTGAGGGTACTATTTTAGCAGCATTGCATTTAATATTATTAAATTACAAACCTTCATATCACAGTTAGCTCGCAGCCCTCTCGATGAATTAAATATTATTGTTTCATCAAATTAAAAATCTACAGGAACGAGAGCTCAAGTCAATTCCAATCTAAACGCACTCCATAAATATTTATTAATATTTCAAGTAAAACAAAACAAAGAACTCCAAAAGTATTTGTTCTGAATAAAAAATATAAAACCAAAATAGACAAGAACATGGAAGACTCTGTAAAGCGTTCCCTAATGGTTTGTACACGTTCTCAAGTATTCATTATTAAGACAATGGTCCTTGGCACAGCTTGATAGAAAAAAGCAGCTGGACCATTTTGACGAAAAAGTCTACAATTCTAATTGATCATTGATCAAGTAGAATGTTGTTCAATGACCAGCCCCCTTATTCGCTATGAGCAAACGTAACATACGTTACGATATCTGCGTGGAATCATCGCTGAATCGTAAGAATGTTATTGACAAGGAATCTCTTAGGTCATAGCGAATAACCACCCAGGGTTGCGCACCATATTTCAGAACGGGGAGTACGCATGTCGATTAGTTTTTGTTTGAGTAATAAGAGAAGGTCTTTTCCTAAATGCCAAGAGCAATGACCAATACCAGGTATTGTCCGTTCGCCGAGCAATTTTAATTCTTGATCTGCTTGTCCCCAAAAGAGACTATTTGGCACAAGCAAATATACTCTTGGACATAATATGTCCAAGGAGAAGACTTAGCATATTATGCTAGGACTTCTCCATCCACCAAGGTACCACCTACTGGAAACACTTTCCTTACCTAATGAGACAAGAAGAATGAACATCTGAAAGAAAAAAGTCTCCCAGTCAAAGAATCAGTGAAGAACCAGTACGGCTATCACAGGCTGGCTAACGTTCGTATCGGGGTAGCTTGAAATCTTTGTAATTCAAGATTTCAAGCTACCCCGATGTCATTGACCAAAATTAACATTTGCAGTCGTCTCGCTAGCGTCTTTGTTACGTTAGCCTGTGCTAGCCGTACTGGATTGTTTTTAATAACTACTTAACTGGTACAGCATTACAGAGTCCAATCAGACTCACTACAAGTCTACAAAACATCAGCACGGTATTTTTTTGCCAAATGGCCCGATCGGGTCCAGATCACATAAGTACCAGGAAAGAGTGTCCAACCCTCTTTCTCCCACCCCCACCTCAAGAAATTAAGCCTCTACGAGCTAGTCTAGGCTAAACAACGTAATATTGTTACATGAAACACAATCTGACTTTTTTACATTCTCACTAATTACTTTGAACCAATGGTGAGCTTAGTGAGTTAGCTGGTTAATTTTAAGCTGTGCCCTGCAGCCATTTCACAAAATTAAATATAAGATTATCTGGGTGGCTTTATATGAACTGAGGTTAGCGAACCATAAAAAAATCCAAAAGCTTTGAAATTTTCTGTTTCTTTTGGGCCTTCATCTAGGACGTTTACATTATTAATTTTTATTTTGGCGTGTGATTGTTTGTAACTGAGAAAAGGCGTGAGTTAATGTTTGTTTAATTTACGTATACTCCGATTTTAAAAAATACACTGTTCTAACTGGTTATCATGAATATATTTAATGGTTTAAGAACGCTACCATCTGACAGTTATTTGGATTAATTGTGCTATCTTTAGGTCACTTGCAATCATCTCTACAAACCTCAAATGTTCAATTTATGTATCCAGATAGATATACACTGTATTTTTCTTCTTGTCTTATCCTTCACTTCTGAAGGTTATGCCCGTCTTGAAAAGCCTTGGTAGAGGAATGAACGAGCTGCTTCCACGCCACTTTGTCATCGGCTTGTCTTAGGGTGGTAGTGACAGGGAGGCCTCCCTGTTATTAACACCTTGACTTGGCCAAACCAGTGGCTAGGCGATCGACCACGAAGTCTGTTCCCCTTCATATTCCCTGATGCAACTAGTTTGTCAAGATTGTCTCCTAGCGATGTGACCAAAGTAACTCAAGACTCACTGGTAGCAAATAGTGGAGAGTCTGGTTTTAATCTTCAGTTGGTCTGCACTATACACTATATGAATTTAATTATAAAGATAAATTCAGCAGGGAAATTCTATTTTAATTAAGGGCAGTTCAAAGCCCATACTTTGAGCACAGTTCATTTAAATCTGGCATAAAAGTATACGTTATCTCCTGTGGAAACATACCTCTGTTCTCTCAAAAATATTTGAAATTTTTACAAAGGGTTAAATCATCTCGCTGGTCGGGATTGCTTCATTTACATTTTACTTTTTACGCTTTTAATTATTTTTGAAGCTCGCTTTGATGTTTCATAAACTGCACTTTGTAACTGTGACAGAGATATGGCTTTTAGCTCCCGGCTACTGGAGTTGATTGTAGTGGTTGGTTTACAATTTAAAACGGAGATACTTCTATATGTATCTGTATTAAATCAAGTTTAATATAAAAATAACAAATATCATCATCAGCATCAGCTTTTAGACGTCAACTGCTGGACGAGGCCTCCTCCACCTCTTTTCTCAGCTACGCACTTGGATGCTGCTTCGCACCCTAAACCAACACAACGAACATTGGGCACGGACCACGGACTGCAGACAGTCGAGAGCAGCCCTTCCAGCTGTCTCACCACGACTCACGCGTCGTCTGCTCCACCTTTCAAGACTTCATCTTCGTACCATCGTGGGGACACTCACAGGCCACTGTCTCCTGAACAAACACCTCTATAACATCGGAGCCACAGACAGCCCACTATGCAGGGGGTGTCTGACCGAAGAAGAATCGACTGCCCACGTAGTCTTGGAATGCGTAGAAGTAGCAGCTCAACATGAGTAAATCCTCAACAATCCGAGGTCACTCCGCGAAGCCTGTGAAGACCCCAGGAAGCTTCTGTGCTTCTGGACGGAGTTAGGCTGGCTAAATATCTAGCCAGTTAACTCTCACGCATAATGGACCATCATAGAGTTCGAATGCGGAAAAGGGAGTTCTTTAACATTGAGGCCTCCTCCATAACATACAATGCATTCCTATAATCAACACGCTTGGTAGGCGGATTGGTGATCGCAGTATTCATGTTGAATACTCAAGTGGATGCTGCTGCCCATCCTCTTAGTTGGCTTTTACGCCATCGATGAGAAGAGATGGAGGGGTATATTATTAGGTGGGACACACCATATGTTATCAAATATGAGGGATGACAATTACTTACCACCACACTGCGATGACCAATCCACCTGCCAAGCGTGGTCATTATGTTGGGCTTCGTCCAACAGTGGACGCCTTAAGGCTGTTGAAGAAAAAGATGCTCATAAAGTTTGATAAGAAATGACTTGATTCAATTAGCAAAGACATGAAAATCAAATTTCCCCAGAAAGTAACAGAAGGTCAGTGCACCTAATAACTTTGTTCTCCAAAAGGAAATATGCGATAAATTGGGAACGAATTGTTACATGGGTCTCTTGTCCGATGTGGACAAGTTAGGGTAAGAGGCAAAAGAATGTATATGTATGAGGTTTTATACATACCTATTTGGCTTATTGAAAATGCTATTTAGAAATTATGGTGTTGCAAGCATGAGTGAACGCTAACTTAGTCAAAGTTAATAGTGTTTTATTCATTGACATCACAAGGATTATTTTGAGTTGTCTTATACCTAAACTAATTGAATTTACTCCTGTAAAAACGTCACTAAAAACGTTTCTAGAAAAATCAAGGTAACAAACATGGTTTGTAATTTTTTTGTATTATTCCTTACTACTAGAAATGTATAGAGGCAGCTCAAGACCGTTCGTCATGGCATTCTAGGGGGGAAACCTATGTCCAGCAATGGACATCTACAGGCTTTCGATGATGATGATGATTATTACGAAGCTCCTGTGTGGTGCCTACCCAACAAAAAGAAGCCCATGCGTCATTTTATTTATTAGTAGGTATAAGAAAATTAATACTTTTTTCTTGATTTTTTTAATTACTGTTCGCGATTACACCAATTTGTAGAAGGCTGTTTTCGATTACGTACATTCTATTCACACAACCAATAACCGTGGACGCACATGTCGTGATAGTTTTAAACGTGCTGCTATTGGCCGAAAAAGATATTGTACCTTGCCCTTGCCCCTCGATCTTTGTACTGATTCTAATGAATTACAAGCCTCATGTTTGTAAACGAAAAAACATCTTTAATTGCAAATATCCATAAAATAGGAGAGACAATCCCAGTAACTAAGGTATCCAGTGCAATCTCGTGTACCTATCGCTAATTTGGTACAATTACGAATCCTGTATTTTATTGTGTTTAATATGGTTAACTGATTTTTATTTCAAATTGAATAATTACTTCTCCAAGTTACTACTATTGCTAAGTTAAAACTATACTCAAGCTGGTATCTGGCTATGGTGATAGTTAATGATTTAAATGGTACAATGGTTTTGTAACTGTGTTATTTTTTTACAGTCTAGGTAATCGTTTTTTGTATAACCGGGCTCTCACGTTACAGGCTTCTCTAGTGTATTAGTAATCTAAGTTATAAACTTAACATGTAAATAATACTAGTAAATAAATGTATTTGTGGGACATAAAAGGCTGGAAATAAAAACAGATATCTCAAATTTCGCAGAAACAAAAATTTAAAATCGGTAATTCTGTATTTTGCTAAATTTATATAAATAATTACTATGTTAAATGCTTGTCTGTTTCTAGCGCCCCTCCAGTTAATAATTACTTAAATATAACCTACCTAATTTCTAACTATAATGTATGACGTGACCAAGTGTTCTTAATAATTGTTCCTATGGTTTTAATAAATGAGTATGAGTATGAGTAAATTGTCCTAAAATCACAGGCACAGTATTATTGTCAGATACAGAAATTTCCTAAGTACCTACATAATATTGCTAGTCAACGCCAAAGCCTTTTCTCATGACGACACTCGCATAATTGCTGAAATGAGCACGTAATTTCACTTACATCGACCCGAATTCTTCACATCCTATTAAACTTACATAAAGCCTTCATAAGCTTGCAGGAAAATGTCAGACGCGACCTTCTGATGCGTCTTTTAGTCGCTCCATGGCTCGATTTAGTTACAATACAGTTTTTCTATAATCTCTTGGTACCGTCAGTATTATTTTATGATCATTTCCTGTGTACATGAGTGACCAAATATCTTCATCGGTACTTCAGGCTATTTTCTTTTGTTGTCATAGCCAAGAATTGGTTACTGTTATTAGATAGAAACTTGGGTTAATTTAGGGTTAATTATTGGAAAAAAACTTACTTTGTCATAAGAATGTAGTTCGTAATGTGTAAGCTGTGGCAAATGAGTGCATGCCGCGGCGAGATGAATCCCCTAGATTATTGGTCCCAGTTCAGTAATAAGAATAGGTGGTAGGCCAATATTACAAGGGATTCATTATCATTCATCATCACTTTCACTTTGGACGAGACCCTCATAAAATAGGGACTTTTGCCATAATAACCACGCTTGGCAGGTGGATTGGTGATCGCAGTATTTGGTGTTGCGTACTCAGGTGGATGCTGCTGCCCCTGATATAATTCTTTACTTGGTTTTTACGACCTCCGTGGGAGAAGACGAAGGGGTATATCCTTAGGCCAGACGTACCATAGCAAGAGACAAGGGGTTGGACGCAAAAAATATAAATGTTAGTTAAAGACGGTTTAAAGATAGCAAGTCGTATCAACGCATATCATTGTCGCGTCTTAGAAAAAGTTTCCAAGACAATGGCTTCATAAATTAATATCTTCACAGATGTAGTCGTACAAATTCCTAAGAACGGTACGCCCCTAGTTTCCAAGTTGGAATATCAATGAACTAGAAAATTAAAACCTGATTCTATTTCAGATAGCCATTTGTATGACAAAGTAATTCGTTAGATCATTTAAAATTCAATTGAAGTATTTTTATAAGAAACTTTTGAAACTCTTTTATCATGCCACTGATGAGAAAAGTTACTATACATTTGTAGATACCAGTCTCATCTTAAAGGGGGCTTATACAGATTAAGTCTCATTGAAAGTTCATTTTAAGCAACCATACTGAAATTTTGAAGCCTGGAAAATATTTGCCTCAAATTCATTTATCGTTTGATGAAATGGCTAGTTTAAAGAACGAATAATTTTAATTTGCTCGATCAATAATAAATCTGGAATAATGTCGGTCTTCACACGTTTTTCGTTCTAAATATTCTAATTACATCAAGAATTGCTATAGCAGTTAAAATTATTTAATGAATCTATTTGTATAAGAAATCTTACAAAACTTGTGTGTTCATATTTTGGCCAGCGTGGATATGAACGCGACCGTCGAGCATGTTCCAATTTCAACTTTAATTCTCTCAAAGTCAAAAAAAAGTCAAAAGTCAAAAAAAGAACTTTATTCATTGAAATCAAAGGATCATTTTGAATCGTCTTATATAAAATTAAATTACTCCTGTTCCAACGCGACCAAGCCTAGAAGAATCAGGCAACAAACTCGGCTTGGCTTACATAAATGGTCCGTCTTACCACTAGGTGAGAAGCGCCTGTGTGGTGCCTCGGAGCAAGGAGTTGCTGATACATAGTAAATGAGAACTTAAAAACCTCAGGTGGGTAGTCAAAAGTAAATAAACATCAGCAAAAATATGCAAGACAGCACACGCTACGCTTGTTATACATATAAATAATAATCTAATACAAACATGTAAATAGGTAAGTACAGATATTGCAAATTTCCATTTTAGCAGTCGAGGGGCAGAGCGACATCAGGCCACGCGGCTTTATCATTAATATAGTCATCAACAGTGTAATACGCTTTCTTAATTAGATTCATCTTTATGTAGGATTTAAATCTTAGAATAGGAAGTTTAAATGCACCTTCTGGAAGTTTATTATAGAACCGTACAGAATTCCCCATAAAAGACCCACTTACTTTCTTTAATCGAAATTTTGGTATATTTAGTTTGTGTTTATTTCTCGTGTTAATACCATGCACGTCACTTTTTATCATAAAACTATCCAAGTGTTTATGTGTATGTAATAATATTTCATAGATATATTGCGATATTACTGTAAGAATATTGATTTCTTTGAAACGCTCCCTCAAGGAGTCACGCGACTTCATTTTATAAATGGCACGTATTGCCCGTTTTCATAAGACAAAAATAGCTTGGATATCTGCTGCTTTACCCCACAGTATGATACCATATGACATAACACTATGGAAGTAGCTAAAATAAACAAGCCTAGCTGTAGCTTCATCAGTAAGCTGCCTTATTATACGAACTGCATATGCAGCGGAACTAAGTCTACCAGCAAGAGCCACAATTTGTGGTGCCCAGTGCTCTGAGCTTCTGTTTCAAATTTGAAGAAGCACGCATCGAGGTGCAAATTTTTGGGTAGCCGTTAATGATGATGATGACTAGATAACATAAGCTAGGGACGAGTGACATCCACTTATTAAGACTTTCTCACCCGCCCTAGATCACATAGGAAAGGTTCACCCAAGTTTTTCTAGTTTGGAAATTTAATATAGCTATCCTCTAGTACAGAGTGCTCTGAAATAATGACTGAACGAGTAAGAGGACATCCACACTTCTCTTTTCTCTATAAAGGCGTGAATAGACCACGATAGTGATCGAATGTACTTGTTGAACACGGTCACACACCGCTAGTTAATAATTATGCACACCACGATTAGTTTTGAACTACTTTTTGATATAATAATAGTTCCATGTGACTATTTGCATAGCATAGATTTCCATGATGGATTATTCGAGCAATATTGTGTGTCGCAACAATGAACGATACAATTTTTTTTATTTTCTCATGTTCAAGTGGCTGTCAACATTGATGGAACTTGATATTCAAAAAGCGTGTTTCTGGTTATTTTCATTTGATTATAATGACGGAACAGACATGTACATACTAAGCGGTAAGCTCAGCCCATGCGGTGGATGTCTACTAGCTGATGAAGAAGACAATCGCCAGTTACGCAAGCATAAGCATTTTCTTGGTGACTAGAATATCTCCTACTATTGTACAAAGAGCCAGCAATAAACATGGACAACTAATCAAAGTGTTCGTTACTAACTAACAACAAGTGTTCTGTACCACCAATAAACATTTTACTAAGTAAGATAGCATCAGCCAATATATAGTGACACAAGCTACTAGTAAGATAAAACACATAGTTGCTTTATTGCCCAAAGGCATCTAGGACACAGAATAATAATAGTTGGTAGAGCTCACACGATAAATTTCTTTCATTGTTGTTCAGTGACTACTTGTTTATAGGTAGGAGTATCTCCGCGGCTAAGAGTATGCCTTGTTTAGTAGGGATAGTTTTGTATTCACTTGACTGCTCACTTTTTTTATTCGAGTTAAATAGTTTATATTTCTTTTATTAGAACTTTTTACGTTTAGATTTACTGGCAAGAAAGTACCAGAAACTACTATTTTAAGTTTATGTCAGTAATTCATGAGTAGTCATTATCTAAGTTTTAAAAAAATATATATCCTTATACCTAGTACATATGTAACAGATGTTTGGTATAAATAAAAATATTCTTATTCTTATCTAATAATATTAGTAGACCTAAACAGAAAATAGTAGTGGTGAAAATATGAAATAGTGTCATGAACTGTACGGCTGACTAGCGTTAGTAACAATAGCGAGTCGCTTTCGAAACTGTAATAGTATATGACAAATATTAAACAATCGAATTACAAAAAATTCAAGCAACCCCGATGTCATTTGGCCAATGTTAACATTTGCGGTCGTCTCGTTAGTGTCGTGTTAAAATTAGTCAGCCTGTGCTAGCCTTACAGATTCCTATTTTGACTGACAAAAAAAATTGTTTCAACGTTTGTGTTTGACAACCGCATTAAATAAACTAATATTCCGGTTAAAACAGCTGTGGTTTGGTATAGTACATACTTGCACATACATCGAAACTTATGATACCATACTTCAAAAAAAAAATATTTTCTCTCATCGTTACTGAACTAGCGCGGGCGAGTAGATTGAAGTTGAACTTGATATGTGCAAACACACATCCTTTGTTTCCACTACATCGTTAACGTTGTTATTTTTATCATCATTATCAGCCTATAGAAATCCATTGCCTGACATAGGCCTCACCCATATAATGCCATGACGAACGGTCTTGAGCCCCCTCTGTACACTGACTTCCTGCAACCTTTAAAATATTTTTGCTCCATCCATTTTTCCCTCTTATAGAATAGAATAGAAAATACTTTAATTTTGTAAAACGGGAAATTTTCACGTACCGATATGTTGGTGGAGTCACCAACAGATTTATAATCCTAATTGAAGTGCTTCCCAAAAACAATGAAAATTGAAATTCTTGAAAATGTCCCAATTTCTAAAATGAACTAACGAAAATTATTTTAGAAAATACTTTATTGTAAAACGTAATATAATAAAAAATAAACAAAACATAACATTATAATTAAAAGTACAATGGTTGGTATTATCGCTTAGAAGCGATTTCTTCCAAACAAATTTTGTATAGAGAGAGATCTGTATAATTAGTAGAATGTCCTTCAGAAGAATGGAAATTATACTGCGTCGTCTGGTACGTGGTCGTCAATCGAAAAACCTTTATTCCCCAATGGTTGTATGGTTGCGAGCTATAAAGTCTGCCCATTTCAGGCATTCCTTTTATATACAAGCCCTGAACTCTAGCCCGGGCGAGTAACTCGAGGTTCAAACTACTGAATATTTATCTTCATTCATTCGTCAGACTGCACTCACTTGACATTATACAGCAACGAGTTGATGATTTACATTCATAGTAGATGAATAAGTGGGGAGATAAATTCTGAGGAAAACCAGTGTGTAATTGTTGTACGTGTGTACATGTGAAGGTGTTTTCTCTTTATTTAATAGAAAGATTATTACAAGAAATACAAGGTGTACAACAGTTAAAACACACAAATAAAACCATTAGACTATCTAAAAAACATTACAAACGATCTAAATATAGCACAACTCATGCGTCTCTAGCAATAAATTAAAATGCATTATTTATAATGGATCCGTAAAGAATGCTATGATGCAAGTTTATATTTTCCGGTGAAATAACTTTATTTTAGACAATCAAAACCAATGACGATGATACTCGCTTTGAACTCAGAATTTATTTGAATGAATTTGGAGACAAACGACGAATAAACAATGTTTTTAACAAAAGATAATCTTGAAAATTAATTTGAAACCAGATCTCATTGCGGTTTCCACTAGATAAAGGAATTTTAATTATTAAACTGAGATTTGAATTATATAGGATCTCGTTTTTAATTAAAATCTCTATTGTGGGATCTGCTTCATTTCGTGATTATAATAGGATCATGAATTGATCGGATGGCCTCATTTTTTTTGAGGTGCAGTTTGGGCATGAGCTTTATTGTAAGCTTTTTTACTGACAATCTGTCCTTTTGCGAGGTAATTTTTGGGTGAGATTTTCTAAAATAGCGAAAAATTGACCCCTGCTATGATATCTTCACACTCCTCGTTTTTTCTGCTTTGGCCCAGTCTACACCAGTCTATACCAGCTAAAGCTTAAGGTTAAACGATTCACAAGTGGCGAACTGTCAATGAATGTTTTGTATAGTGTTATTTTGATTGATTGACATTCGTAGCTAAACTAATGATATTTATGAGATACTTTCAGTTAAAATATGTGTGTTAGGCCTCCTGATTCCCGCATAGCCTGTGTTTGCTATCTCAAGAAGTGTTGATAAGCTGTAATGTGCAAAAAACACAATATAATTTGAATTTCGCGCCACTTGCGAAACGTTTCACCTTACAAAATTGCTTAAAAAATGATCAGGAATGGCGTCAATCTTGATGGTGTTTAAAGATCACTTACGTGATCACTCTTTATAAATTTAGTTATTACGCTTACTTTTGGATGGATGTTTGTTTAACGGGGCAAATAAATTAGGTAGGTACCTATCTTATTTTTTCTTCAACAGCTAAAATTAACTGTTCATTTTAAAAATTGTTTACGAGCTAATCGGAGCTTTAAACGGAGATGACCAAATTTATAATACTCTTGTAACAGCTCTTGCTTTTAATTTAATTTTCTTAACAGTTATAGCCTTTCTATTAGCAAAACGACTTTAAAGCAGAAAGTAAAATAAGAATTATTTTATGCATGTACAATTTTATTTATTTATAGCAATAATAAACAATGCTGATCTTTTTATTATCATAGGAACCTATATAATAAAAAAAAGCTCAGCATAGTTTGTGTTGTATATTAAATTTGTATCAATGGTACTTGATACACATGGTTCGCATTTTCATCATTTATCACCTTCCGTTTTCGAAATTACCTGAGCGCTTGGTACCGAGCTTCTGAGCTTAAAACATGTCAAGTGATACTGGGCTTTACTGCCCGAGAAATAGCGATTGAAATTTAAGTGAGGGTAAACTAAAACCAGGGGGAGCAGACAGGAGGTTATTATCAGGTAGTTTAGCTCACTTCCGTGTGTCCTAATTTGTTGCCTCGTTCAAATGTAGAATATGGTTTCTCTATTTGTTTTGCAACATGTAACGCATTACTCGAAGGACAGTGTAGCATTGCGTAGCGCAAACACCGTAGAGGACAATAATTTAGCATTGCGTAGCACAGCGTAGAGGATAGTGTAGCATTGCGTAGCAACTAGCGTAGAGGGTAGTGTAGCATTGCGTAGCAAATAGCGTAAAAGACAGTGTAGCATTCCGTAGCAAATAGCGTAGAGGCCAGCGTAGTTATTTGAAAAATGTAAGAAATGTATTTTTTATTTGTTTTCGTTTTGCTTCTAAAGTGTAGTCTTACTTTGCTTAACTATTTGTTTTGTTATACACATAAGCTCTAGCCTATTTCCTAGGAAACGTACAATTTGGTTTAGTTTTTTCCACGATTCTGATACCTCATTCGCTTTTTTACAATGACCATCATTATCATTTGGTAAATTTATCACCATCAGCAGTCTTTAAGTCCATACTTTCATCATCATCGTTAGCAAAAAAATGTATTCTGCCCTATAGAATTTCAAGGCGTTTGGTTTTGAGCCATTCTGCAATTGTAACAATTTCATCAGTGTAACGGGTAGGGACAAACTGCACAGCGTCTTTCGGTTCGTTTTTGGTACTCAATATACTTTATTTCCCCCGGTTATCTGTTCTGTGAGCTTTAGTCATGCTTTTACAATATTCAATAATTTGCACGCAGACTTAATGGAAGAAAAAAGGTCAAATATGTTTTTTTTGATGTCCAATATGATTATCAACAGAAAGAATAACATAACATAGCATAACATAATACCCAATAGTCACAAACATAGCCCTAATCCCACATTAGGATTCCTTGTGCGTAAGTATCAGAAACTACGAGTACCATGGTACCATAACACCCAGACCTGGAACAAATATTTACAGATCATAAAAACAATTGTCCGCAGCGGAAATCGCAATAGGTTGTCTACAAATAATAACTAATAATACAACTAATGCAAATACAAAAAAAATTTAGTTGTCTAAAGACCGTTGCTAACAATCTAAAGATAAGTACCTAGCGCAAATCTGACTAATTTGTTTGATCTTTTAAGTGTGCAAATATGCAAGTTTCGAAAAAAGTGCAAATTATTTGAGCCTTTCTTTTATTTGATCGATACTGTAGGACAGGTACCGGGGGGGTACTTCGCCTTTTAAAAATTCTTTCATGGCGTTTGGTCAAAGTAGCACGTGCCCCGAGAGCTGGCTTTTATCTAGCCCAATTACATTAGTATTGCCATTCAGCGAAGCAATGCAGCCAGCGTCTTGGGGACGCTTTCTACTGGTAGTGATTTGGATCTGTGACTAAAAAGTTATTCCTGAATCTGTAAGATGGAAATTGAATTGGAAAATAAAATATATAGAAATTCACGCGTGTATTAAATCTTAATTTACGGCAAATAAACACAAAACTTAAGCAGGCTTTTAAAACCAAGAACCTAATCTTACAGTTTTCTAGATGCAACGCATACCCGTGAAATGTCAAAAGCTACAATTTTTAACCGACTTCCCAAAAAAGGAGGAGGTTCTCAATTCTGTAATATTTTTTTTTTTAATATTTGTTACTGCATTTCTCCGGCGTTTATAACCGATTTGGTTTTTTTTTTTTATTTGAATAGATATACTTCCAGATTGGTCCCATTTTTTTCAGAATCCAATTCTGATGATGGAATTCATGAGGAATTGAGGGAACTCCTCAAATATTGTAGGCATACATATGGCGATTTTGATATATTCAGCAACGAACCAAGCGTTTGCATTCAAAAAGTATCATAATCCTTTCACCACTATGGTTCTTTCATCATTTTTTTTCATCCAAATATTTAGTCGAAAACAATGGCGGAAGTCGGTTTTTTAAATGAAAAGTTATACTTTCAAGTTTTGTCTATATGTATGAACATAAAGAATGTCACAATGTCGTATCTATATTAATCTTTTTGGATGTTTTTTCACTAGAAAGGACCCAAGTCCCAAGTTCCCAACAGTGGAATTAAGTAGATGATGATGATAATGATGATCGTTTATTTGTCTGAACAACATTATTTTGGGGATGAACACAACCAACTACACAACAGATAACCATTTAAAGTAATTGACAAGACAAAATAGCTGAAGAGCCTAAAATATTGTTATTTATAAAAATAAAGGCTCTCGCATACAGGTGCGGTATACTGGCCGGAACATCAACCGATAATGCTTTACAAAAATGTAAAGGAGATGTTTTATCCTGGGCCTGCACGTACACTACACACAGAAAAATATAAAAAAAGAGGGGATTTACATAAAAATACAATTATATTTATTTGAAGCATAATACAGCGGTACAAAAATGTTTATTTATGAGTTTTTTAATATGGTCACCCGATTTTTAGAGCAGCCATGACAGTCGAGTGACTTTGACAACTGACAGTTTTGTTGAGTGTCATTGACGCTCAACAAAACTGGTTCCTTGTGTGATTTCCTTGTGTGTGATTGCTCTCTTTGGCGAAGATAATCTTGAGTGTACACTAACACGAAGCAATATTATGGAAAATAAACAATAACAAATGGTTTCTATATTGCTTAGCTATATTTATATATATACTGTACATAGTGCAGGCCCAAGCTCATACATTCATGAAACCTCTCCTTTGCAGCTAATATCAAATATTATTCCCATAACTGTGTGGTTAGATCGTTTGCGGTAACATTAAAAATATTCAGTTATATTATCATGACGCGTTGATATAATTCTGGCCGGTATATCGCAACTGTGTGAAAGAACCTTAAATACGTATGTCTTGTTTCGTCGCTAATTGATTTCTCGAGGGAACACTTGTTGGTTTATTGAGGGCTTAGAATAACGATGAGTAACGTTCAATGACTTGAAGGGAATGAGCTGTTTGGTGTTATGAAAAGTGAAGAGAAGACGAGAGTGGGCTTAAAAGTATTTTGATCCTTTGTGTTAGATACTAAAATTTTGCAACTCGGCAATGGCGTACAACGTAAATGAATTTGCTAAGCTAGTAAAACCAATAACAGAACAACAAAATTATTAAAATAACGATTAACATTATTATTGAAACTTATTTATTTTGTAACAGAAGCTACAAAAAAAACAGTACAAATAAAATAAATAACTAAATACACATTCCACACAACATTATCTAGCCCCAAGCTAAGCAGAGCTTGTGTTATGGGTACTAGATAACTGATACACTTAATACAATATGTTACATAGATAGATATTTTTTATTATACATAGAAAAATACCCAGAACACCCTGAACAAATATTTGCAGATCGTACAAATATTTGTTCCGAGGCGGGAATCACACCCGCAACCTCCTGCGTCGCAAGCGAACCTTCGCCCGTCGCGGCACAGAAATGAATAGATGGATGGTTAAAGGCGTCTCAAGGGCATTTGTCATGGTATTGTATGAGGGAGGCCCATGCCAGCAGTGAAATTCTACAGGCTCATGACTATGGTGATGATATATACATATAATTTTTAGTAACCTGTATTTTCTACAGACAAAATAAAATATTTTTCAAAGATACATATTTTATTTGTGCCTTTAATTCCTCGGTCTTAACAAGAATGTCCTATCATGGTACTCGTTACTCACATGTGCTGCCGTGATTCCCGCGAAGCTCATGTAAAATGAAAAATAAAATGTTTTATAGAATGCTGAGGCCTGGTGTGGAGCGTTTCGATTCAAGCGACAAAACGCGTCTATTTAGCGACTTATTTGAATTGAGTATACATATAGCTAGCTTTTTTTATTAACAAATATTCTTCAATAAATATTAAATACCTACATATATGTTTACTGTGTACGCATTCACAATTAATAGATTTGAGATTATAAAAATGTCTAATATCATTATCACCGTTGATTGAACCACTGTGCCCTTGTGCAAATCGTTAACTTGTTATATATCAAACAAAAACAAAAACAAAAAAAAAGTTGGTATTGATACGCATTTAATATGATTGTAATTTGCATAATACGGCTGTGAAATTGTGAACCTAACGCTTTGTAATTATGAGTTTCTTAGTTCCTATAATCGTTAGGATAACGATGATCTATGTATATGTCCTTGTAAATAGGAATATCGGTTAATTAGTCTTCTACGTATTAAGCGACCAAAAGTCGCACTGTTGGTTTCAAACCGTGTCACATACCCTTTTGCTCACGTGATTTGGTTGTATCAACGTATGCAGAGTTTTGTAAGTAATGCATGAAAAATTATGAATTATTCAAAGAAAACACGATTTCATTAATGTTCCTACATTTGAGTGGGATTCACCATATTATCCTGAGACATCTTGCATTGGAAATGTGATATTTTAAAGTAAAATAAGATCTGTCTGCATGTCCTATTTTTTTAAAAGTGTTGAATAATATTAACTTTTACTAGTCTTTTCCCACGGCTCCGCCCGCGTTGTACCTTGGGTGCCTTTAATCTAAAACTGAACGCCGCACTATTTAACTAGGTACGTCAAAATAAAAATCCATCATCCGTAAACGCGGTCGTGCTGTGCCTGGCCTAAAAGTTCCTCCTATTCTCGTGGATGTATTAAGCTTACTAAGGAATTATACCAGGGGATGGGCAGCAGTATCCACTTGAGTACATAACACCAAACTGATCACCGATCCGCCTGCCAAGCGTGATGATCATGGAAAATCCCCCCATTGTGATCATTTGGGGAGGCCGCGTCTAGCAGTAATACGTACTCAGGACGTAAACAGGCTTGTAATGATGATTAATCCGTAACCTTAGAATAAGGACTGAAGCACTTATTCCGAGTCCGTAACAACGAAGGACCATTTTTGAACGCCAAGATTATGTCAAGTGCCAAATAAAAGCGATAAAAGGGCGTGCACTTTAAGGCCCATATTCTAGAACTAAACTCTAACTAAATCGAGACTCAAGCATAGATTTGTTGACAGATTTCAATGAAAAACTGTCATCAAATCTATGCTTTAGTCTCGATTTAAGTTTGAGCATAATTCTGGAATACGGGCCTTAGATAAGACGTACTCTACTCACAAAGAAGATGCATAGAAGTTGTTTACATATAAACTTTCCTCAATTAATACACTTCTTCATCAACCGGTAGACGTCAAAGTCAAAGTCAAAAAGAACTTTATTCATTGTAATCACAAGGATCATTTTGAATCGTCTTATATAAAATTAAATTACTCCTGTTCCACTGCTCCACTGCATCCACTGCTGGAGTAGGCTTCCCTATAGAATAGTGCGGATTTGTCAATATCACTTAAATACTAATAATATAAACATAACACACACACACCAACACACAACATTAACCATAACAACGCAAATTACAACACATACATAACACACAACACAAAAAAAAAACACTAGAAATTGAAATAAAATAAAAATAGACGACACCTCTTTTCAAAAAAGTAGAAATAAGTCATGGTTGAAGTATTTACCCGGACGAACCCTTTTCAAAAAAATATTTTCTTTACTTGTCATTTTGCGATTAATTTTTGGTGTAAGCACTTTCATTCTTCCGTGGTGTAAGCAATCAATCCCGTATTTAGGGATCATCAAGTAAAGCGGAATAGGCGAGAGTTGATGGTGCCCAAAACGAATTCTAAGAGCCGCTAAGCTGTAAAGGTGTAACGAAACAACTCTCGAGCTGAAACTACTTTTCAAGCTACTGTCAGAGTGTTAAAAAAATGGGGTTGAGTCATAAATAATGACTCTTATCGTTAACAGTTGACAATACTCCATACATCATTAAGTATTTCAGTCCATAATGACAGTCATAAGCATTTCCCCACGAACAATGAGTGGGGGTAGATAGTTGGGGACAAAGCGGTCCTATCTATATAGGGTATTAACCAGAATAGGTGAAATAAATTGCTAGCCAGGCCATTCCACAATGAATTAGCAAGCCACTTGAAATTGTGAATGACAAACTTTATTAATATAGATACAAGTTTTGCTATTAACAGTAATGTAATAATATTGCAGGCAAACTTAGGAACATAAATGTTGACGTAATACTGGAAATACCCTGGATTCAATTAGCCTAAGACATTGAGTTTTTTTTAACCGCCTTACATCATCATCATCAGCCTGTAGAAGTCCACTTTTAGACATACTACTTCTCCATACATAGACATAGAATTCCATGACAATCGGTCTTAAAGCCGCCTCTATACACCAATTTCCTGCCACCTTTAAAATGATGTGGTCCATTGAGAGGAGCTTTATAGACAGCTTGGTGAACAAACTGATGGTAGTCAAAATTAAAGCAATTTACTACCGTTTTATCTGAGAGCACCTAACAGTTCCAAAACTACCATTTACTCTTTTAGGTAATTGTTCAACTCTTATATTATTATATACCGAAAATTAAATTTACCAAAATGCTATCTAATTTTCGCAATTCTCTCTTGCAGGTAAAAATCTCCATGATCTAATTAAGAGCCACCGTTTCACATCAGGTAAGTAATTTATTTTCAGCAAATTATTAAGGTCAAATCAATTTGTTTTAGGAAAGTCTGTTTAGGCACGTGGGATTTTGAACCAAACGTAATGTTTTAATTTTGAGACATTTTTGAGAAGGTGCTGTCGATTCTTCCTTTTATATACATCAGTTATCTATGTCTGTATCAAATATTTTAAAATAGAACTTGAAATAATATACTAATACTAGATCCTTGGTTATATTTTCACCATATACCCACTTTGGTAGGCACAACTTATTTTAATAGCGTGCTATGCGGAAAAATGTAAAAGCTACTTTTAAAAGCCCAGTAAAAATGTTATAATTAAAATTTCAAAGATCAAAGTTCATCCCATCGTAAATCAAACTTATTCCAGGTTTATGAAGTCCACAATCTAAGTTAGAGGTCCAAAATAATTTAATTTTGAGTCAAAATAAACGGTTAATGCAAGTTTGAAGCGGTTTGACCCTTACCTGGTAATATTTACCTTGGGACATCTAATTTAATAAAGCGCTAACCATATATTTGTTGCTGAGTTTAAGCACAAGCTTGGATCACTTTGTTTTTGGGAGAGATTAATTTAGTACCTAAGGACTTCCACGGAGTTCTGGTTCTAATTGTACTAACGCAGGGTATGCTGCCTCAATTATAGACCTGCAAAGAACGATCATGGAATAATAAAACTGGGCAAAAAAACAATCATAGCTCACTTCAATACTTGAAATGGTTTTTTGATAAAAAAATGATTATTTTGTTTCCGCTCGCTTAATGACCACCCAAAAAGTTTAAGAGCTGTGTTGGTTTTAAATTACTTATTTGAAGTTGTATAAAGTAAGTACCTTACTTAATTTTATTCAAATGTTATATAATAATGTTTTAAGTTTCTGGAAAGAACTCACAATAAGCTCTTGGGCTTGGAAATGCTATAGGTGCTAACCTACCAACACGTCACGAGCCAACTTTTCCAATAGGCCTTTGTGGCATTAGCAAGTTCTGAAACCAGTGGAATATTGATAGACAGGAAAACGAAACTAAGAACAAGAAACAAACAAATTTGAGTACTCCATACTTTGCAGTGTTTAGTAAATGTGCACGTTGTAGTTAAGACGCCTTTGACGAATTGCGTGTGCACTACCTAACTGCTATTTTGAAGAAATACACGACGTATTAGACCAAGTAGTATTAGATCTTTAAAATGTTAGTTGCGAGAAGCCTATTAGATGTCCAGCAGTAGACTATTGAGGCCTGATGATGATATTCGTGATAAAGTAAGTAGGTATTGTAGACGACGTGCCTCGCTGATCTAAAAATATGAAAGACACGTTAAAATCAAATAAATTAATAAATGTTAAACCATTAAAGTGTAGGTAGGCGAGAAAACCTACCATGTACTTACCACAATTAAAGTACCCTCCGTTTGCGCGCGGGCGATGGTTAGTCAGTTGGCTTGTCAACCGGGGACGGACAGCTTCTTGTCCCACGCGCACTCGGTCGGAATTCTTCAAATCCTTACAAAAGTGTTGTTTATTCTGGTTTCTCACCACTCCACGCTCCCTATCCGCTACAGGTATAATTTTGGAGTCTGCTAAATTTAATCAAAACTTCTGATTTTAACAGAGCGCCATCTATCCGTGATGTCTGAAAGCAACTAAAGCATCAAGCAACCTAAAGGAAAATTCGCGAACCGGTGTGTACGTAGTACTTTCAGGTGACTTAAGTTCACCATGTACATTGTAGATGGCACTGTTTGAAATTGAATAGTTGGTTTTGTGGGAAAACTAAGTAACTGTACTTGAACTATTATTATATACTATTTATTATTAACTAAACAACTGTTTCTGTAAAAGTTAATCAAGTAAATAATATTTAATCTTTGGTCTTATCAAACTCGAAAGCACTTCATTAGAATGTTTATCATTGCGCATGCGGGAAATTGCACCAGCCCCTGTGTAACTTTCCTTATCTAACCTCGTTTCTAAGTTTGTTAACCTCTCACAAACTTATGTTTCCCTGGTACATAGTAGACATTTTCCGCTCTAATCGGGATTTTCACAAATCCTATCCAGTCGATAGGGGCGAGTTAGAAAACGCTTATCCTTTTCCCTGTGCTAACTGTACTGGGAAGTTTCCATAGTAAACCAATTTTCTTTTACATCCTATTCAGTTATGCTGCCCTGGTACTTTTTTCCGCAGCTACGAAGCCTTCCGCTACGCGGCGATGCTGCTACGAGATTTTCGTAGTGCCTTCTACGAACCATCGTAGCTTTTACGTAGCTACGTGATGCCGACCTCAGCGGAGCATTAAGAACAATGAAGTAATTCATTGCATTTACATGACTGCCTACGAATAATTAATTCAAAAGAATATTCATTTTAAAATCATAATCTAAGTTGACATATAAATGTAATAAATGCGTTTTTGTTTGTGTTATTCAAAGCGTTTTTGGTAAACTTTAGCAATAATCCCCAAGAGAGCCTTCGTCTGTCGCTTCATCACTGAAATTCTATAGGTAATATAAAAGTCATTCACCTTAATTTTTGGGCACAACTTTCGGACACAACCCTTTGTGGCCCCCTGGGGTCCAACAGACCTCAGCTTATTTTTGGACGAAGTTTTTACGATAGTGTTATTTATGTGAAATTTGTTCGGCTGATGTTCAAGTTTAGTCTCTTGAGGTTTGTTACGCAGTAATTTTTTTATTGAAGTTTTTGTGGGCTTGCTATGGCCTCGTATTATTTTGGGTTGTTCAGTTAAGCTTAGAGGGTTCTTTGACTGCAAAATAGAGACAAGATGCCATTTATGTTTTTTTACTGGTATCTTTCTCTATCAAATCAATCAAATCAAATTATTTATTTTCAGACAACAAATAGTCCATTGTGTTAGTAAATTGATTTACGCTAGGTTAGTAAAAAATAGATTGCCAAATAACACAACAATGGCACGTAATTATAAATGAAAGTCTAAATCTAACTAAAAACTAATTAATTAATTTGTTCAGGAATCATCCCCCCATCAAACCATGATCTGAGATGACTCTCTGAACAAATCGTACCCAGATAGGGGACAGACAATTCACTGCCACTGTTTTAAGAATACTGTTGTGACTGCCCCGTACTCTGCTCATCAGAGATGCGGTTTTTTTTCGAATGATGGCGTGGAAACCGTCAGTTCTACTCTTGGCAAACTATCTTCTCTATTCTTCGCTGGGCATTTTAAATTTCAATAAATGTTTGCTAGTGTTTTGAAAATTTTTGTTAAGCTTAAATAAATTCAATAAATTAAAAACTCGTTCATTAAATTCAAAAACACGTCCGTCCCGAAAACAATCTGATACAATATAAAATACCAGATGTACCAGAATATATACGCAATCGCAAATTATTTTAATACATATTATTCATTCACGAAATTCAGCATAGTAAGAAGCTGAATTTCGGATTAGAGATAAGTGATTTTTTACCATCATTACATTAGATATTTTTATTAGTATATACCAGAAAAAATATATACATAATTATGTTAAAAAACACTGGTTTAGGTACTAACCTTGAAGTCAAACTTCATGCTAGTTTTTCACTAGGCATAAGGTAGATGCATAGGTTGGTCACCCAGGTACTGTATATAATTCAATGGATAGCGGGTGAAATGTTCCGCAGCAAATTTCGGCGAAATTCTTGTACCAACAACGGTCTGTGCGACCTACGGTTTGGCTTCACTGTAGGAGGTCCAATTAATAGGTTCGTCCTCTGTGTCATACTAGTATGACTGTGGGGATAGGCATGTCCTGACAGCCAATACTGCTCACCAAAATTTAGGGACAATATTCAGAAAGAAGTTGATTTGAACACAGTTATTGTTAGTTTTAACAAAGGTAAGTACTAACACTATTATACCTATTATTGCTGCCAAACAGTAGTGTTCGCATTGCTGTGTTCTGGTTTGAAGCGTATGGGCTGGTGAAATTACAGGCATATGAGACTTTTTATCTATATTTCTCAGGATTGAGGGCGCATTGCAATGCTAAATATGGCGCGTCTTAGGTGGACGTGACGTGTCACAAATCAGTCATTAATGACGAATTAATTGAAATTAAAATAAGCAAAAAAGTTAAACTTGACTTTTGTCCACCCTCAAAAACCAGGCACCATCATCATCATCATCAATCATCACTGCTGAACATTTCACCATAGAATGCCACGACAATGAACGGCATTGAGCCTCCATCCACCGTTTACTCGCGACCTTTAAACTGTCGTCGGGCTTCATTAACTGCATCCAGTTCGTGGTCACCAATTAAGAAGCTTTATTTCCCAACGATTGTTGGGTCTGGGAGCTATCCCTTTGCCATTTCGAAATGCTTATTTAAACGCTGGTACTTACTAATTGACGACCTCGGTGGTGTGGCAGGCTAGTAGCCGGCTGAGACGCAAAAGGTTCGATTCCCGCTGCGGGACATATTGTTTGCATGATCTGCAAATATTTGTTCCGGGTCTGGGTGTTGTAGTACTATGATACTCGTAGTTCTTGATACCCAGGGCACAAGGAATCCTAGTGTGGGATCAGGCCTATGTCACATACATAGGGTGTTATGTTATGTATCATTTTACCATCAAAATCAAGATGCGATGGATATCAGCAGAATTTGAATGGTTGTGCTGTAATTTCTTGTCAGAAAGTCAGTTTTGGCTCAAGATATCGCTGTTCGTCACACCGTACCAGCCTCCAAAATTGGATTACTTCTTCGTCTGGAATACGGGACTGTGAATATAAATACAAACAACGCTACCCCGGATTCAAGTCCTAGGGGAATACGGGGTCAAATTGTTATCTGTACTTGATAGCTGAGTCTTAACGAAATTATGTTACGACTATGTATTTATATTATTGTAAAACCGTGGTTTCTTTAACCGAATGAACACAAGTTAGTTCAAATTGTATTTGTGTTCATAATAATTGATAGCATTTGTTATTGCATTCATCACCATCGAGGTCTCCTCATAGAATGCAATGGCGGGATATGCCATAATCACCACGCTTGGCAGGCGGATTGGTGATCGTAGTATTAGTTTTAATTACTCAGGTATAGGTACTGCTACATGATACATGCCCATTCCCTGATGGAATCTCATAGTCGGTTTTTACGAAATCTACGGGAGGAGTCGGAGAAGCGTTTTCTTAGGCCGAACACACCACGGGAAGTGGGTAATAGTAAGTCTCAAATATCTGGTCAATGACTGCCAGGTTGAAGAGAGGTTTCAAATCTTACTGGTTCGACAGGTTTGTTTGCCTTGTATTTGCAGTTGATTCCATGAAAAACATTGCTATGTCCACATTACAAGTTTTAGTTCATTTAAACTCAGACGGAGCAACTTCGCAGATGAAGTTATTAGCATACACGTCTCTCGACTCGGATAAGGTTGACTCGTATTATTGAAATGTGTGTTTATGTAGATGCATGATTTAAATTACATGACTTTATGTCACGATTTGAAAAAAATCTTTAAAGTTAAGAATTACCATATTGTAATGGTTATTTTAACTTTTGAACGTGTATTTGAAAAATATTTCTACATTATCTTATGGCATAAAATAACCCATATTGGTTGAAAATTATAAATTAAATTCCTAAAATTAAATAAAATGTATAAATCGTTTCGTTTAATTTAGATTATAAGATGATTAAATTGAGAAAATTAAATGTTCTCGAATTAAATATATGGCTAGCAAAAAATCCTACCTATTTTATTTGGGCAAATTTATTAACCTGAACGTATATTTTTAGCTCTGGTATCCCCTTTGTTTACAAAAAATATCTAAGATTAAAAATCAGAGTTTAAATATGTTTTCAATTCAAATATTCCTATAAAAAAATTATCATCATAGCCAATTCATAGTGACAGAATAGTTTGTTCAGGATCACAGTCATCGTCTGGAATAACTCAAGGTCAAGTTCCGTACACACGCAACGTTATCAACTATCTTAGTGGTTAACCATTGCATTTCATCATCATCATCTGATGATGATGATGATGAAATGCAATACAATGATGATTCATCATCAGCAGCAGCAGCAGCAGCCGCCTGTAGAAGTCCACTCCTGGACACAGGCCTCTACCTAGAATGCCGTGACGAGTGGTCTTAAGCCACCTCAATCCGACAACTTCCTTTGACCTTTATAATGCAAATCAATCAATTTAATTAATTAATTGGAGCTCAAATAATAAGTATTGATTAATTTATTGCACAAAACATGAACATAACGGTACAAATAGGTGGGATTAATGCTGAGAGCCTACCAGCCTAACATTTTTGTAAACTGAGCCGGTACACAATTTTCTAATTTGATCTGATCAGTTTTGCTTAGTAGACCTTAATCTGAAATGAGAATGCAAGATCTGCTACTTGCTATTCATAAGAAACTGAAAATTCACTTCTTTGTACATTACCTTTTCCACAGATAAATTACTAATGAAAAACACAGTTTTGCATATTTACGAGCGTAAGCAGTATCACCTCTCGGGGTGAAACGTGATTATCATAATAATTTCAGCGAAAACTACCTTACAAATTATCCTTTGTTTCCTGCATACTATAAAATTTACTTAAGGCCGTATTTAAATGCTCAATCACCTACATCTACTTGCATGCTAAATATAAGTAAACATCTAATGTATTTATTTATTATATTGTCACGGGTATTTATCGTGTGTTACCTTTTTATTAAATAACAATATAATAAATAAGTGTTTTTTTTTTCGCGAGAGTTTAAAAAATACTATCTAATGTATTTGTCCAGTTACAAAGGAACCCTTTTTAGGGTTTCGTACCCAAAGGGTAAAACAGACCCTATTACTAAGGCACCGCTGTCCGTTCGTCCGTCCGTCTGTCACCAGTCTGTATGAACTGTCACACTTAGACAGAAGAAATTTTCACAGATGATGTATTTTTGCGTTACTGCTATAACAAAAAATACTAAAAAACAGAATAAAATAAATATATAAGGGGGCTCCCATACAACAAACTTAATTTTTTTGCCGTTTTTATAGATAATGGTACGGAACAATTCGTGCGCGAGTCCGACTCACACATGGCCAGTTATATTTGTTAAGGAGTTATAGGAGTTCGAGATTAAATAGTGAACATAACTAATTACTTACTTAGAATAACCAGATACATTGAAAACACATATTTTACATATATTTAAGATTCAAACTGAATCAATAAGCCACTGCTTAGTCCAAAGTTGGTTAAAGCTTGGAAGATACGGAAACCGCCTCAATGGATCAATAAGGAAGCTGACGCAATAAGTGCACTTATATGAATTATGATGATCATGACTGGTTAAGACAAGAAATTCTGTGCGAAAGCCAAAGGCAAGCTTCATACGATCATTATTCATATTCATTGAAATAGGTAGATGATGAAATAATTGGGTTGCAAAAATGACATTCTACCATGATAAAATCAAATTAAAAGTAGGTGCTTTATTAGTTTAAATCACAACTATCATTTTGAATCGTCTTATTAACTAAAATTACTCCTGTTTCATAAATACCAAAATAAATATTAGTAATAAGTTCGATGGTACGCTTTTCTTAAATTATAACGTTATTCCAGACCTTGAGCTATAAAATATACATACGAAAAAATTAAGATGTATTTCTGGCCTAAGATTTGGATGTAGGTTTTTTTTATAATATATGGTTGAATTTATAAAATAAAATGAACAAAAAAATTTTTTTTTGTCTTGAAATTGGAAACTGATTTTGACGATTTAACCTGTTTGGTTTTACACGGTGATTTATTTTAAAGTACCTACAAGAAGCCATGACTTTTTAAAATTACTTGCAGAAAAAGTTGCAGTTGTGACAGTTAGTTTGTTTATATTATGTTCTAAAGCACAATTTGTCTTGTCATCGATGTTTAACCAAATTAATTCCTGAACTGAAACGATGTTAAATAATGTTGTCCATTTGTCAAAATAAGTGATAGTTGCCAAAAGATCTTGGCTTCAATTTGTGGGTAGGCTGGGCTTAATTTATTTGCTAAACGTGGTATTATTTGACAGATAGTTGTTTTCGAAGTATATCCAACGGCCACTTGCACCAAGTCAAATGGGTTAGTGAATTCATCAACCTAACAAAACTAAGATAATTTTTCAGGTTTGGTTTTATCAGAGCGTGCGCTCGGTTTCTTTAGTTCATACAAAAATTTTGGCCGAACCTATAGCATCTTAAACACTTTCGACATAATATATTATTTATTATGTAAATTGCGTAATTATGTATCGTAACGTATCACTATGTTAATCGTATCGTATCTTTATAGTATAATGTATCGTGACGATAATAGGACTAATCGTCTCATCGTATCCTTGACCGATACGTAAATATAAACAACTGAGGCATATAAGTCTAACAATAATACTGCTAGTCACTTTAACTAGGCTATAGGAAGAAATAAGATGTAATATTGTGTAAATGATATGCTAGATTTACTATCCTAGCTTTATTGTGACGATTTAGGAAATCCAAAATAAAATGATCTTTCCTTGGCAAGCCTAACCTTTCTGTACCTAGTATATTTGTATAAGTATCTAGTAAATAATTATAAACTTTTATGCAAAAACTTAATACATATCTACTAGAGCTATGTATTAAATCGTTGGTATGTGTCGATAAACACAACCACCAAGAGATGAATTAAAAATAGGACATCGTGGGGCCTTTTAACGGCCCCACGATGACGGCCCACGAAAAAACTGGTGAGATGTATTTTTTTGAGGAGAAGTAAATCTGAAGGTTTCTGAGATTTGTCTGATATACTCCCATTCAAATTAAGTTTTTATTGGCCGTATAAACAAGCTCAAAGTTACGCAAGGGTCTATGTGGAGAGAGCTATGTTAGGAGTTTTACGACTGGATATAATCTGAAATGAGGAAATCCGTACAAGACCCAAAATCACCGAAATATCTTTTAGAATTAGCAAGTTGAAGTGGCAATGGGCAGGTCATATATAGCTCGCAGAACTGACAACCCTTGGCAAAGAGATTCAGAAGTGGCAACCACAAACCGGATGACTCAGTAGAGGAAGACCCTCTTCTTGATGCACTAATGACATTATTAACGTCGCAGAAAATTGGTGGCTGGACGCGGCTTTAAGACCATTCGTCGTGGCATTCTAAGGGGGAGGCCTTCTATAGGCTGATGATGATGATGATGACAATTATAATGTATACTAATTGTAAGAAATGTGCGAGGTATTTCAAGCTCAAGCTATGACATTATAAAGCTTACGTTATAATATATATTCGCTGACCCACCGCTGCATTGGTAAGATAAACGAGGGATTATTCCACGTCGTTTGGCATAGGGCATGTGGTGACTGGACTTTAAAGGGTATCTCGTTTGAAATAATTTGAGGGTTTTGGACTTTCTTTAATTAAAATAATACATAAGAATAATAATAATAATACATTTCTTTAATTATAATAATAATAATAGAGAAAATTCAAAAACCACACACTGGTTAATTTAAGAAACTAATTTGTCACTAAAATATTTTGACATGGCTCATAAAAAGTAGCATTATTTTTGCAAAATAACTTACCTATGATTTAAAAGACAATCATAGGTAAGTTATTTTGCAAAAATAAAGAAAAATTGTCATCAAATTTCTAGCCTGATAAAGAAAAATCTCGCTCAACAGCCGCGATAAATTTAGCTCATCGCATTTTCATACGATACTGAAGACGTGACGTGGTGATTCTTTTTTATTACTTTCATCATAAAATCCCCATAAAAGTCGTCATAACGTTGCCATAGCGCATGCTTGCACCAAATAAAATTTGCTCACGTAATTTTTGACATATTTCACGATAATAATACGTTATTCGATAAAATTATGTATTCATTGAGGACGAAGTGGGAGAGAATAAAATGGATCATGTATTGTGTAGATTCAGATGAAACTTAGAAATAAGTTGATAAAGGTAAAATTTCTTACACGTCAAACATTTTCACGTCAAACATATAGTTACATCTAAAATGGGCTGAAAGCTCTTTATTAGCTCTTCCATAATTTTGGTTAAACTTCTCACAGAATCCATTAGACTAAAAAAGATAAAACGGGGTCCTTATACACACACTGCACACTTCACTTCGTAGTCCGTTTGGCTGTTTGTCTGTCAAGGCTTTATCATAAGGGCTTTTTTCTTAGGTACGGCTAAAGGTACCTGAGTACATGACTTGAAATTTATAACATAAATATAAAAATGTAAAAGTGACGTAAAAAATTAAGCTTCAAACTCAATGCAATAAAAAGATATGGCACAGAAAGATCAAAGATATAAATTTTCAAATTTTTGTATAGAAATCGTGAAAAGGAAAAACCTCTAGGTTTCTTTCAGCGACCTCACGACGGGTCTGAAATTTGGAACGCTAAAACATTTTGTGACACAAACAAAACAAAAAATCTTTTTTTTTGTTTGTGTCTGTCACTGTCAGTGTCTGAAATTCTAAAAGAGCACTGACGAGTCCAAAATAACTTACGGATTGTAACTCGCAAGGCACGAGTCTCACTCGCACTTGTCCTTTTTTATTTAAATAAACATGGAGGTTGAATTTTATCACTCTAAAGCCCGTTCTAGAAATTAACTCAAACTAAATCGAGACTCAAGCCACAGAATAAAATATTAGTCTCAAGCATAGACTTTTAGACAGATTTCAATGAAAAACTGTCACCAAGTCTTATGTTTGAGTTTTTCACGCTTTATAGTTCTGGAACAAGGGCCTAAGTTTGTAGAATTCAAAACTTTACCTCTGATGTTAGGGGTTTCAACGTTTACATACATAATGCTTAAGTCGACATGCGCAGTAAACTATCAAAGGAACTCTTTGAAATGCATTTAGTTGGTTTGCTTCAAGATGTTAGATTAGTGAAATTATCTCATATTCTATCAGTTATCAAAAGATACATCACAAGGTATAGCTAACCTTTTAAAGGTTTGACGACCTTTGTGGCGCGGCGGGTGATGGTTCGCCTGCGAGGCAAAAGGTTGCGGGTTCGATTCCCGCATCGGAACAAATACACACATCAACATTGTCTAGGGATATTCAACATTTTGCTGATTTTTACATAAACTGAAAATAGTTTTTTTAGAAAACTAGGTATGGCAAGAATCTTTATTTTGTGTTGTTTATTAAAAATAATAATAAAAAACAACTGTTTGATATTATTTTTTAATAAAAATTAAAGTAGGAATAAAATCTCGAAAAATCAGAAAATTTACAAGGTTCGGTAAATTGTGTTACTATTTTTACGTTGCCATGACTTTATAAAATTGCCTTTTTACAATTTAATAATCGGTGTTGCCTCCCCTGACTTTGATAACACATCTGCACCGGTTATTCATACTCAAAATTAGGGTGTCAAAGTCTCGCTGGGGTATGCGATCCCATGTTCTTTTTAAATGGCAAAAAAGTTGGTCTTCTGTGGTCAAATTTGACGGCAAATTGCTGAAAGCCCTTCGTTGCAACATGTCCCAAGCGTGTTCAATTGGGTTTAAGTCGGGTGACTGTGCAGCAGGTCAAAACCGTGACATCATGTTCCTGAAGGGCAGCCGACACCAATCGCGCCGTGTGTGGAGGGGCATTATCATGCATGAGCTGAAATTCCTGGCCAATTTGAACTCTGTGAGGGATGATCACAAGTTCTATGACCTCGTTCAGGTATTTTAGTGCAGTCTTGCTTCCTCTTATCCAAATGAGCTCAGTTCGTGCGCCGTTCCTCTTGTGGATGCTGGAGGCAACTTTCTCTACCTGGAACTCTCCAAACACGTGTTCTTCGTGAATCGGGGTGGAATCCAAACCGAGACAATGTTCCATAACAAATGTTCTTGAGCCCAAAGAAGTCGCCTTCCGCGATTGCCTCGTCGTAGAGCTGGCACACGAAGCGGCCTACGAGAATGAAGATCGACTTCATGTAGCCTTCTTCTGACGGTTTGGTCGCTGACTGACAGCTGATGGTCTGACTGAAGCCTTTGCACTAGCTGCTTTGCTGTGAGATTGGGTTCCCTCCTGGCGGAATTTTGGAGAAAACGATCTTGTCTAGGGATGGTTGCTCGTATTTTTCCAGTGTGGCGCTCTCTTACATCCCCAGTAAACGATAACGTGACCACAAACGAGAAATTACAAATCCGGAATTGTTACAAACAAGGAATTCCGATCGGATTCGTTAGTTTTTAGAAATGAAAAACTAACGAATCCGATCGGAAACGTTTCCGACGTTTTAGAATCGCCCTGCTGGTCTCCGAGCAGAGTATGTTGGTCTTGAGGGTTATACATAATACACTAACATCATGTTTTTTATATTGCCTTTGAATAAAAACTAAATTTTGCCAATGATATTCCAAATAATGTCAAGTCGTAAAGTCGTAAAGTCCTCAGTCAAGTTATGTTAAGCCTCTCCCTGTTTTCAAAAGCATAGTCACTTATCATTATGTGTATCATTGTTTGTTTTATGAATACTTATATTTATCTAGGTTTAGAGTTGTGTGTATTACAACATATTATTATTATGATAAGTAATAATAAAAGATTTTTACAGGTTAATGTAACTTTTAACTAGAACATTACTGCTGAATAATAAAATGAAGTCACAAAAATGTCATATAATGTCAGCAGAACGAGCGGGTTCGTGAATATTATATTTTAAGGGTTACACACTTGACATTATGTTTCAGATGTGAATTTCACACAGATATTGAATTTGTTTTCCTATATTTCAGATGAAAGTTAGTTACTTAAACGTTATACAATAAAATAAATAAATATTTCTTCACAACCATATTGTGTAAAACTTACCTACCTACTAATTATATTTTGATGACTATATTAATGATAAAGCCGCGTGGCCTGACGTCGCTCTGCCCCTCGATTGCTAAAATGGAAATTTGCAATATCTGTACTTTCCTATTTACATGTTTGTATTAGATTATTATTTATAAGTATAAGAAGCGTAGCGTGTGCTGTCTTGCATATTTTTGCTGATGTTTATTTACTTTTGACTACCTTCCTAAGGTTTTTAAGTTCTCATTTACTATGTATCAGCAACTTCTTGCTCCGAGGCACCACACAGGCGCTTGTCACCTAGTGGTAAGACGGACCATTTATGTAAGCCAAGCCGAGTTTGTTGCCTGATTCTTCTAGGCTTGGTCGCGTTGGAACAGGAGTAATTTAATTTTATATAAGACGATTCAAAATGATCCTTGTGATTTCAATGAATAAAGTTATTTTTGACTTTGACTTTGACTTTATGATTTTTAACTGCACGTCGTCCCCATGTACTCCATGTAAATATTATACAGCCCATTTCATCCTAAGGTTGCCTGGTAGAAATCGCTACAAAGCGATAAAACCGCCCATTATATAACAAAGTCAGTTTTAGGTTTTAGCAAATATTTGTTCCGAGTCTGGGTGTTGTGGTACCATGGTACTCATAGTTTCTGATACCCACGACACAGGGAAACCTAGTTTGGGATCAGGACTATGTATCTGACTGTTATTTAGTTGTTGATATTACCTTATTTAAAAAATACTAGTCAGATCAACAATTTGATAAACACTTGTTTTATAATTTCGTTGATATATTCGGATATAGTTTATCATGGTCTGCAGAGTTCTAATTTTTGAATCAATAAACCAGAAAATATCAGCTTATTTCAGCAGAAAAGTTCGACGTGCTACGTGAGAACGAACCTATACGTATATAAGTCCGAGTTTAAAATGCAACGGCACTGAAACAAGAGAAGCTCTTATAATTGAAGCTTCACTTGTTTCAGTGCCATGAATTATTTTCACCTCTATGATAGTATTTGAATCCTTATACCCACAAAATTCTGAATTATAACAATGGTTCGCCATTGGCTCTAAACCGTTTGTCTGTGCAGCATTTTCATCAGAGTGGTTTCATCGTATTTGATAGTCGAATAAAAATTTCATTGCATTTGAATCACGGAACGGGGTGCCCATACATTATTGTGCTTACCGTCTTTATGGCATGGTAATAAAGGCCATATTGCAATGGGAATGTACGTTTACGTCTTTATAGTCAATATGGTTATTGGTATGATTTTCCAGTCACGAATTATTATTGTGCTGCTACGAATGGAATTTTGTTTGAAATTGAAATGTGATTGTTCACTATAACTTTATATTTTCTGCTCCACTTTGTAAAATGAAAGATATATAGATTTAATTAAAAAAAAAGCAGCTAAGTGCGTGTTGGACCACGCACAGTGAAGGCTTCCGAATTCAGAATTTCGAGTCAACCCAAGTCATAACCTATGTGTTTACCAAATTTAATCGAAATCAGTTAAGCCGTTAAGGGAAACAAATATCCAAACTTATTTATAATATTACTTAGTTGGGATTTCAAACCTGTCTGCTTCTCAGAAACTAATAAAGCCTACTTGGCTGTGATAATTTTCCTTGTAACTTAATTATATATGCTACTAATTAAAATACTTTTCAGGTATTTCCAATTTACTGGTTAGCCAGTAAGGGGCTAACAATAATTAATCCTTGACTCTTAACAATAATTTTCACTTCAAAGCTCCATCTCCAGCTTTATTAAATAAATCTCTGTATCTCTGTATTTGTGTGTGTGTATGTGTGTGTGTGTGTGTGTGTATGTGTGTGTGTGTGTGTGTGTGTGTGTATGTGTGTGTGTGTGTGTGTTATCTTTAAATTTTTAATGAAACCTCCTTATATTTTTTAATGGCTTATTTATCGATATATTTTTCGCTATCGTACGATCTTCATCATCATAATCATTATCGTCTTAATCTGATTTTTCAGGGTTCAAAAATTTGATAATCAATTTATTTTTTTTACTTTAGGCGCAAATTGTTTTACCGTGCAAATCTTCAGCATGGAGTCTTATAGTATAGTCTATACGAGAAAAACGGCTCTGACTAACGACGGAAAGACAGATAGACAGACATGGCGAAACTCTATGGGTTCCATGTCGGGCTTCAGAACCCTAAAATAGCATTTATAGGACATCTCTCTCAATCTTGTAGTTTTTATACATCATCTCGTAGATTATAGACAATGAAGAAAATTGGCCCAATATAATAATTCATAATCACAGCTTAAGCACCAAATAATAGACAAAAATTGGTTTTCGTACAACCAAATCGTAAAATTATACGAACAAAATATCGTCGTTTCATTTCCGTTCGTGGTTGCTGCGGTGACCGCACAATAACCTGCTACGGGCGGCTCTGTTGGGCAACAGACTAAATAGATCGTTGGTTCACCATTCAGAATTACAATGACATTAGTTCTAATATAAGTAATCAGAGATGTGTAAAATGAGTGATGAAAAAATTAACTATACGGCCATAATCGATGTAATTCTAGTTTATTATCGTGTTTGCTACGTTACAATGTGTTTCGTTTGTACCTGAATATACATTTTGTATTGGCATATTTAATTTTATAAATTCACTCTTTGTACAAGTTTTGTCTGAATCCTAATCTTGTTAAGGGATCATTCTCCCCCAATTTGGGGGATTATTTAGAGGACCTGGGTGTTATGGTGCCATGGTGCCGCCCGCGACATAAGACACTGCTTTATTCCCTTAGTGCATAATCTACTATAACAATCGCATGTAATTTCTCTGAGCTAACTGGAAATTTTCCTGGCGTATATCCATTTTATACTCTTTATCATTTATGCTGCCTTAGTACTTTTTCTGCAGCTACATAGCCGTCCACTAGCTGTAGCGATGCGCAACGCAACGGCACATTGTTTGTTATGTTATTAATTATTATTCCCCAACGGTTGTTTTTTCTGCGAGGTATATGACCTGCCCAATTGCCACTTCAATGTATCGTTAAATACTTTTATCTACTCTCATACTGAAATATAAAGATTAAAAAACTAAAAACAAAACTAAAATGACAGTCTTTATGCAAATACCAACGAAATAAATTTAAAAAATTACATTACGATACAGCTCTTCTATGGGCAACTGTATTATAATATAACTTTGTTTTCATTACGATATAACTTCACTTGGATCGAGGAAGGAAGGCAATGCAGTTTTTCTATACATAATCTGTGGACGCGGCGCAACTCGCTCGCGCGTATGGATTTTGGCGCTAAACGTTTACAAATAAATGCAAATATAAGCTGTTATTTTACGCAAATTTCATTGTCAAATTAGTTTTTGTTTTAAAAAATGTCTGAAAACGACAGTAGCGTTACTGAAGGAAATTTTATACCACCGGACATTCTCGAAGATGCAACGAACAAATTAACCTCTTATACCGGCGAAATCTAGAAGGTATTGCATTAAATGTTACCAAGACTTTAAAATATAATATTACCTATTTCATGAGATTAGATAAAGTAGTGTGAACACACATAATTTTGTCTTAAAACATTCGTGTGATGCTATAAAAAAACTCGCCTGCAGCTCATTTTTTTAACTCGCACTCGTGTTTCAATAACCCTTATTATGCAACAGTTTCATAAACTACTATTATCCTATACTTATCACAATTTATTTCCAAAAACACACTTTTGGTTTCATATTTTTTTGGGTCATTGTAGGAAAAATCAGAAATTGAAACATTATTATTATAGACTTCTGCATTTACTAAATCAGTAGAAAAGTAAAATACCTCTTTCTATTTAGATATAATTACTACCCTTTACCTAGCAAACGAGTGGGCCAATTACAGTGACACTGGCCCACAACGAGCTCTGATTACGGTTTCCAATTAGAGGCCGAAGATTAAGGGCCCATGTCCGGCTGGGCCCCAGGCGAGGTCTGCTGTGACTTTTGATGTTAAAATTACAAGACTAATATTTATTCAGTTGAAAGGTCCCGATGCGCTGTGATGTTTTTTTTCTATGGAAATTTCGTTTTACACAACATGTAAATTTGAAAAGCACAAGCACTGTTTAAAAATAAAAAATAAAATAAATAATACACATAAAACAACACACACGATAGTAAAATACACACATATAATTCTTAATATAATTAATAAAATTTACAAATTTACAAAGTGATGAATTGGCAGAACGCTGATGCTAGATGTTATATCTCACCCACGTAGTTCAAATAAACACTTATTATGCACGTTTTACTCCGCACTATCTGAATGAATACATTTGCTACATAGTCATAAACAGCTTCCTATTTTCTGACTTGCCTTCAAGGTTTAAATCAAATGGTAAACCCAAAAATCGTTTTCATATTCATTCCTACAATAGATTATTATGATTGGCTGACTGGCTATGATTGGGAAAATTTTCTATTTTGAAATGACTAATATACTTCTTTTAATTTTGACATCAAAATCATCATTATTATCACCAGCCGCTAGATGTAGCTGGAAATACCACCACCGAATGCCAAAACGCATAGTATTGAGCCGCCTCCATCCATCATCTTCCTGTAACCATTAAAATGTATTTGGTTCAACGAGTGCGGGGGCAGTCTTACACTACGCCGCCCAGTTCATGATCGGCACTCGAAAACCTTTATTCCCCAACGGTTGTCAACTGACAATGGCCCATCAATGTCAGTCAGAGATCTTGGTTATTCTACGGATCTACTAGCTTCGGACTTTATCACGTATTGAAAGCCCGAACATAGTGCTTTGCATGGCCGGCACCGCGAATTTGAGCTTGTGAAAACGAAATTAACATTGATAGCTGATAACGAACTCCCGGCCGTAATAGCTTTCCCGCGAAATGAATCGAGTACCTACACTCATACTCATATAGGTAGGTATTACTTAATCTACAGCCTTTAGTTCAGGAGGGTTCGAATTTATAGACTCTGAAAGGTTCCAGCCTCCCGCTGAGCGTACAAATAGCGAATTCCCGGTTTATCGGGGTTCAGTAGTTAAAAACCCTGCTTCGTGTGCTTTGTTTCTCGTTTATCTATCTAGCCTTGGGTGATGTGGTCGCCAAGCGACAAAACCCTTAAATAAAAAATTCTACCTGGCCCTACAAACGTCGTACATAAATCTATCCGTGTTTCGAATGGAGATAAACAGTACGATAACCAGTAGTAGTAACCACAGTTGGTACTAATTTACCTACTACAGTTACATTAAAATCCCGAATAGAAAGAACGAAAGAAAGAAACAAAAAAAACGATAGAAGAAAGTGAAAAAGAAGAAGTGACAAAACTTGCATTCAACCAGAACCTGACAATGCCAACGCAGTGTAGGAAGCCCCCCAAACCTTTCGATGTACCAAAGACAAATAAAGGTCGCAAGAACACGGTGGATGGGGGCGACCCGGGACCGTTTCTTCTAGGTACTCTATGGGAGATGCAGGGGAGGCCTATGTCTAGCAGTGGACAGGATGATGAAGTGAAATTGAAAATAATTTTTAATGCAAAAAAAATAACCTAGGTGGCTCGGCGGGCGAGTAGCGGGCTGAGACGCAAGAGGTGCGGGTTCGATTCCCGCTGCGGGAAAAATTATGTTTGAATGATCTGTTAGTATTTGTTCCGAGTCTGGGTGTTATGGTACCATGGTACTCGTAGTTCCTTATACCCACGACACAGGAAATCCTAGTGTGGGGTCAGGAATATTATGTATGTGTAAAAAAACCATTAAGTTACAGGGGTTATATTGAATAGGTCACTATTATTTTTTGAGAATGTCAGAGTGTTAGCAACGTGAATAAGTCAATAGCGATATAAATTAATATTAAGTTAAAGGAAATAAAGGAGACTGATTTTTAGTATAGGGCCTAGCATATAAGAATGTATATAGCTTAGAGTGTAACTCATTTACCTTTAAAAATACGATAGGTAGGTGAACAATAGGAAATTGTAGGAAAAACAGTGCTAAAATACATAGAAAAGATTTAGGCTCTCCGAACGGTAACGCTCCGTAGTAGGTAAGGTACACGCTCTCTCAACGGTAACGCCCCCCCCCACTATTCCCCAACCACTGGAAGACCGGGAAGGTGATAGTGCTTCCTAAGCCGGGCAAGGATCGTCGCTTGCCCGAGAGCTACCGGCCTATCACCCTCCTCTCCACTGCAGCCAAGCTGTTCGAGCGCCTGTTCCTGTGGCGGCTGGCGCCAACTATTGAACCCCGCCCGGAGCAATTCGGGTTCAGGAGTCGCCATAGCACGACGCTCCAGTTGGTGCGCGTGCTTCACCATTGTGCAGAAGAGCTGAACGCCGGGCGCAGCACCACCGCGGTCTTCTTGGATGTGGAGAAGGCGTTTGACCGCGTGTGGCACCCGGGCCTCCTGCACAAACTTATGAATACCAGTACGCCACCAGCTCTGATCCGTACTGTGGCGTCGTTTTTAGAGAACCGCACGTTTTTCGTGTCGGTGGAGAATACCAGCTCCAGCACCCGGACCATCGCCGCCGGAGTCCCACAAGAGAGTTGCCTGTCGCCCGCGCTATACGCGCTGTACACCGACGACATCCCTACCCTGGAGGGGCACCTCTACCCCGGGGAAAGGGACGTGTCGTTGGCGCTGTTCGCGGACGACAGTGCGTTCTTTGCCTCTTCAAGGAACGTGGACATTGCTGTGGGGCGCATGCAGCGCCTCTTGGATCTCCTCCCACCATGGCTGGACAAGTGGCGCATGGCCGTTAATGTCGGCAAAACGGCTGCCCTCTTCGTCTCCCGCCATCGGCACCATCCGCAACCTCTCCAACTCCGGGGCCAGTGCATCGAGTGGAAGCCGCACGTACGCTACCTCGGCGTTGAAATTGACAGGTCGTTGAAGATGACCCCACAGGCAAACCGTGCGATAACCCAGTCGCACGCAGCCAGGGCTCAGCTCCGACCTGTCTTAAGCTCCCACCTTCCGCTGAGGGTCAAACTGAGGTTATACAAGATGTACGTGCGGTCCCGGCTAACCTATGCAGCCCCGGCTTGGTATGCATTGCTGTCTGCAGCCAACCGCAAGAAAATCCAGACGGTCCAAAATAAGTCATTGCGGATGTGCACAGGAGCGGGGTGGTACATCCGCAATGACGTGATAGCCAGGGATGTCAGGATGGAGAGCGTAGAGGACTTTGTGGTGCAATCGGCGCGTCGAATGTTCGACAGCGCCGACAACTGCCGCCACGCCCACCTCAACGCCCTCGCGCCGCTGCATGCGCGTCCGCCGGACTTCGAGGGGCCTTGGAGAGCTCTTCCTAGAGATCTCTTAAGGAGCCGCTCCCCCCCCCCATTGGATGAGAAGTAAACAATGAGAAAACACGAAAACCGCCGCTTGCGGCGAAGCCAAGTGACCCAGGGGCAGTTGCCCCTGCGAGTTGAAGCTTGAGCAGGGACTAGATAGTCGAGGCTCATTCCTAAACCCCCTGAAAAGCGGGGAATTAGAAGATCATCGATCGATCGAACGGTAACGCTCCGAGGTAGCTAAGCAAAAGTATAGGAAAATTTAGAGCGCTGTGATTGGCTAATAAATAGCCTTTTCTATTGGTCAGCCAATGGCATGTAAGGAATTATTTCAGTGAAATTTGTATAAATATAGTGCCGGTGTCTGTGCCGGCATTCAGTTTTGAATCAGTCGTTCAATTGGAATCAAGAAATTCAGTTGGAATAAGAAGAATAAAGAACAGTCAAGCAGTTTTGGAAGTTTCATTGGAAGCCTTTCATTCGGATCCACCAGCGTTGAGGTCTACCTAGTACCTAGGGCTACAGCACCGAGCACCGAGCACCGTAGCACCGAGCATCGAGTACCTGGGCCTACGCAACGTGACCTACAGTCCTCCTCAATACAGAGTGTCTGCTGAACCCACGAATGCCCGAATCACACTTGGCTGGTTATTTTCTCGCTAGATTTACGTACAAACCACTAATCGTATGTCGGGGGAAGTTTGATGAAGGGGGTGCTGCTGAAGTTTGTTAGATTAACTTCGTGGCTAACTTACACGTTCGTTTCAGAGCTATATTAGCAACGATGTAATTATAAAAAAATAAGCTGATAAATTACTAAAACTGTGTACGAACCACGGTGAAGAGTGGCCATTTGGGTCTCTGCCTACCCCTTCGGAGGACATGGTCTGTGCCTTTGTATAATATATACCTTAACAAATTAGAATATTTTGTATCAGACAATGGTAGGTGAGCAAAAATATGTTGAAATTTGGCCTAGATTACAACGAGGCGTTTGAGTGACGATACGAGTAAATCGTTACGTTTTGAATAAATAAAAAAATAGTTAAATAAATTAACAGTTAACATAATTATATCTATATCTTTAGTTAGTATGTGAATACGTATTTTTAACCGGCTTTCCAAAATAGGAGGAGGTTCTCAATTCGGTTGTATTTTTTTTTATGTTTGTTACCGCATATCTCCGGCGTTTATGAACCGATTTGGAAAATTATTTTTTTATTTGAATAGATTACTTTAAGATTGGTCCCATTTTTTTCAGAATCCAGTTCTGATGATGGAATCCATGAGGAATTGAGGGAACTCCTCAAATATTGTAGGCATACATATGGCGATTTTGATATTTTCAGCAACAAACCAAGCATTTGCATTCAAAATGTATCATAATCCTTTCACCACTATGGTTCTTTCATCATTTTTTTTTCATCCAAATATTTAGTCGAATACAATGGCGGAAGTCGGTTTTTTAAATGAAAAGTTATTTAGATTGATGGAAGTATGCACAAGCTGTTATTGACATATATTTATAACACGTATATATTGTCTCGCATTTGTACAAAAGTCATCCGACCGTAGCTGCTCACTTTCCGACCCGGTGGTCTACGAAACCCCCAAATACATTACCTATTCCTTAAATCAAACAAACTAGGCTTTAATACCTTGAATTTAGGGTTAAACGTCTACATAACCACGTACATAGGCATGAAAATAATAACCAATCTGAATTTGGTGCATAACGCTTTGGAAAACACATCAATATAGCTGTTGAGCCCATAACATTAACGTAGTAGAGCCGCTACGATGATGAATAAAAATAAATATATAATGGTTCTCGAGTGGCGATCACAAACCTGACAATGCAGTAGAGGAAGTCCTCGATGGACTAAAGAAATTATAAACGTCGTAGGAAGTCGGTTGGAGGCGGCTCAAGACCGTTCATCGTTCCATTCTAAGGGGGAGTCCTATGTCCAGCAGTGGACTTATATAGACTGATGATCATGATGATGATGATCATGATGATGATGATTTAACGATAAATATAAAAAAAAATTGAGCAGAAAACAATAACATTAAAAAAAGGCAAAATGTTCTTGACAAAATGCTAGCCAAACATAGATTGCCGTAAGACCTAAACAAGTATCAAGAAATCTCAAAGAACGTCCGCATCTCGATTAAACTTTCAACTTTTCCCATTAAAATAAATAGGCTTGTTAGAATTCGCCAGAACTATATCACTTTAAAGATATTATACAGAATGGCTATAGCTACTCAAAAGTACATTTACGGTTATCTGTATATTAGATCAGTTTAGAATAAGTCGGACTACAAGTATTATTCTTAAGTACTAAATATACTATCTTGGTAGATTTGTTTTATTTCGTTTCTATCTAGCTCAGGAGTTATTGAAATCCACCTGAATTTGTAGGTCAGTGAGTTGTTTGGTAATTATAACATGTTTGATGATTTATTTCTCAGCTCACTGACCTTTTTACTAAAGCCTTTTCCTTTTATACATCCTACCCAGTCTCCAGCTTATGTGGCTTTTACTGTACGCTAGCTTAACTACTTACCTCTGTATACTTCGACAGGATCAAAAACTATCACGTGTCAGAGCTCTTGCAAGGATAAAGTGTGTCACACACGTAGCAGATGCGGTAAGATATCTGTATCTGAATGTGTATCTGTCCATATCGTTCTCTATACTAAACTCAAGGAGCAAGACACACGTAGCAGATCACTTATATTTTACCGTCAAGCATCTGAAGGCACCGACATATATATCAAAAGATGGACAGATTATATTTGTGTATACAAATTAAAATACAATACAGTTTGAAGGTTTCCGCATGAATGATCAATTTTCGTATATTATCGTATCTGCTACGTGTGTGATACCTTCAGATGCGATAAGTTTTTATACGCATATAAAATATTACCGCGTCTACTGCGTGTGTGATGCACTTAACCATAATATTATTAATAGGCCTTGTCAAGGTTCATGCAAAATAGCTGCGATCAAATTTAAACAACAAAGTTTATTTTTATTCCATTTATAGTACTTGTGGATCCCACCCAACGCAAAGCGGTGACATTATGGAAGGCCTAGAAGAAGATGATGAGACGAGCTATACGCGCATCTAGCATTAAATTGCGTGGAGTGGAAGTAGGGAAGGGAAGCCTTAGACATGCTACTGCAATGGGACAATAAGGCTGAAAAAAATGAAAGTAATTGGTATCACTGATTAAATCAGAGTAAAATTCATAAGTCACGACGGAAAAAAAATATATAAATTCGTAAGGAAGAATTTAGTTCTTTACGAAATTGTATTCGCATTGCTCACTAGATTGTAATGTGAATTAGGTAACCACATTTTTCTATCCCCGCATTGTACAACCGACGTATTCACAACTTTTTACAATAAGATAGTGACGACTACAATGACGGTATATTTTGCAAATGTAAAACCAATAGGGAACGATGGATTTTGCTTCTCTTTCACATTTCTTGTGTGTGATTTAATTACCGCGCCGTGTACGTACTTAGGGTAGTTCAATCTGTTTCTATTTGGTTCACTTTCGTGTCGATGGTTCTTTGTTAAATAATTTTGGACCAGAGTACTCTGCCACGGATACGGCATTATCAGTGGCTTCGTAAAGATCTTTATTATTTTTAATGTTGACATTTGTGCTTTATTTTGGTATTTTAGCACTTGTTGTAATTTAATGGTAGTTTTGCTGATAACCTGCCTGTTTTGTTAATATTTGTATCCCAGACATGAGAAATGTGAGCCACCTAATTAAACTAAACATAAGAACCATGTAAGTACCACGTAGTAAATAAAGAATCATTATTGTTATTATTTCAATGTGCAGATGTGAAACACTGCGTCCACGATAGAAAGTTATGCATTAGTAGCATCTTCAGCGTGTACAACACCCTCTATACATAAACAGGTGCCATGGTCAAACGGCTGTTTAGCCTAACCAAAGTTTATATTGACTTATGTTTAAAATACTTTCTGCTAAGAGAACCGATGGTTACAGCTAACAGTCTGTCCATGTGTTGGTGAACTTCTGGCATAAAAAAATCATATTGGATTGGTTGGGCTCCAGTTTTTTTGTCGTGAAATATAAAGAGACGCGCATACGAATTGCTCATTTTGGTATTTATTTGTATGACTGTTAGTTGAATATATATTATATTATTTATATATCATCATCATCATCAGGCTGTAAAAGTTCACTGCTGGACATAGGCATCCCTCTTAGAATTCCACGATGAACGGTCTTGAGCCGCTTCCATCCACCGACTTCCTGCGACGTTTATAATATATTTAGTCTATAGAGTGGAGGGCTTTCCTCTACCGCGTCGTCTGGTTTGAGGATGCCACACACCACCTTTTTTTTAACTGTTGTCAGGTTCTGCAAGCTATATGACCTGCCCATTGCCACTTTAACTTGCTAATTCTGAGAGCTATTTCAGTGACCATGGTTCTTCTGAGGATTTCCTCATTTCAGATTCTATCACGTAGTGAAACTCCTAGCATAGAATATACGTATATATTATTATAATATATCCATATATGTATCTCTAACATGCTTACAGGCTCACAACTTTATGGAGGGAATCCTCAGATGCCTACTTAGATCTGTGACGACGTTCAATTTGGCACAAGCCCTCATTTTTCATACTATAGGTAGCATCACATAAGTAATAGGTTCTACTTTAGCACACAGAACCAATAACCGCTGAGAAAATAAAACGTCTTTGATCACGAACCGGACGACGCAATGTAGTTGTTAAAAAGTAAGTAGTATAAATAAAAAAATAAATGCTGGACATATTTTCACACAACATTATCTAGCCCCAAGCTAAGCAGAGCTTGTGTTATGGGTACTAGATAACTGATATACTTAATACAATACATAGATAGTTTTTTTTTATTATAAATTGAAAATACCCACAATACCCTGAACAAATATCTGCAGATCGTACAAATATTTGTTCTGAGGCGGGAATCGAACCCGCAACCTCCTGCGTCGCAGGCGAACCTTCGCCCGCTGCGCTGACGTCGTCATAAGTTACGGCTTCACACTCGATGGACCAACGATATTGTAAAGGTAGCGGGAAGTCAGTGGATGGAGGTGGATCAAGACAGTTTATCGAGACATCGAATACTAAAGTCTATGTAAGGCTTCTTATGATGTCTTATTATTACCATATACAACAATATAGCATAATAAATCTTAATAATATTTGATTGGTAAGTTTTATATTTGTTTAAAAAACTGTTGTAGGTATTGCCGTATTGTTCGTTATACATTTTTATTCGGAGCTTTCATTGAAAATATCGTAATTATTTAAATAAATTCTCAGAAACTCTAGCTAGTGCAAACATACTCTTGAAGAGAAAATACAAATTTTGTTTTAATCTTGTAATTTAGGTAAATGTCATGACAAATAGCCTACCTATATTACAATCGTAGAAATTATCCCAGGAATAACCCTAATTATCTTCACGTGTGGCATGTTTGCCTATTCGCCGCGGGCCTGCGTCAAATCGTCAGGACATCAATGTCAGGCGCAAACTAGGCCACCAAATAAGGAAGCGTGGTAATAGCGACTCAGAGCGCTATGGATAAGCTATTTTTAATGTATCATATGCTTCGACATTTATGTTTTTTTTTTAAAGTTTTTCATCATCATCAGGGAGTAGATGTCTGCTGTTGGACATTTTATTTATCTCATCATCATCATTAGCTTTTAGACATGCTAAACGTGGCCTCCCGCATGAACCACAATGGGGGGTGAACCACAATGGGGGGGTTCGCCATAATCACCACGCATGGCTGGTGGATTGGTGAACGTAGTATTGGTGTTGAGTACTCAGGTGGATGCTGCTTCCCATCCCCTGGTTTAAATACCTGAGTCGGTTCATTACGACATCCCTAAAGGAGGAATCAGGGTCTAGGCTACGGCATTTATTATTTATCTAAATGTATAAAAATTAATGTATGTCTCTTTCTTTGTTTGGTTATTTGTTCCGTATGCATTCCTAAACCACTACGCCGATAGCTATGAAATTTCAGTGAGTTGTCGTAAGTACGCCAGGATTTGTGGAATAAAAACCGGTACCACGCGAACGAAATCACGAGCGTTCCGCTAGTGTACAATTTTTTTATTTTGACCTAGGCCTCCTCTATTTCTATGCCACAAAAAACGGTCTTGAGCCACCTCCTTCCATCAATTATTAATAGAGGTTAATCGGTTGATCAGTCTTGAAACAAAATATTACAACAGCAAAAGACGCTTAGCACTTGTCACTTAGCTGCTTATCATTTGAATCAGTGATGATATTTTGTATACTTTGTTTTAAAAAGGGTCTTTATTAATCATAAAATACAGAAAAAAAATATTATATCTAAACACAGTTTAGTAAAATATATCTAAAATTATAAACAACTCGGCAGGCTACGGCGCCTATAAAAGTTTTTGAACAAAATTAGTATTTATGTAAAATATTTGACACTTTATAAATCTAAATTGGTGATATTTTATGCAATAGACATTTTATAAACCATTAGGTACTATATGAGCACTTTGGCTAGCGCACATTTTAAACGTTGAGATTTTCAAGCGTTTACTAAGGTACTAGGTACCTTAAGTACCTAAATATTAATTAGGTTACTTAATTATTTAAGTGTAACAAAACTTGGTCAAGCATTACAAAACATAAAACATAATTAAACATTCTTAACATAAAAAAATAGCGTTGCGGACAAACGGCATAGGTACTCAATGCTCACTCACCTACCCGCGAACCGAGCCAGAAACGGCCAGCGCCGGGTCGCAGCTAGCGCGTAGCAACCAAAAGTTAACCAGTCGGATGCGCTGGCAAAAGTTACCACAAGACGTCTGTAGATAAGATTACGAAGTTACTTTTCATACTCCAAATCAAATGTCATAGGTACCTACTTTGGTACCTACCTACATTAAACCCGGAGTACGGCAACCGAAAAATAAGCTAATAATTTAGGTAACCTAAAGATTAAGTAAGTACCCTCCCACCTAGATATAGGTAACAACTATAGGCACAGCCACATTGTCCAAAACACAGGTAATGAGATAATGACCGAGTAGCTGTACCTACCTATACAAAATGAGATATTTGAATTTAAATAAATTAATATAGGTAAGTAGGTATCCAAAATACCACCGTTAAATTAATTAATTAACTATAGCATTTGTATTCTATATAATATGTTATATTATAACATAACATAAAAGTAAAACACAAAATATGCTATTATCCTACAAAGAATTTGGATATCATATTATATTATCAGCATCCGAGGGTTACCCCAATCAGCTACCGATGCGATGACGCGTCGGGTCGTCATTGTTCACGTCCAAGATATAGTGATGGGGTAAGCGATATCGTTTGTAAGTATCGATATACGGAAGATTCGAAGAACGACTATTTCCTAAAGAAGAAATGAGTTTGTTTATGTGTTTGTTGTTACGAATTAAGTAGAAAGTTTTCGTTAATTGCAATATAAATTCTTGAATTGAAGGATAATTACATCTATATTGGAGTTTAGTCAGATTCGTACGAAATAGGGTCCTATAAGCTATTTTAAAAGCTTTGTTTTGCAAAACTTGGAGTTTTGAATAGTTACTCTTGCAAGTACTGCTCCATACAGGTGCAGCATATGCAAGACAAGGTCTTATTAGTATACTATAGATTGCAATTTTAGTTTTAGGGCTTAAGTTACTCCGTCTGTTCATAATTGGGCTTAGTGCACCAAAAGCTTTTAGTCCTTTAGACCGCGAATATTCAACATGAGAAGTCCAGTTAAGTTTAGTATCGAGGTAGACTCCCAAGTACTTTACAGACTTGTTCCAGGAGATATGGTAATTGTTTAAGACTAGCTTCCTATCAGGTGGCTTACGTTTACGCGAGAACATGATGGCCTCCGTTTTGGACTCGTTCAACTTAAGTTTCCATTTTTGGAAGTAGGCAGAAAGTAAGTTTAACGCTAATTGCAATCTACTTATGATCAAATCTTCGTCAAAGCTAGAAGTGTACGACGCGGTATCGTCGGCAAAACATGCTAAATATGTTCGGGGCTGCTTAGGAATGTCATTTAAATAGACTAAGAATAACAATGGCCCGAGGACAGAGCCTTGGGGCACACCAGCTGGAATAGAATAGAGATTAGATGATGAATTTCCAATGAAAACTTTGAATTTGCGTTTGGAGAGATAGGATTGGATGAGTTTCACTAATCCAGTTGGAACGCCACTAATGATGAGCTTATGGAGAAGACCCTCATGCCAGACGGTATCGAAGGCCTTCTCGATATCCAACAGGAACATTCCAGTCGACTGCTTCAAATTTAAGTTATGCGAGGCATGTTCACCAACACGCGCTAGTTGCTGTATGGTCGAATGAGATTTGCGAAAACCAAACTGTTCGTTTATGAAGCGACGATCCAGATACGTTAATAGACGATCGTAAACAATTCGCTCAAATATTTTAGCAAGAGTTGAAAGCAGGCTTATGGGACGATAGTTGACTGCTTGATTATGGTCCTTTCCAGGTTTAGGAAGAGCTATAACCTTTGCTGACTTCCAGGCTGATGGAAAGTAATGTAAACGTAGACATGAGTTGATATTTTTTGTAAACAGCACTAGACCCTTTTGTGGCATGTTTTTAAGTAGCATATTATGAACATCATCATCACCTGGAGCCTTGCGGCTTTTTAAAGAACGGAGGTGTTTTAGCACTTCGCGATGAGAAGTTATTAACGACGATGTAGTGTCAATACATGAATTCAGATTATTCATAGATGCAGTCACCGCATTTTGGGTCTCATCATCATGCCATTGAATAGTTAAACACATGTTTTTGTTAAACGCTGATGCTAGCTCATTGCACTGGTCAGAAACAGAAGTTGTAACACTGCCATCTGGCTTAAATAGGGGTGGTATAGTAGCAGATTTTCTCTTCAGGGATTTTGCAATTCGCCATAAATCTTTTAAAGCGTTGTCAGCTTGCGATAACTTATCCATCCAGACATTGTCATTATGGACCTTTACAACAGATTTGATTCTCGTTTGAAGGATATTTATTTGTGCTCTGATGCCTTTGCGAATAATAGGATCCATTACCTTCAGTTCGCGAAAACGTAGTGAATTTTTATTTTTGATTAGTTTTTTTATAAATTTAGGTAGTGGCTTTGTTTGCTGACTGGAATTTAATTTAGGTACAGACTTGTCGCGAGCACTCAAGAGAGCAGTAGTCAGTGAGAGTACCTCTTGATCGATTGACTCTTCGGAATCAAACATCTTACTGCACAGTGAGATATGGTCGTTTAAATAGGTACGAAATTTAGGCCAGTCTGCCTGCTTGTAATTGAATACATTCATAATTTCGCGTCGTACGGAGCCAGTCAACTTCATAAAAACGGGTAGGTGATTTGAGGATAGGGACGTCACGGTTGATATGCTACTAATAGAATACACATTAGAGGCTATAGTTAAATCAGGCGTAGAGGGCTGATGATCTGTATGGTAATGAACCAGTGTTGGTGAAGACGGTGCACATATAATATAGTCATTTTCCAACATATGGTTGTACAATATTTTGCCCCGAGGATTCATGATGCTGTGTTGACACCAGTGTGGATGTCGTGCGTTGAAGTCCCCCACAAGCAAAACGTGACTACCACTGTTAAGTAGGGCTTCTAAATCTTGGAGTAATAGATCCAAATTAGGTGACTGATAGATTGAAAAAATTACAAGTTTTCGACCAGAAAATAACATTTCAAGCCCAACCGCCTCCATATGCACTGTCTGGGGAGTTATTATACACGAATGAGGTATATCGACCCTTACAAAGATTGCAACTCCCTGACCCCGTGAGTTCAACTTGTCCCGACGATAACAACAATACCCGGGTAGGTGAAGAGGGACTTGATCGCTGAGTCTAGTTTCGGAAATTGCTATTATGTCCGAGGAAAGATCGCAAACCGCTAGATCCGCAAGTTCAGTGAGCTTAGTACGTATGCCGTCCGCATTCCAATAAAGTACACGTAGTTCATTTGTATCAAACATATTGTCCCAAGTGAGTGAGAACAAGGATCACCTTATCCATCATATTTGTGCAAGATGTGAATTCATGCTTTATACGCTTGATAACATTAAGAATTTCGAGCATTTCGTTGGATGCAGCATCAAGTTGTGATGATTTGATTGTTGGCATGTTACCACACGAAGATTTTTCTGAGGTGGTAGTGTTGGCATGTGGCTGTCCACGTTGTTGACCAGCTGATTGAACTCGGGGCGCTGGGCATCCAAGGTCACCTGTAGCAGCTGATTTGGGCTGTCTTCTTTGTCCCTGTTGCCTCTGCTTGAGGCGCTGCAGATAATTGACGCGGACTGGACATTGTCTAAAGTTTGCTGGATGGGGCTCATTACAATTACAGCACTGTGCAGGACTAGTACGCTCCTTCTTTGAACAGTCCTTCGTAGCATGCGGGCCAATGCACTTAACGCATCGCTCGGGTAGGTTGCAATTTTTGGACGCATGTCCGAAGTGCTGACAACGATAGCATTGAGTGCCTGAAGATGTATTTGGTTTGAACCTTTCGATCATGATGACACAGTTGCACAGGTATTTTGTCTGCTTGAATTTCACAATATCGGAGCCAGCAGGCAGCTGTACCAGCAATGGTAGGCATGCCATTTTGTCATCTTCAAGGTTCGATGTTTTGAGCTTATTGACAGTAGCATTCTGGAATCCCAATGATGCTAGTTCATCTCGTACCAAGGAGACATTTTCTGATGGTATACCTCGAATGACAACCTTGTAGGTTCTTTCTTCTTTACGAGAGAAAGTGTGGAAGAGCACGTTGTCTGCCCGCAGGCCTTCAGTTACCATACGGTGACTGTCATTCGTATAGCAATGTATTGCAACTTTACCTTTGCGGCGGTATTGAAGGTGAAAGTTTTTGGTAAACTTTGAAATCAAACTTGTGATCGTTTGATGAGACCAGTCATCTTTGACCTCTACTACAATAGGAGGTATACGACCTGTATTAGCGCGGGGTCTGGAGACAGGATGGGACACCTCACTTTGGTCGCAGTCGGAGTCGCCTGCAAGATCCCTGAAGCGATTGCTGGTACTGAAGCTAACTTGACTTGTAGCTCTGCTGGGGTTCGCAGTTCGTTTAGGCTTCCTCCAGATGCTATCTTCAGCGGGTCTTTTGTTAGACAAGCTTTCAGTAGAAGAAGTTCGCACCAGGTACTTGTCCATAGTTGACGACATAACTACAATCTATCGATGTTCGAACAAACGAGTGGGTCAACCACTATCATGGACCGGTTAGACACGCAACGCACTAGTGCAGGAAATACGTGTACACACCGCGTGGAGCGAACGACAACTGCATTTGTATACTAAGTAAGTATTTTGTTGCTAAGTTTTGTATGATTAGATGCAATAAAAAAACAGTTTTTAGACATTTATACACAAAATCTTCGAATATTGAAAGATTCACTAAAGATTCCCTAAATTGAATGAAATGAATTACGTACAAAGTAATACTTACAAGAGCTCAAACGGCCGCAGTTTACCGCAGTGAGTGCTGTTTATCTTGGCAGCTATTGTGTTAGTATCGATATTATAGGAACTGTCGTAACTTGTACAATAGTTACCGCCGGTGTGAGAATCTATTGGTAGTTCTAGTACCACGGGCAACAAACGGAATATTCGCTATTTAAAAGATGTAAAAATACCTCTATTGCGTTTTAATCAAAATTCCCATGTGCCATAGCTACTGTTGTAATTAGACAGTCAAAATTTTAAATTCTTGATTAATTTGATTCCTTTTCAAATTGCGCAGTCAATTTCTGTAATGTTTTGCTGCTGCTAAATTATTTAATATATTTTTCAAATCTTAATTTTTTTCGAATTTGGCTTGACTCTTAAAATTTTTTTATGCAAAGTACTTATAATCTTGAACAATCTCACTAAGTTCCAGATCTTGGAAATAAATTATAGTTTTTGTACATTAAAAATCAAGTGACTACAAGAAAACTTCTTATCACAGGCATAGACAGTTTATATAGACAGGCCCCCGGTAGGTCGTTAAGTTTTTTTTTTAAACTATTGTATGGCATTTTGTACACAAGAAAACTTCTAATCACTGGCCATAGTACAGAAAAATTACCAAAACAACCTCAAAATAATATTTAAAAAAAAACATAAAAAACCTATGCATTTCCTAAACTTTAACTTTTTCCCCCTAGGAGGGAGATTTCCTCCCCCTCCCCTACCCTCCCCTACCCTCCCCATCCTCAAATATTCATATATTTTATGTGTCCTGATATAAAAGTCCTTCCCAAAAAACAGCCACTCGTTATACCAACCTAAAGCATACACATCTTTACGCACTACAATAGGTATTTTCTACTTGATACGTAGGTACCGTGTAAGCGCCTATTACCGTTTCAACATAATGAAATTGGAAGCTCTCAAACGCGGAAATCCAAAGGCCTCAATCCACTTACCATTACATTGTCCAATACATATATATATATACATAGAATACGTACGTAGTAAATACGCACATGCACGTAAAGCCAATTTAATTGATTGCTTCACATCACATCACGAATTTAGCTAATTTTGGCAAATGGAACGATGGTTAATTTCGATTTTAACCTTTTAGCTTATTGCGGAAAGCCAAGGTAATAAAGGATTCTGATGGTGCCAGTGATAGGCGGCGCTTAAATGCTTTTTAATTACATTAACCATGTTTTTTTTGTTTCAGGTAAGTCCTCAATGCTTTATGCCGAAATTTCCTGCCGCACCCAGGGTTCCATGGGTCTCCGGGGGTCCAAAGCTGCCTTGGGCCTGGAATGGTAAATAGTGAGATTTTGACAAAATTTCGAAACGATTTTAAAAAAATAAGGTAAAAAATAAAAACTCAGACACTGATTCTGATTTTCCATGGACACGTTATAAATTCTTTTTAACAGGTTCATTTGTATCAATAACTGAAAGTTCTCCACTCACTCACTCCACATCGTTTAAAGTCCAATTTAATTCATAATAATTAATGTGATTGGTTTGGATTTTTGTGTTTTTATTTTTACGAATCTCTATGCAAACGTCAAAGTCAAAAAAAAGTTGTAAACGTGTCCCTACAGTGTTTATTTTCCATTTCTACAATTCAGTTTCATTGCTCTCACAAATTGTAACAAAATCTAAAAGAGATACGATTCAAAATTCATTTTTCAATCCACAACCTTTCTTTGTGACGTGATTTCTACAATGGGTATCTTTTTCAGTGAAATTGAACCGGGTCAGTTAACTAGCTAGAGAAAGAAAACAGATTTAAAATGGTTCCGTAGGAATTACAAGTATGTAATGGCATTTGGTAGGTGTTGACAATGAATGCCACAGCCTGTACCTTCGGTGAGTGCTGTAAAACACTATCTACTCTAGTAAGCTGAGATTTATTCTAGACTGTGTTTCCGTATGTCACAGCTATATATTCCTTGAGAGCCAATAAGCAGCTAGTGAAGGCTGTTACTATAACAGAACTGAATTTACGCATAAGTATTTCGTTTAATTTACTATAAACATGTATTATGTAAACTACTACTAATCCTCCAAGTTACGGGTTCTTTCCTGATGACCCAGCATTAGGTCAGAGACCAGTAAAAAAATGGTGGCCCTAAAAAAGCCTTAGACAAATGGTAAAGGAATTAGTGTGGTGAAAGGATTCACTCGCATGGGCTCCTTTCATGTGCAAAATATTTAAGTTGAAACTAGTATATTTTTGACGAGTCCATCATGCAAAAACCCTTTATTAACAAACTAAGGAACTCTAAAAACTGAATAAAAGCTTCAAAACTTTCCAGCCTTAATCCAATTTATCCCTGTTCTAAGAATTCGTGGTTTACTATTTGTGTTTATATAATCAGTCAAATGACGGCCTGGAAAGTTGGAGTCCCGAATTTGTTTGAACACACTCAGAGCGTCGGGTTACTAGGTAAAGAAAGGCAAAATTCAGATTTCCACCCACTCCTGAAACAAACTTTATGAACTACTTATAAAGTTTTATATTATTTTCATTGAAAGAACAATAATTAATAAATACGCAGGGCATACACACAATTTTGAAAAAAAAAAACTTTACTTTTCATCGTAACCTATGTCAAGCTGTGGTCTATATGATGGTGATGAAGATGATGGTTTATTTTGAAGGTTATTAATACTCGCTTATTATTATGTAAACCTCTTTAAAAATATAAAAAATCATATACTTATATTAAGCTGAAAATCGTTGGAAATAAGCAAGCATACTAAGTAGGTAACTAAATAAAATATAGTAAAAATTTCGTAAAAAAATCTATGCGTAATACATGCGTAAATAATTGAAATATTAAAATAACCAAACGTCCAAAAAGAGATGACATAATTTCCCAGCAAAAGAAGGACAGTGACTAAGTAACATCACTAATAACCTCATTCCAAAAAAGTTTCCGACAAAAATCTCGACAGTAATTCACCCTAATCCGGGAAACGATTAAATTACCACAAAAGGCGGGAAATGACTTCTATAAAGTACCTATAAACTTGTTTTAGTGATGACTCCACTTAAATCTTGTAGAGTGAAGTAGAATGAATCCAGCAAAAGATTATTCTTACTTACCCATCTGAAAAGAGACCGAACCAAAAATATACCCATGCATTTTTCACCACTTCTTGTCCTTGCCCAAGGAATACACATTTTTAGGTTAAATAAAATATGTGAAATTATGTCGATCACTATAAAAAAAGGGTAAAAACTTAAGGATAGTCTTGAATAGGTTAGTACGGGCGCAATGCAGTTATATTTCAGTAATAAGGGCGGGCGCCGATTTCACCAGACGGGCCGATAACGCTTCGGAGAAAGCACGCTTACTGAAACGCGCCTCAGTTACGTAAAGTCGCACGCGAGTGGTTGTCGGTACGGTTGCGAATGCCAAAGACTTGGCCACGGTATTAGTGAACTCAAAATTTGAATTTGAAAGTGGATTGGGACTGTGGAGGTTTGTAGTGAATTTGTTATTTTTTCTTTTTATTTCATTCGTTCGGTTCTCAAATTAATTTTGAATTCAATCTCAAACGAATTCTTTCATTTCTTGTTGATTAATTTATTAATGAATTGCATTTGTTTATTTTTTTTAATTGATTAAATAAATCTGAACTTGTACTTTTCACAATCAATTTAATTTTATAATAGCGTCTTTCAAAGAGTATTGCCCTTACATTATTACTTTGCTGAGGGATAGCATATTAATTGTATGATATGCGCTGGTTGGTAATAATCTGAATATTCCATCATCATGGTGTCAGACAATAATGGAATAAATTATGCTAATATGTCTGCTTATAGCTGAAGACTTATCCAGTCTTACATGTAAATATTTGTTTTGATCTATTGTGTCATTGTGTAAGTCCATAATGCCTATCTCTGGAGGAATCAGACTTGAGTTTATGATATATGGTTTCAAGGCAAGTGTTTTCATTGGTAATTACAATAAATTACTGGAGAACGTTGTCGTGATAGTACTGAAATTAAATAATTTTATGGTACCAGGATACACGGTATACACGGCTAGCTAGCTGAGAATAGTTTTTGGCACAAAATGCACTACGCATGTAGGTACTATTAACCATAACAATTGTAATTTACTACGGCAGACATTTTATTATAAAAACTGCAATAATTATAACATCACATTCTATGTTAAATGAATTAAAAATATCTTTCAGACTTTACAAAAACATGAAGGCCCTACCCTAATTACCAAAGCTGAATAAAAAAGTTTTAAAATTGTTAAGAGCAATACATAGGTCTACCAGTTTAGGAATTTCAATTTGAAAGTGCAATTATTCTTCATTACCCCAAAAATAAACTGATTTATCTCCATATTTCACTCACCGACAGATCATATTATCAGCCCTGTAGCAAGGATTCTCAATTTCAGGCTATTTCACAGTATGGATATAGCTCTTACAAGCAGTAGAGACACTAGAAATAATTTACTTTCCATGTTCTGATCAGCGCGCGCAACGGCGGCGGTAGCGACGTGGCGCCCCGTCGATAATCGAAATCTTCAAAAGTAACATATAATACAACTTTGGTATCGTAAAATTGTACATCTGTTATCTCAATTCGTCAGATAGTTTGGACATATAGATAAAAAATATGGAAAATTAAAAGCCGTGTATTCACCAGGCGACACTGTTTCAAACCATAACAATATACGACCAATATGGTCTCCAAAATCGCTGTTCGGTCTTACTCAAGAATTTTTTTAGTAGAGAAAAGTTGAGCAAGCTATCTATTGCGTTTGTAGGGCGATGTAGATTTTCATGTTCCCCAACGTTCCACTACTGCTTGTAAAAGCTGCATCAATTCTGTGTCTGACAGGCTTTTTCGTAGGCTCTCGAAGTCAAACGAGTTATATCGATCATGATCGACAACCGTAACGAGATATGATCGATAGGTCTTGTATTTATCTTATCAGTGACATGAGTACATGTCATGACATACACAGTACTCCAGTATCCTACACGAAGTAATTTAAATGTATCGTGTGAATTCCAATTGTATTAATAATAACGTTGTAATATGTATGGAACAGCATTCCACCGTAGTGGACTTCTACAGGCTGTGATGATGACATATTCATGTATGCATTTGGATAAATATTTGAGCCCACTACTTTGTATACTTTTTCTTTATGTAGCAAGTGAATTATTGCTATGATGTTGCCAAGATTACGTACATGTATAATTTGGGCTTTGCTTCGCATAAAATGACTTTCACTGCAGTTGAAGCCAAAAGATTTTTCGGCTTTTGAAAGAAAGACACTGGATCAGTGCTGCCATTAACTCGAAGTCCTTCTGCGTTATTTTCAGGATTTAGGCTGGCTGGGCTAAGGTTAGCAGGGGTAAAATACACAATACACCCCATTGCAGCACGTCAGAGCAGATATTATCTCCCCCATTTTAAATTAGAATTAGAATCAAAAGGTAACACTTACTAATTTCAATTCTAAAAAAATTAACGCTGCAAACAGCAATAAATAATATGTTGCAAAGTCGTAGTTTGGGTAAGCTTTAGTCAATTCTTGTACTTACCAAACCACGGTGTGTCCAAAATAGACCCCTCCGTTTCCTTCGGTGGATGTATGTAGTAAAAGTCTTATTCTATTCTTTCCTGCCATTTTATTACATTGCATCTGCCTATTTTTTCAATGATCTGTTTACAAACTATGGATTCAAATTTAATTGAAAACAGCATATATTTAATAGCTACTATAACATAACTTTGAATCCCAGTTAAATAAAATAAATAAATGATGGCCAAGTTATGTCACCGACTGTACAATGGCACTGTTATTCTGGCTGACATTGCCTTTTGAAAGAATAAAAAATAAAAAAGTGTCATCGGCACAGCGAGCCCAAGTGGTGTCTGACATTTTTTCCCCTTCTTTTTAAAGCTTATTGTTGGCAACCAACCTCACACAACACTTACCAGGCCAGTCTCCTTTAAGAACTTAAGGAGGCTGGCTGGTAAAGAATTATAAACATTTAAATATTAAGTTCCTTTTTTACTTTTTTGATTAACTTTCTTGTTCTTTCTTGTCAGTCTTGTATAAACCTTGGATGAAATGGTTGTCTTTTTTTTGCTTTTGAAATAAGTCCTTGCTTGTTCTCAACACTTATATTAACAGCTTTTTAAATGAATAACGCTTAATTGAGTAAATTTTGCGTCCCTTCACGTGATCTTCTTTAATTTGCACCAAGAAATATAAATTGTATTCGACCGAAATATTCGCCATTCTATTTTAAACTTTATGAACCATACATTTTCTTTCACCTAGCTTCATAAAATTAACTTACTTGTGATAACATACCTCAGAACATAAGGAATGTTTAATTACCGTGCTAGCAAGCGTCACTGTAAGAGATTGTGAACTCTTAAGCGTGACGTACATACCATGCATGAGGCAGTTCATTATTCTAATGAGCTTACGTAATAAATCTTATGCTACGAGTAAGTATACTTGGTTTATCTTAGGATTAAGGCTATACAACGAAACTTAGCTAAAATAAATGGTTGAAATTAGGGCAACGGAATTAATAAGAAACTTTATAAAAATGGACAAACTTAAGTTTACCCATTGCTGGTGCTCGTTGATAAGCCTGCTACGAGCGTAGCCCATCTACGCTCGTAGAGCCTCAATGCTCGTAGTAGTAAGGTTTTTGTAGAGTTGAATATAACTTAAATTACATTATTTGCACTAGGTTTCAAACTATTTATTTGATCACTATATTCTTTGGATGTCATGTTTTATAGCTGTGTTTATTGATGTCATTTGTAATAGTGTTTACTAAAAATAAATTCATCTTTATCTTATCTTTATAGATGAAGATTTAAATAAGACAATTACTAAGTCTTACGCTTGTACTATGTAAATAAAAAGGATTATCACACACTATTAAGTTTTTTTACTGAAATTACTTTAGAATTCTTTCTTCATATTTTTTTTGCAAAATACTAAAAGGCTTCAAATCTTACAAAATCTTATTCAAATATATTGTTCATACTATACAGAGCATGCAGACATTTATCAATGATCGAAGAAACATTTTAAGAGCCACGAAAATCGACGTCGGAACCATTAATCAAATAGGATATACAAGATACCAGACGAACAGGTTCGCGAGACTCCTTTCAGCGATGAATGGATGAAATGTTTTGGTAATGGAAAATTCACATGAGTTATAATTACATTAATTCGGTGAAGATTCTTAATAAATAAATAATAATAATAATTAAAAATAATAATAATGATTTATATACATATTAATTCTTAATTTTTCCTTTCCGTTTCGTGGTGTGTCCGGGTTCTGTGGTGTGTCCGGCCTATGAATAAACCCCTCCTTCTCCTCTCGTGGATGTAGTAAAAGCCTTACTACGGGATTATACTAGAAGATGGGCAGCAGCTTCCACCTGAGTACTTAACACCAAACTGCGATCACCAATCCACCTGCCAAACGTGGTGTTTATGGAGGTCTCGTCCAACAGTAGACGTATACAGGCTTGTGATGATGATCATCATCATCTCAGCCCAGATCACTCACTGCTGGGAATATAAGCCTCTTTTTGCATTTGCTAGCTTTCTCAGTCTTTTGGGTCTCTCATTAAAGTCTAATCAAAAAAATAAGTTTAAAAAATCGAGGAAATTAACTTCTAGACATAATATAATTTTGTGTACTAGTTTAATAAAACCAATCAAAATTCCTAATTTAGAAATGAATCAGACTTAATAGAAAATAATTAAAATTTATCTCACAATCATTATGGAACTTTTTCGCATTAATGTTGCCGTTTCATTAGTCGCCAAAATTATAAATTAAAAGCTAATTAGTTTCAAAAGTTCAAAAGAAAAAGGCAAAGAAATTATTGTTTTTTTTTAATTTCTCTTTCAATTTGGTCTATAATCGCTTTTAGAATGTTTACTTTTGTGTCTTATTTTGAAGGTTTACGGTCGCAAAAATGGTTTGACTTGAAAAAAGAAAATAACTAGGTATTTATTCCATTGTATTTAATGGGGGTGGATGGCCTCGTCCAGCAGTGTATGCTGAGACAGGGACCTATTTGACCCCCACACAACATGCCTTACGCCATTTGGTGTTTTTTTAGTTTAGTTTAGTTTTTTGTAAAGTTACCTACTACTTAGGTAGGTAGCTACCTAGGTACTGTTGTTTTTATTTTTTGTTTCTTTTTAAGTGGGGACAAATAAACGTATTTTCTTTCTTCTTTCTTTCTTTCTTTTCTTTCAATGGACGTAAACAAGCTGGTGATGATGATGATGATGAGATATTTATTTCTCAAGGTAAATATTTTATCTCTTATATCGAAAAACTTAAAAACTGCATGCATTGTATTAAATGAATTTAGTTAATGGAAGAAAATGTTGCGTTCCAGGCTACAACTAAAAAACTAAAAGCACTACCAGACGGTCATATCAGCAAGCTTCATGCGACAAGCAAAAGGACTTCATTGTTTGAGAATAAATTGAATACAATTAAAATATTTTTGCATACATTTTATATAAATTTCTGAAAATAGGCAAGTAGGTACTTAATTATAATTTGCCTTTTATTTTCTAGCCTCTGCAAATAAATGTTGAAAGGTACCGAGATACTTATGGAATATTATCATATCTGTATTACTCCGGTTATTTCACAAGTCATTTTCTTAAAAGCCCGTGATCTATGAGATTTGACATATTTTTTGTATTTTTTTTTAATATATTGATGATCCATAATTGTTCATATTAATGAACTATTCAAAGTACCTGAGTTATTTGGACCACATGATAATTTTCTATTATTAAACTGAGTTTTTGACCCAAGCCATGTATTTTGTCATCAATTGGCAATTTTCTTATCACAAATAATGTTGACCGCGCGACTAGGATCCCTTTAATTATACTAAATAGAATTCTGGTGTTTTGTCTATAGCTGCCTCCTAGTGCCACACTTAAGAGCCGCTACTGACATACCAATCGTGCACTCAATCTGCATAGTCAATTGCATTGGGAATAACTTAACTTGCCTATTCAAATTCAAAAGCAATTCTCATAAACTTGACGCAATAGGAATGGACCACGTCGCAAATAGGCTATGGTTAGGGCATGTTCTTAAGTGGGTCAAGAAAACGTTTTATCTTCCCTATGAACTCTGGTCGCACATCATCATCACCACTATATAGATTAATCATCATCATCACCAGCTTGTTTACGTCTACTGCTGGACGGGTGGATGAGGCCTCCTCATTGAATACAATGAGTATGATTTGCCATAATCACCACGCTTTGGCAGGCGGATTGGTAATCGCAGTGGTGTAAATTACTCAGATGGATGCTGCTACCCTGGTGCAATCTCTCAGTAAAGCTTTTGCTACATCCACGGGAGGAAACGAAGGGGCCTCTATTCTTAGGCCAGAAACACCAGGGCACGATTACTAAAATTGGGTGTACAAAATTGGGATGACCGCAGAACACTGCTTAAGGTTGTCGCACACATATCGACAACCTTAAGCAGTGTTCATCGGATCAGCATCGCCTCGCCTCATCACCGTGTCATCAAACAGCCTTCAACCCAACGTAGGCATACTACTAGAGTGGCTCAGCATCGCTGAGGCGTTAACGTGGCTACGGCTGGGTGACCGCCCGCTTACAGGAAGAGCGACAGCTCGTTGATACATTTTTGACACATTTTAAGACATTTTAAGTGGTGAGATATCGTGAGGCAAGCCACATCAGCCCCCAACAATAATACTTCGTGATGACCACGACCACTAAAACAACGACTGAGAAGAAAAAGAGAGCGGGGATCATAGACGTTCCGCGTGCCATCCGCTGGGTGACCGTGAGTCGCCCGATGCTGATAAGTGTGCTTGCGGTATGGAGTTTCGTACAAAGAATGCTGAACAGCTTAAGTTGAGACAATTTTGATCTGGTGCCGAGTTTATATGTGTGTGAAAACCTTTAGTTTCACACTTTACACAATGACTAGATCTGGGACATTTTTTGCAATCCCTCGGGATCAAATGGCGTCCTTTCTATTTCACGCGTAATTTGTTTGTAGGTCGTATTCCGAATATTTTCGAGTTTTCACCAAATAGGGTCGGATGAGGGCTTTGTTATTCATATTGTTGTTGTTTTTATGGTTTGGGATTTAAATAAATGTGAGTTTTGTTGTCCTGGGATTTTTCAAACTAGTAAGGTAAAATTAATGACCAACTTTCTATCAACTTCAGTAAATTGTACGAGCGAACTCGTTTTTGAAACAAACTTCCATTTTGTCACGTTCATTTCTGTAGAAGAATTAGTGCACTCGACTTCATTCATTGTAAATAACGTACTACGTTCGAGTTTTATCTCAAGCAGAAAGATTTAGTCTTGTAGAGCTGGTTTTTTCAATCTGTTCTATTTTTGTCGTTTTTATTTTGGTGTTCCTTGAATCAGGTTAATTTCTTTATTATTATTCTAAAAGAAATGTCATCCGTTTTCATCGTACCTATTTTTATTTTTTTTGGTATTATTTTAATTTTGGTGGCATTTTAACGGTGTAGTTTATTTAAAGAGCACATGGCAGTGAAATTGAATATAAGTGTATTGCGTGTCTTTTCAAATGGGTGGAAATTGTCCAAAATTTTTATTTAAAGAGGTTTTTAAGATTTTAACTTTTTATTAAAATAATATACCTACTTGACACTGGAAAAATTGAAAAGACAATTTGAGTTGGGTAACTTTAGGACTTGATTTTTGAAGGGGGTAAAACAACATTAATTTTCTTAGAGAATCTTAAAAATTGAAAAAAATTATCACAAATAATTTGGTAGTGTTGCGCACATTTTTGGAGTAATTAAATCTATAGTACAAGTCCGGTATTCGAACCTAAGATCGGAATTATCAGGGTCAAACGCCATTAATTACACTATTAGTGCTCGCAAGTGCTCTCTTATAACTTCAAGTATGTAGGTAGCTGTGTGAAGTATTCGATTCAATAACCGGTTCCCTCAACACTTTGTTCGCCATTGAATAGACGCAATCTTGTTTGCAAGTTCTGTTTGGTTCTACTTATTATATTAATTCAGTTAGTTCCTACGCTCAAGAGCACTTTGATTCGTATAAATCTACTGGGCGACTGAATTCAAGCAGTGAAAGCAATTTGAGAACAAGTTACTGACTCAGTTTCATATTGTTGAACATAACATAGACTTCGGAAGGATCGTGATTGAATGTATTTAAAATGAAACTATCTCTAGTAACTACACCCACGAGCAATATAAAGAAGCCATTCAATGATTATTTCTGATAGCTTCTTGGATTATTAAGCAGCATTTAAGTGAAACGCATACAAAACATCTAATGTAAGCAAAACAAATTTAATTACAAGAGTTAATGAAGATAAAAACAAAATTGGACAAATAAAAAGTTATAGTTAAACTTATAGTGGGTTTACGAAATTGAAAATCAGTAGAAAAATTAAACTCAGCATATTATGCTGAGGAATATTTCCCCATTCTACAATAAGTGTATTTTTCAGGACATGAAGCGTGACTGGGTGATAGATTTTGGCTTCTAACACGTCTGCCAAGCTCGTCCCAGGCATGTCCATTAGGGTTCAGATCGCGGTTTATCGCTGGCCACTCCATTGTTTCCAAGTTTTTTTACTTCATGAAGCTAACTTATGTGGCTTAGGAGATATTTCCATTTTTTTGGGCACTTTTATATTGCTCGATAGTATAATGGCATTACAGGTTTCGAGAGAGGTGGTTTGCATATTTTGAATTGTTTTCAACTTCAATATTAATTCAATATTATTCTATTCTGCGACTTCCTGCCCTTTGTTTTTTTACAAACAACTTCCTATTTAATTCCTAAGAATATTCATTTCACCACCGATTTCTTAATCGATTGCTTCGATCCTTGCATCGTAAATAACATCGATAAACGAACGCGTGCATTGAGCGATAATAAACATACGGTAATCTTTGTTGTGCGGATATCTGGTACGCACTTTTGGTATGCCTATTTATCATCATCAGCCGAAAGACGTCCACTAAAACACAGACCTCCATCATAGACTGACACGATGAACGGTCTTGAGCCATCTCCATTCACCGACTTCCTACGATCTAACAATGTCTTTGGTTCATTTTGGTTCATTGAGTCGAGGCCGTGCTAGCCTCGTACGCTACGTACATCGTCGAGGCGTGCGTAGCTAGAAGTAGCTACTTATTATGGTATAACTATTACGTAGGCTTCGTCCAGTAGTGGATGTCTAAAAGCTGTTGATGATGATGATCTTATGCTAGTCTCTAACCCAATATAAAATGCCCGAGAAAGAATCGGTTGCCATAATGGGAGTAGCTAAGGGAAATATTTTTTCGTTTTTAAAAAAACTGAATCTGTATTATGAGGGCACTATACTACAATTTAGGCTTCATAACCCGCACGCCATCTCGGTCGTGCACAAAAATGAAGGTTTTTATTTATTATGGCGAAAATAAAGTGTTTATCAAAAAACTGGTTTTAGCATAAGAATAAATAGTTATTACCTACTTGTTGTAGTAAAATTTATCTTAAAACACCGTAGGGTTCCTGAGATTTATTTCAAAACATGTGGGAAACAAGGATTTTTCATTAAATAAAACTATTGAGGTTTTTTTTACATATCGTGTTTTCAACTTTACACAATAAATGCAAAAATATAAAACTTTCATATTCTAAAATATATAACACGTAGAACCCGTAGATATTGAGTTCTAGATCGATTTTGTTGGGCAAATTCACATAGTACGCCTTCTTAAACCAATATTATAAAGATTTGGCTAATTTTACTTGCAATTAAAAAAAAGTGGCGTGCAATGAAATAGGGTCACTTAGAAAACCCACTATACCTCCCAACTATGCAAGATAATATCGAAATAAAATAGAAATCATATTAAAATATAATTCATACGGCATTAGTATAATAACATTCGTACAAAATAACTAAACAAAAATTTAACAAATAAACAAAAAGAGTTTTGTAGGTATTGTGGTTTTTCTAAGTGACCCTATTGTATTGCACGCAAGTTGTTTAATATCTCTTACAAATATGCAACATTTCATCAATCAACACCATTTTTTTACAACTCAACATTGACTGTTTATTCCTTGAAATTGTGAGCAAGATTCAACGTTCTTGGGACTGTGATGACAAGCAGTTTTTTAGCACTCCATAGAATATAATCTTAAGAATCTGCGTCCGTTTATATATGAATTTACTGGGTATCAAAACAGAGCACATTTCGTCAAGTACTTACGAAGATGTTATCTAAATACGCGCGTCTATTAGCACCTCAACACAATGTTTACATCTGCTGCGATAGTTGGTAGGTAACACATTATTTAGGGAGTGATTGAATTTTATCGTAAACAAAAACAACTTGTGGGTTTCAGGGACTTGGCATAGTCATCATCATCATCAGCCTGTAGAAGTCAACATCTGAAAATAGACCTCCGCTCTAGAATGCCACGACGAATGGTCTTGAGCCGCCTCCATCCTATGACTTCCTTATAATACCTCATAATATCCTTGATCCATTGAGAGGGAAGCCTTCTGACAATGCGCACCACCATCCGTTTGGTGGCAACCACGAACCGGACGATGGTGGTTGTTGTTTTTGTAAGCAAATGTACGCCCTTAATATCTAATACACATTGAAATAAAAAAGTAACGATATAATAATTTGTGACGTACAAATATAGTCATACTTATAATATAATATAGTCATAAGAAAATTGCGCATGATATTCGAAAAGGAAGCGTAAGACGTGACGTATAGATTTCATTTCAAGGCTATAGAGGACCCAACCAACGTAAAAAAAATTGAGAAGGACGTGGAAATAGATACCCCTCAACAAACTCAGACAAGGATTTGACTTGCATTGTTAAATTGACATCCCCTGAGAGAGAAAGGAAATTGAAAACTGAATAAACAAGTATATATTTCTCATTTTATGAAATGGGAAATTTTTGCGAAGGTACATTTATATTTCCTGTTTGACAATATTCATCAGCACAACTAGTAGTCGACAAAATTCGTCTGACGTCCGTGATTAAAGTCACCATATTTTAATATATAATATATAAATGAGTCTATTTTAAATATTATATCTATCATAAATTACTGTATTGCAGGGATCATGGATATAGTATAGTAAAAAAAAACCTTGGCGGGGATATATATGATTGTAAAACAAAATAAGTAAGCTGATTGATTTTACACGTCAAAAAATGTAACAATGCCAACAGTTTTCTTTGTGTTGCTTTCATGAAAAATGATGCACGCATCTGGTTTTTTTATATCCAATAAAAGTCATCTGTCATCAGTTTACTTAGATTAGTTAGTAGTTGTTAGTAGTAGAACTTCTTGTGAAAGAGTTCGTCCGGGGAAGTACTACCACCGTACCTATTTCTGCCGCCAAGCAGTAGTGTTCGCATTGCTGTGTTTCGGTTTGAAGGGTACGGGTGCCGGTGAAATTACAGGCACATGAGACTTTTCATCTTTATGTCTCAGGGTCGGCAGCGCGCGTGTGATGCCTCTGGTGTTATAGGCGTTCATAGGCTACGGTAACTGCTTTCCATCTGGCGGGCCGTAAGCTTGTCTGCTTGCCAAGTAGCATAAAAAAAAAAAAAAAAAAAATAGTGTACAAGCTATTATAGAAGTACGTCACTTTCCTAATTTCCGGTTAAGTACCTCAGTTTGGCCCGAACAACCTAATAAAAATGAGTTTATTTTTGTCAATAATATTTGTTCATGACAAGTTCATAAACAAATTTGTTTTTGTAAATAAAAAGGAAGTTTTCCTTTTTGTATCTCATCATCATCATCAACAGCAGCCTTAAGACGTCCACAGTTGGACGAGGCCTCTCCCATAGAATGCAAAGTGGAGATTTGCCATAATCACCACGCTTGGCAGGCGAATTGGTGATCGCAGTATTGGTGTAGAGTATTCAGGTGGATGCTGCTGCCGATCTCCTGGTGTAATCTCTTAGTCAGCTTTTACGACATCCATGGGAGGAAACGTAGAGGTCTATTCTTAGGCAAGACACACCACAGCACCTTTATGTATCTAATATTTAATAATTATTGACTTCAATTGGACAGGTTGGATAGGTATTGAATTATTATTCATACATAATAATAATACAGCCTTTTTAATTTCCTTACCAACTACACCCTGATTATTAATTTCAGACAATTTTTGTAAACAAACAAATGTCATGATTGTGTAGCATACGTGTAAATTCACATATGACACACATACATGACACTTATACACACAGTGGCATATCTTGACATTTGTTTGTTTACAAAAATTGTCTATAATAAAAAATCAGATTATAGTTACATAATTCTTAAAAACTTATTTTTAAATCTATACTGTCTAATAAATACACTTAATTTTATTAATCTTCCTGGTTAGGAACCCATCTTTGGGTATACTCATACATACACATTACTAACTATATCTTAAGCTTTCATTAAAGGATTCTACAGTGAAATGTTAATCCTTATTGCATAGTAAGTGTCAACAATCCCATAGTGTAATCCTCCTGTTGAATGCCATAATCCGACTTGAAAGCCAATCTACTGGGGAATACGAACGACGGTAATCCCACGACAGAAACCGGCTTATAATTAAGTAACCAGCTATAATGGCCCTTAGCTCTACTTGGGTATAAGAAACAAGTTTAATGAAAAAAAAAAACATGTTTTTATATTACAGTAATTTAGCGCCCCCTAGTGCCGTTAAAAGCTTCATATGAAACTACTACAAAGTTGACGTTGATTCTCATTCAAATATGTGTTATTCATTCCATTTTTGACCGACTTCCCAAACAAGGAGGACGTTCTCAATTCGGTTGTAATTTTCTTTTAATTTTTTTTTTATGTTTGTTGCATATCTCCGGCGTTTATGAACCGATTTGGAAAATTCTTTTTTTATTTGAATAGGTATACTTCCAGATTGGTCCCATTTCAGAATCCAGTTCTGATGATGGAATCCATGAGGAATTGAGAGAACTCTTCAAATATTGTAGGCGTACATATAGCGATTTTGATATTTTCAGCAGCAAACCAAGCATTTGCATTCAGAAAGTATCATAATCCTTTCACCACTATGGTTCTTTCATAATTTTTTTTTCATCAAAATATTTAGTCGAATACAATGGCGGAAGTCGGTTTTTTAAATGAAAAGTTATGATTGTAGTGCTTACATTCTTGACAGACAAATAGACATTGGATTTTATAAAAAAATATTATGTTAGTAGAAATAGTTATTCAACCTTAACTTCCTATAACCTCAAGTTGTTGTTATAATCGATAACACTTTTATAAATAGGCTTTTGATGACCTCCGTCCCATAAAATGGGTCGTAAATTCTGTAATATCATCCTGCATATAGCTACGCACTACCATACCTACTACGCAATATCTAAATGACGCAGAAACTGCTATCAATCTAATTACTGTCTGCACCCGTGAGTCTCATTAAAATAGGTCTCGATCCTGGTCAAAATAATATCCATGTACCAAATTAAATCGAAATCGGTTTTTTCAGCGTGATTGAATAAGAAGCATTTATCCAAAAAATCCTAATATATTGTTAATACAAAGGGTAACTGCTAATGTTTGTTTATATATGTCTGGTCTCTGGTTTATACGCACCGTAGCGACTAAAATGAACTACATTAAGAGCGCCCTCTTAAATTTGGAATTGATAAAGTTCGGGACTTGATAATGATATGATTTTTTATTCAGGTCCTAAGCGAAAGAAGCCACATGCAGAAACTTAGGATTTCAAATTTTTTTGATGTAACTTCCACTGCTTCTTTCAGTAAACAATATGTTTTAATAACTATTATAACTCCATTATATTATATACTAGCTGCGCCACGCGGTTTCACCCGTGTAAACAATGATGAAAATTAATGATGTTGATCAATGATGAAAAGTAACCTATGTGTATGTATGTATGTGTGCTATACGGTATCTTTATTCCAAATTTCACTCAAATCTGTTCAGCCGTTTGTGTGTCAAGAAGTAACAAACATACTCAAGAACTTTCGCATTTATAATATTCATAATTATCTCCGTTATGATGGGTTTAAATCTGTGTTGTAGTTAACTAAAACTATGATAACAAATTAATTGTTCCTTGTTACTTCCCCGAAAGTTATGTCAGTACTCGTTAATAATAGGTACCTACATAAAACACAAATCAGAGTCTGGCTGTTGCGTGGACACGGCCGTGTATTTTACGTGAATACAAAATTATGTGACGCAGCGAAACGACCTCATAATAGCGGCGATTTGCCCCCCAGTCACGCGCGATGCATCACAGATCTCACTCAACGTAACGAATTATTTGATCCTTTAGCTATCGAGTATATGATAGATATAGCTGCAACAAACTATATCCCCCGATTTTGATAACATCAGTTCTCTGAATTGCCTCGCACTATGGAAGTAAATTTAATTACGTATTCACGTCAAAAGACTCAAACACAATTTCATAATTTATTTCAAGCATTAACTGCTACGTTTTAAGTACTTAATAACCACTTATTCCGTGACCGTAGCGACACAATTACGAAAATAATTGAAATTTCAGGCAACATTACGTTTAAACCGTCTTAAAACGTTTAGCCAACGTTTAGCTCGACTGGCGTTTGGAATGACTAATTGGGTAAAAATTGTGGGCATTTTTGCTTAATTTTAACAAAGAGCTTGAGCTTTTTTAAAAAAACATTTGTAATTAGAACGCAGAACTCATTCTATTCATAAACTTTTATTCTTATATTAAGAAAAAAATATTTATCTTTAATTAAATTAAAGATAAAAAAATGATTTGCTTTGAGGTAGTCCTCCTCCATAGAATACCACTATGCACTGGCTATGTATTGGCATTATTATACACCAAGATGTCTTTGAACTTATGGAGCTACGCCAAAGTTCGATTTTTGTGACATGAAGATAAGCTTTTAGGTCTCATTCATGGAAACTGTTTTAAGTTGCGTAAAATTATGTGGATAATTTTTAAATTTTGTTGATTTTCTAACTTTATCTCTGCTGTCTATCTTGTATCATTCGCAAAAAACCTAATTTATGTTATTATTTGATATTTAGCATACTTACATCACAATTTTTTATATTATAAGCGTTGCAGGAAGTTTGTGGATGGAGGCGGCTCTAGACCATTCGTTGTGGCATTCTAGGGAGTGATGTCCAGCAGTGGACTTCTTTAGGCTGATAAATAAATAAATAAATAAATAATGCTGGACATTTCACACAACATTATCTAGCCCCAAGCTAAGCAGAGCTTGTGTTATGGGTACTAGATAACTGATATATTTAATACAATGCATTACATAGATAGATATTTTTTATTATACATAGAAAATACCCAGAACACCCGGAACAATTATCTGCAGATCGCACAAATATTTGTTCCGAGGCGGGGATCGAACCCGCAACCTCCTGCGTCGCAGGCGAACCTTCGCCCGCCGCGCCACAGAGGTCGTCAAATCGTCGGCTGATGATGATGATGATGAAGTTAATTTTTTTAAGTGGAATTTAAAAAGAAAAAGGATCAGCCCAAGATTAGTACTCTTACTTCTCCCGTGGATTTCGTAAAAGACAACTAAGAGATTACGCTATCTGCTAGAGCAAGCATGTCAAACGCCGCATGCGGCCCTTTACAGCTTTGACTGCGGCCCGATTCAATTTTAAGAACATTATTATAGTATATTTTTCTGTAATTTTACTATTTGGTAATGATTAAATAAACGATTAGCGTCCTGCCCCCCTATTTCCTAACTGAAAGTCACTCGGTGACTAACGTTTGACAAGCAAGAATATGAAAAATGATCTTAAAGAATTGTCAATTGATAGTCATTTTACTTGTAAAACGTTAGTCACCGAGTGGCTTTCAGTTAGGGAATAGGGGGCAGTACTACCTACTAGGTATATATAGATATATAGTAGGTAGCACTGCCCCCCTAAACCCCCTACAGTTTTTAGAGTCCCTACAGTTTGTTTTCTTTAGGGTTGGGTTTCGCGGCCCACTGATTCTATAGTCTTTAGGCATTTGGCCCACCAATGACTTTGAGTTTGACATGCATGTGCTAGAGGATAGGCAGCAAAATCCATCTGAGTACTTCACCAAAACTGTCACCAATCTGCCTGCCAAGCGTGGTGATTATGGTAAACCCCCTCTGTTCTATTAGGAGGTCTCGGCCAGCAATGGTCGTATGAAAAAGATTTAAATTTAATGTATCTAACTTACTTGAAAACATTTATTGAAATGTTAGGTCTATTCCACTTTAAGGTCCATATTCTAGGACTGAAGTCAAACTGAATCCAGACTCAAGCATAGATTTTTTGACAGATTTTAATGAAAAACTGTCAACAAATCTATGCTTGAGACTCGATTCACACTTGAGCATAGTTCTGGAATACGGGCATTAGACGCTAACGTTGATTTTTTATCTTGTTTGAAGAAATTATGTAAGATTTAATTTTTATAATGTTGTAGAATTATTAGGTTTGTCTATGTTGACGCCATCCGTCTTATTTTGCGTCAATTTAACCCACTCAGGACCTATCTCTTCGACCCATTTATCTTTTCTGACCTTAGACATTTAGACCTTTGATTCAACATTATAAAAAAAAGAACTTTTTGGACGTGTCACTGGCTATTTATTGGTCACATGGGTTTGGGTCAGTGACTAGCTTACTCTAGCCCTACACCTGCTGACACGTAATGGATGGTGAAATAAGTTTATTGTTAAAAAAAATATATTTCAAAACAAGCTTTTGTTAAATTCGTTATCTGAACCTGATCAAAATGAGCCCAAATACTGCCAGGCTACTACTAATCATCTAGGAGTTCAGTTGTCCACCTTCCATCTCCATCATCACATCAGCTCGCCGTCACCATAATATGGTATTGTCATCTGAACTTGGCAGGTATGGAAAAAAATCAGCAAAGATAACTGATTTAAACTTAATTTGCAAGATTCCATCCGAAAAAACATACATACATTGCAAGTTAAATAAAAGCTTTTAATAGTAAAAATCAGTGTGTTGAAAGTATACTTCGCAGGTGCTGTTAACATGAGGATGATGAACAGTGTAACATTCACTTATACGTACCTACGAATGATTTAATCAGCAGCCTTTGGACATCCACTGTTGGACAAGGCTGTTGGTGACATAATTACCTCACTAGGCAGATAGATTGGTGATCGCAGTTTTGGTGTTGAGTACTCAGGTGGATGCTACATAACATAACACCCAATAGTCACTTAAGTAGTCATGATCCCACACTAGGATTCCCTGTGTCGTGGGTATCAGGAACTACGAGTACCATGGTACCATAATAACACCCAGACCCAGAAGAAATATTTGCAGATCTTACAAACATTTGTCCCGCAATGGGAATCGAACTCGCTGCTGAAACGGGGATGCTGCTAGCCCATCCTCTATTGGTTTGTACAACATCCACCGGAGGAGGCGGTGAGGTCTATTCTTAAACTAGATACACCATGGCCGTTCGTTACGAATTATATACGTCAGCTTGTATACATTCATACTAACACTAAGCAGAATTTGCACTCGATAAAATTTTATGGACGGTAGGCGTCGTTTGAGACACGTACACTTAACCCTTTATGTCTACCCAATGAAGCGATGCAAAGAAGACATCTTGACAGTCTTTGCATTGCTTCATAATGGGTCTTAAGACGTTTCAGTAAAGCTTGAGCCTCAGGCCCAGTACTCGTATTTGTTTGACATTCAATTCATAATAATAATCTCATTTCAGTAATCTTTCGGTTGATCATAAACCTTTCTGTCGCTCAGAAAGGCGTTTGTTAGAGCGAGAAAGATAACGTATGCATGCGAAGATTAATTAATAGTTACTACGTCTACGCACGCAGTGACAGTTGCCTGAGATGAGATTAGATTCTGAATTGAATATTTAATAATTACGAGATTTGGGTTGCTGGTTTCTTCTGAGGTGATTTACAATTATAACGCCCTTAATATAGCTATAAATTTGACTTAAAAACGCGAAAATTGAGTTCACCGCTATATTACGGCCGTCATATGACATTAAAATCTAAAAATCGCTCGACTGATCCAAATCACTAGCAGACGGACGCGTCCCCAAGACGCAGTGCATTGAACTAGATAAGAACCAGCTCTCGTCACGCGTCGCTTTGACCAGAAGTGTTTTTGCTCCAGTTAATCATAAAAGTTCAATTCATTTTTACAATTAAGTGGCACCAGACATATTAATAATAAATTACGAACTAAGATCATAAGGAGCATTTATGACAGAAATGATGAGTTATAGAATTAAATGTTACCCCAGCAATTTTTTTCTATTAATATTCAATTAATTTTGGGTATGAATTGAACACGATTGTTTGATTAAGTAAATAATTACTTTGTTTCGTTAACTACAATCAATAAAAAACAGACTTGGAAACAACTCGTAAGTTCAATAAAATTACAATGTTGGTATTCAATAATTGTTTCATTGTAACATCAAACTACGAAAGTTTGTTCAAGTTAGTTACCGTATTTTTCCAATTATGCAGGTTGATAATGACTTGAAAAGCTAATAGGTTCGAGCACAGCTCGGGTATATAGCAGCCAGGTCAAAACAAAAGTGGGACTTAACTCTCAAAGCGATTGACAAAGTTGAGTTTATTAATTGGAATCTTAAGTATTATTTTGAATAATCTGCTAATTAAGTGAAGGTGCCATCAACCCAAAGTCCTTCTCCGTTATCTTAAGGAGTTGAGCTGGCTGGCGTCGGGCTAGCAGAGGGACAATGCAGATACATCCCGATGCGGGACGTCAGAGCAGATCTTATCACCCCTATTTTGCAACTCGTAACTCAGTTATAATACGTCAGCGTGAACTTTTCAGTGACATTTTAGTCGAATGAAAAACAAGGTAAGCCGTGGTAGTCTTAGCTTAAGAATAGGACTGGACTCCTCCAACTCCTCCTGTGGATGACGTAAAAGTCGACTGTAGGATTACGTCCGCGGATAGGCAGCAGCATCCACCTGAGTACTTAACACCAAACTGCAATCACCAATCCGCCTGCCAAGCGTGGTGATTATGGCAAATCCCCCCTTTGGCGTTAAAAGTGCCGCCAATGAAGATAGCGTAAGAGGCAACGTTGTAGTGGACGGCTAAAAGGTGTTGAGGGTATGCTGTATCACAAAGCGCTACTCTTGGTTTTATGACATTAAAACTTCCAACCTTGGAGCATAGTTTTCGCTCTTGCGCCAGCGGGCTAAGACAAGCTGAAGGTCAGGGGTCTTTGTTGACCCCAGACAGTAATGGGGCTCCGCGGTGTCACTACTCACCGAAGGTTTGGTTTTAGGAAGGGAAAGCGTGACCTGCTGTTTTAAATATTATTTAATTATTATTATGAAATCTAGATTTTTTTGTCAATCTTTGCTAGATACGCTTGGTAGAATAGACCGACTGTTTTCTTTGTCCTATGATTATGTTTAGTCGTATCGTTAATAGTACCTTAAGGACATTGTAACAACGTTTATTTTGTAATAGACTATGCCTGAGTCTGGCAATTTCAAGTGCTTACATAGGCTATAGGATTACTGTTCTCAAACTGTAGATATTAGAGTAAGAACACTTTGTGAGCAGTGGTAGTAGGCCTCTTTGTGAAAGAGTTTGCCCGGGAAAGCATTCATCTTCATCATTATCATTATCAGCCTGTAGGAGTTCACCGCTGGATGTAAAGCCGTATAGAATGCCAAGACGACTGATCTTGAGGTGCCTCCATCCACCGACTTTGAAATATCGTTGGTATATCCAGTTGGCCTTCCTACATGACGTCATCTGGTTCGTGGACACTCGAGAACTTTTATTCCCCAACGGCTGTCGGTTTTACTAGCTAGATGGAGCTATGGGGTATTATTACACAAGGAATTTGTTTCATTTAAAAACTACAAGGCAAATTTTTATAATATTTGTAGGTATAATTGAATAAAACTCATCTTGTTAACTTATTATGTGCCGTGGTGTATCCAGCCTAAGAATAGACCACTCCGTCTCCTCCCATGGATATCGTAAAAGCCAACTAACCAAGGGATGGGCAGCAACATCCACCTGAGTAATCAACACCAATACTGCGATCACCAATCAACCAATTTTAATTGTCGTGTATGGGGACATGTATAAGCGTATTTTCTTTCTTTCAATCTGCCTACTAAGCGTGGTGATTATGGCCAATCTCCATCCATTGCATACTACGCCTCGTCTAACAGTGGACGCCTACCGGCTGATTAAGAAAACTTATAAAAGTTCCCATCGTATTAGTTTTACTAGAAAATCTACACAGTCACATAGTACTAGAATTTTTTTTCAGAGTTGATGCGTATTTCTGCCAAAGTGTTCGACATGTTGTAACATGGGAACCTCAATGTCACAGTGTGGCGGGCACAGACTATAGTCACTTAGGGTACGTCATAAATTGACGTGACCTACAAACTATTGCAGATGTTAATGGATAGGAATTACCGCTCAACGTAATGGGCTGACATGGGAATATAGGTGATTTTATATTTCGCACCACAAACCTGAATACATAAACATACAATAACGACGTCAAATTACATAAACTTTCGCTAAAAAACGCACAAGTGCGATTGAGTCTCGCGCCTTGATGGTTCCGATCCTCAAATATTTTTTTAATAACAGCCCTTTTCTAGTTTACAAACATTACCATACCATTATAGTGATATAATTTTTTAATGCATTAAGTTAGAAGCTTTATTTTCTATACTTCGGCACTATTATACACTTGCATACATTTATAATTAGTATAAATTTCAAGCTGATAGCTTTAGCCGTTCCTGAGAAAACTGTTTGATAGACAGCCAGACAGCAACGTGATATTATAAGAGTTCTATTTTTTACCGTTGAGGTGCGGAACCCTAAAAATACCCAATAAATACATAGCTAAACGAATAGAGTAAACATGCATAAACTTTGGAAATCCCTTTTTGGAAGTAATAACTTCCTAAGCCGCGTTTCTAAAGTTGTGGATAAACTACTAATCACTTGCGTACAAACAAACGTAGCTTAAGCTTTGGGTGAGAGGTTAGGGTCAAGCCACATCGATATTCGCACAGCCTGTTTGTTTGTTATAGTCAAGTTTACAATTTGTTAAAATCGAATGCATTTTATTGGTGGACTGATTGTACCTTATAACTTAAGAAATTTTGTCTACCGTCCGAGTTTAAAAGGGTGCATCTATAGTTTTTACTTAAATTTAGTTATATATATCACCGTTATCAGCAGAAAAAGAAGTAAATTTATTTACTTCCTATCTCTTGTCTGCACGTAGCTAGGTACCATGAAGCAAATGGGCGCATTTACAAAACTTTAATTCGAAAGCGTAATTGCATACAGGCTCCCCATACATTTTTGTCACTATTACCTTTTTAACTAAGTATCTAGTATACTCAATTATATATTTCTAAAATCCCTGAACTAAGAAACAAGGCCACATTGTCACAAATACAAAGGAACAAAATTAAATATTATGTGTACAAGTTACGCGTCAAAAAACGCTGGTTTTTTTGGCTGTCTACTAAGAAGGTTCAATTCAATGAATAACACTTAAATATTAATTTAAAACCTAACAAATTCAATTTCGATTTCTGCATTTTAAAAAAAGTCTCTAGAGTTTTTGGTTTTCAGACATGTTAATTTTACTCAAATATTTGTTTTTCCTTTATTTGTTTTTGTAAGATGTTCTCTTTTTAACTCGGGTGGCAGAATTATGAATCAATTAATTTTTATATAGCGGTCAAATCCTTGCATCAACTTTCTAAATTCTTACATACCTTTGGATAAGTTCGGGTCGGATTATCATCCTTTGCTTTTCTAAAGTACCCTTTATGTACCTAAAACTGCTACAAGAAGATAAATATAACAAATTGCCTCGAGGCAGCATTAAAGACATCTGTGAAGTCTCACGATCGAATGCGATCAGCACCTCCATTTTTTGTCACGAAAATAAAGTACCAGGGCTTACTAGAGTAATATTACCGGCTATAGCACATCAATCAAGGTATCAACCTAAACCTCAGGTACGAACACAAGTGGCTTATTCAAAACATGACACCCAACAGTCTTGATCCTACACTAGGATTTCTTAGGTAGTGGGTATCAGGAACTGCGAATATTTTGTCCAGCCAGCGGGAATGGAACCCCCATTTGTTTATTTCCACAATCAGTTGAATCACCTATACTCCATAGGTGGATGAGTGGATGGTTTCTTGGCGTTGGAGATCCAGACTCCTCAGTCTCGTCAACCGCTTTGTTTCGCTCGGATTTTTGGTTAACGCTCTTGTCTTCTTGTAGTTTTGGGTTAGCATATCTTTTAAAGAAGTCCAAATGACTATTTTCCCTGAGTTTACTTTCCTGGTCCACTTTGGGGGCTTCTAGTTACTCATAATACAGCAATAATAAAATAATAAGCATCTTATTTTGCACGTTGGATGATTGCGCGGTTGGATTTGCTGGTTGTGCTCCATATTTGTACCCCATTATATGTCCACATGGATTTCAGGATGCTGTTATATAAGTAATAGTTTCTTGATGAATAGTGACAGCAGGTATTGTAGCCCAAGCAACCATATAAGCTATTTAATTGAACCGAGTTCCATTCTTTTTGCTTTGACCTAATCAACACTGGCATTTTTTTTCAATAAATAGTGTTTTGAAAATCTGCTTACGCTTGACTTTGCTCTATAGTGTGTTGTCACTCAGAGCTAGTAATCTTATTTCGGTTAAAATGAGTTTCTTTGCATGTTACGAAGTCTGTGGATGGACGGAATGTAACGAGCATTTTTTTCAAAGTCGGTGAGTGATCACTGATTATGCTTCAGGTTTTCCTTTTAGAAACAAAATTGTAGTTTGAAATTATATGCGGATTGTAAGTTACCCCGGACTTGATGGTAAATTTTTGTTGGTATAAGATTTGTCCTGGCTTATTTAGGAATGTGTTTATTACTGCCGTTAGTCGAGTTTATCGTGGAAAGCAATGGCGGCGGTGCGCCCACCACTTGTCACGTCTATATTCCAGCAATTGTGTAACCCACGGTGAAAAGAGGCCCTTTAAGGCTCTGCCTACCCCTTTGGGGGAAAAGGTATGTGTTTACGTATGAAGGCAGTGTACATAATCGAATTACTTTGTATTGGAATAATTATATGTGTTGGTAAATAATTGCCTATATCTCTGCGTTATTAGTAAGCCCAAGAATAGCTTCGATATAGCACTGTCTTTCTGTTTTTTTTATCTCATATCCAAAATTAAATTTGAATGTTAAATCTAAGGCGTGTTGTCGTTTTTTTTATGCTACTTAGCAAGCAAGCATGCATACAGCCCACCTGATGGAAAGCAGTTACCGTAGCCTATGGACGCCTGCAACACCAAAAGCAACACACGCGCGCTGCCGACCCTGAGACATAAAGATGAAAAGTCTCAACAGCAATGCAAACATTACTGCTTGGCGGCAGAAATAGGTACGGTGGTAGTACTTCCACGGACAAACTCTTTCACAAGAAGTTCCACTACAAAAAGACGTCGTAAGATTCAATTAGTATTTTTTTTCATAAAAACTTGATACACCCCGAATGCTTTCTTAGTTTGCACCTAGAATTTTAAAGGAACATTCATGCAAAGTTTCAAATTTGTAGACTATATGGTTTTGGAAATCTATGAATGACTTCATTGGTCACAAGGCCCTTTTCAGGGCCAGCATACCTTAGCCTGGTCACTGACTTTACGCAGAAACCATGAAAGATGCAGTGATACGATCATAGAGAGTCAGAATTATAAAAAATAAATTAAGGGTTCATGAGTGAGTAGGACAACTAAAGTTCTAACAATATTCATTATAATCAGAAGACTTTACACATACTGTTAGACGAGGCCTCCCCCATAGAATGCAATGGGGATTTTCCATAATCACTATGCTTGGCAGTGTGATTTGGTGATTGTAGTATTGGTATTCAATTCATGTCGATGCTGCTGTCCGTCCCCTGTTGTAATCCCTTAGTTAGCATTTACGACATCCATGGGAGGAGATGGAGGGGTTTTCTTAGGTCAGACACGCCATAGCCTAAGCTCTAAATTAGTCGATTTGAATACCTAATACATTTTAATCGACTAATTCGTCAAGGGTTGAATCACACCGCTATTCCTGTCCGGGCAATGCAAACTAATTACCTTTAGTAATGGGCCATTAATAGCCGGCAATGGCCTCAGCTTTTTGAATATAGGCTACTCTGCCATCCCGCCGTCTAAAACTGTGACAAAACGAAATTTTTGGTTATGAGCAAAAAAGGGAATAAAAAAATTAAAATTGAATTGGAACACACTCAAAAACGTTATCATAGTCAAGTTCGATTTATTTAATGGCCTTGAGTGTAGTAATATTAAGTGCAATCCAATTTCAAAATTTCCTTCGTTTTTATTTTTGACCAGATTGTTTTGCCGTTTCTGAAAAATTATAGCAGATTCAAATAATATTTACAATCAAATTCACTTCTTTTTTTTTGACATTAGAACCATTTTAGCTTAATTAACAGTGCAGTAATTCAATAAAATAAAAGCAAGCAATTGAAATAGGTACAAACTATCCACACTGCCACCGCTTTACCTAAGATCCGTTTTATCCGTGAGGACCGGTAATTGGCTTCTCTGTTTCTTATTTTAATTTACCTTGTTCTGTGTCTAATTTAAGCTGTTGGTCCTCCTAATAAATAAATAAATAAATAGATAATACCTATCCTACCAACACCAAAATCAATACTTAGCTAGCATTGATTTTTTCATGCCCTAGTGTGTCCAGCCTGAGAACAATCCTCTCTGTCTCCTCCCGTGGATGTCGTAAAAGCCGACTAAGGGATTACACCAGGGGTTGAGCAGCTGCATCCACCTGAGTACTCAACACCAATGCTGCGATCACCAATCCGCCTGCCAAGCGTGGTGACTATGGCAAATCCCTCCATTGCATTCTATATGGAGGAAGCCTCGTCCAGCATTGGACGTGTTACGGCTGATGATGTTGATGATGATTGTTTTTTTTTTTATTTTTACTCCTCAACTCTAAATGTACAAAACAAACGCGGCAAAAACAGACCGATGTCTATCTGACTCTACCAAAATTCTTTGATAATAACCTAGTATTAAAATAGCTAAGCATATACCACTACAAATGCACCCTTTGTACCGACACAATACAGCCCTTTCAGTTGTTTGAATTGGCATAATAATTATTATCTGTGCCTTTGTTCTGTTCTCGGAGATGGAACTGTGAGGCGTTATTGAACGAGCATAAATATGTTTCTAAACTTTTCTAAATTAATCCTGTGAGTAATATAAGTGTACTAAACCCTAAATTTTTGCTATTAAAATTAGAAAAAATATTTTTTGCCTACAATCTGGGATAGCTAGGATATTAAAGCTTGATTTAATATACAATTAATTAGGTACTAACCGAAACAAAAAATAAGCAGTTTCTTATAAGAAAAGCTCTCGTATGGTGGGATTATAAAAGGTGTAAAAATAGTACTCCCGAAAACTGAAATAGTGCACTCAGACAATGATTCTGAAAATATTTCAGCTGAAAAAAAGCGAAAAAAAAAATGCTCACTTATCACCCTGTAAATAGGTAGCTTTTGTGTTTCTAAAGATCTTATTGTTTTATCTCGATTATTGTGTCAATGTGAATAAGAACCACCTTATTTATGCGATTATGGAATTATGTTCCATCAATATGACAAGAAGCAAAAAATACATCTATCAAGACATCAATTTATAGAAAATGGCAAGAAAAACAAGGCAAGTATGAGGAAAATGCCATGAAAATGTACAAAATTTGATTCAAAATAAATCACGAATTTGCCGCAAAAAATACTTGCAAAGAGCTGAAACCCGAGCCGCAATAAGTGCCGCGCTGAAAAACTGTTAGAAGGTAAATAAGCGAAATTACTTCTCTACCCTCATAAATATTCCAAGCAACTTTCCCAAACAGTTTCGTCACGAAAAGGTACTTTTCTGCTTACTTGCGCTGTTGAAAACAATTATAGAACTCAAATACTCTTCTTTACCCAAATTCAAAGGAAATACTTGTAAACTGCTGTGAAAATGTCTCAAAACGAAACCTAAATGATTTTCAAATAAATATTAGCGATGCGGTAGTAACAATATTAGCCCATTTTATGAGTCTATCTGCCTTATTGAAACATTCATAAACTTTGTGTCTTTGCCTAGGTCATAATTTATACTAGAATATTATTTTATTTTAGGTCACATGACACATCTTTAATGGGTTCGTAAGTTTCACGTCTATAATTGTCTCTGTTTTAGAGCTTAAATTAATGATTTAGTGAATAACAACTCTTTCTGAATCAGATTCTTAATTTTATACAGACTCATGGTTCTATTTCAAATTTGAATCACAAAATACCACAACAATTATAAGTTCGTTGATGCTATTAAACATTCTATTCAAATCAAACTTAACTTGAACTGAATTGCAAATCGAAGGCTCCATCGAACTGTAACAACGAGTGACTTTGTTTAGAAAGTTCCCGAGTCTATTCTTAAGATGACTTGAAGCCAGCCTTTGTTGGACGCCTCTCTTTGATAAATAAAATAAAAGGTTCAGACTTATCACGGAGCGGAAGCTTTGGGACTTCTGTTGGTCTTATTCATACACACAGACCCGGTTTAATCAAGCTAAGAACACATAAATAACTAAGCTCAATACCGTTGAACAATGAAAAGATTAATACGATTTAGAAAATAAGGTACTTTATTTGTTACAAAAATATTATCGAACTGCAATGACATAAAATGAATTCAATTTCTTCATCAGCAGCCTTTGAAAAAAAAATTATGAGTATTCTTAAATTAATTGATGGAATTGTTTGGATTATCCTTGCGATATCAGCTGAAAGAATACCCCTCCACTAAATATTGATAAGAAGGAAATAAATTTATTTTATTTTTTTCTCATTGTATGCATACACATGAAACAAATTACCATCAGACAAGACATAAAGTGCATGATAAATAAATCATGGAACTAATATGTAAGCATCATTATGTGTTCATAAAATTTAAGTTAAATTTAAGCGCTTGTAAACTTCTGTTTTTTTTTTCACCGGATAACGGACCGTCAATCACCAACGCCTCAACGTCATCGTCAAACGCCTGTGCCCGTTTTTGTTTTGACATACCGTACAGAGCTCACGTCACTCCATACTTAAATGCTCACACGGTATTGAAAATGAGACATCGGCCGAAGCTTCACTTAGCATGTCTCTTATTCGGTGTTTTGAAGCATAATGCGCCTTCTTATCTGAGTCAGAAGTTGAAGAGTGCATCAAGTTTGAGGTCCTACGAACCCCGGCAGTGTTCGTTGCAGCTCTGTGCACAGCGGCATAGGTCAGCAGCCTTTAGAGGCAGTTTCAACTACGCTGCAACGAAATGCTGGAATAATATTCCACCGCCAATAAGGAGCCAGCAAAATGTTCTAGGGTTTAGGCAGAAACTTAAAAAATACCTACTTAATTGGCAAAGGGAGCAGGAACTTCTCAAAAATGATACGAGTGCTATATAACTATATAATTTATGATTTGTTTTTTATCTACTTATAATTATTAAGTATATCTGTTTTACTTATTATTGTTCACCATGTATAATTTGACTTATATATCATTTATTTACTTTCATTCTATTTCTTTTTTATGAACTTTATTGTTTTTATGTTTTATTTCGTGTTTCATTGTGTCCGTGACTTTTTTGTCAAATTTATTATATTGTTTGCAAAATGGCTCCAACGGAAGGCCAGCGTAGGTTGTTTACATCCTGCATATGCTGAGTTGGGGCCTTTTTGCAACAACATTTTTATTTTATTTTTTGTTTTGTTATACTATTTGCTAAATTGTATGTATAATGTTGCTGCAAATAAAATTTATTCTATTCTATTTTATTCTATTCTATTCAATAAACGGATATCTTTGTATACATATATTTTTTTTACCGGATGGATGTTAGCTTGGACTGCTGTTTATATGCAATAGAACGCAAGTAAACGGCACTCAATTCATACAAAACCGGCAATTATACGTCCGGCAGCGTCAACAGGCACTGGTGTGGCGTGGATGGCCGCTCTTTCTTACGCGCCGGACCGGTGTCCGTTGCATGTACACACATTCATTATAAGCCATACACAACCGTGAATCCGGTAAAAAACACGGTCCGGTATCCGGTGAAAAAAACAGACGTTTACTAGCGCTCTAAAAGTTCAATCAAATTCAACCATGGAAGGTAAGTCTTCTTTTCTCCGTTCATTGTTAGGGTTCGCAGTCGAACAAGAAACCTATAAAGCTTCAGCAAATCCTCCTGTTTGAATTTATCACTCCGGTAACAACAGAAATTCATTTTCTTTCACACGAAACTCACATGTTTTGCAGAGACCGTATTCGTAGCAAAGCCATTTAGAACTGGAAGCTCACAAAGAGACATGCGGGCTTTTTCAAACTTTAGCTGAAAATTCTACTTCAAAGATACATCTTAGAAGCGAAATTCTACAAACTTATCATAGCATATCTACAAGCTTTAATATGATTGTAATAAATCTATGGCTCTCCTAGGGATTGATATAATTACTTTGAACTTTGATTTCTGTATCGTAGACTAATTTGATCTACCCTGAGCACAAGTTTATATCACTATCTAATCGACTGAGAGTCAACATAAAATAACGGCCAATGAGCTTTGTCAGCTTATTTATTATAACTTACCTACTTTATTCATTATCATTAGTTCTTTTTAACAGGCTGGTGGAAATTGTCCAAGAGGTTGGGTCAGAGTTCTTTATGACCCGTGGCAAAAATACAACCCAGAAACTCTCTGAGCACTGTCCAAAACTTATGGATGAGACTACATTCTTCAGACAATATCGACATGTCCTTCGTACAACTAAGTAACTGAAAAAAGCAAATTTTACAGGAGAGCGTGTATGTCGAAATACACAGATCTCCAAGCCCATGCGGCACCCTTTGCGTCTTTTTAATACTAATTAAATTGTATTAAAAGCGCCATAGAGCGCAAAAGTGTTCACAAGAGATCTGTCAATTGGACAAAGTCAGTTGACGAAACTGAAGACCAACAATGGCAGTATCATTTCGTCAAAGCCGGAGATGTTACGAGAGCTCGAGAAGTTAAATGGACAATTGTACACCGCATTGCAAAGTTCGGCTCCTAGCACAATTAGCGATGCAAGACCCGGTCTGACCCGCCACTACACCGTTGGCGATGATATGCCAGACGACAGCCTATAAGAGATTCAAACAGCTTAAGAACAACAAGGCACCGGGGGAAGACGGAATAATGACAGAGCTTCTGAAAGCGGGTGGAATACAGGTACTTAAAATCCTTCAAAAACTATTTAAGTCCGTTATTCTCGAGGGATTATTATGCCGGAGGCGTGGAAAAGGAGCTTTGTGGCACTGTTTTTCAAGAAAATTGATAAAGAAGTACACCCTTTTGAAAAATTATAGACCCGTTTCGCTGCTGAGCCACGTCTATAAACTATTTTTAAGAGTAGTTAACAATCGTTTCGCACGTAGGTTCAACGACGTCCAACAAACAAGGGACCCTTATTTCAAATTGTTGTTTGTAAAGCATTATGTCGACTCTAGAATTATGTTGGTAAAACATTCACCCCATGGAACTTAAGTATGAGCCAGTTATTCCAGATACCAGCGGTATTGTCATGTTACAGCCGTTATACAAAGTTCTTGGTAGCGTCAAATAAAAGTGTATAGTGACTACAATCACTGCCATATATTACGACTATTTACAAACATCTTTTAACGGAGCCGTTCTTACAAAACCCAGGTTTTAATACTTTCCTATTTTACAGTCCATAATTGTAAGGATGGCTGGTTGCGTCGGTGCCAAGTGGAACAGCGTTAAGCGATCCACATTTTACTTTATGGGCTACGTTCCTTTGATATGGTTGGCAGATTAAGTAAGAATTTTGTATTTTTACCATCATGATATTAAGAAAAAATATCTGAGTGGATATATAAGATATTTTTTCTAAAATCATATATCATTCACAGATTTCATTTTATATAATCTGTTATGGATTTTAGAATTACCGTGTTTGTTTATCAAAGGAATTACCCAACAAGTTTGGCAATTTTTGTTGGTATAAGATTGGTCCTGGCTGCTGGCTTTTTAACAAGTGTGTTGTTACTGGAAAAAACACCGTTAGGCGAGTTGGTCGTGGAAAGCAATGGCGGTAATGAGTTTACCACTGGTCACGTCTATATTCCTACGGTTGTGTGGCCCATGAAAAGATGCCCATCTTAGTCTTTGAGCAACGCTTTTGATTCCCTTAAAACATTATATAATCCGGGGTTCCGGGTACTTATAAACCTCGTTAGAATTGATCTACTGCCTTTCAGGAGAAGAAAAAGTTGAAATCAAAACAAACTTGCCCTAAGTTCTGATAATATGTGCTAGCCGTATTAGTACTAATAGAACTTCATATAATAGTCTTTTGAAAGGCTCTTCTGACTGGATAACAAAGGGTGGTGCGCTGGCTCTTGAATTGCGGTACAGAAAGTAAGTGTAACCTACTGCATAATAATTCTCATTAATTTGTCCGACTACTAGTAATAAAACTAAAAACTTTACGTGACGAAGTAGTATTAAGTCTACAGGTGTTGCTCATAAATCGTCGATATAATCAGTCGGTGTAAATTTAACCAGAATCACGAAAAGTTTCGGCTTTATGAATAAATTAAACTAGGGCTGCCCTTTTTATATAAAGTTTCTCTACTACTTTTTAACCGACTTCCCAAAAAAGGAGGACGTTCTCAATTCGGTAGTTTTTTTTTTTTTATGTTTTTTTCCGCATATCTCCGGCGTTTATGAACCGATTTGGAAAATTATTTTTTTATTTAAATAGATATACTTCCAGATTGGTCCCATTTTTTCAGAATTCAGTTCTGATGATGGAATCCATGAGGAATTGAGGGAACTCCTCAAATATTGTAGGCATACATATGGCGATTTTGATATTTTCAGCAACAAACCAAGCATTTGCATTCAAAAAGTATCATAATCCTTTCACCACTATGGTTCTTTCATAATTTTTTTTTCATCCAAATATTTTGTCGAATACAATGGCGGAAGTCGGTTTTTTAAATGAAAAGTTATTTTATACTTCTACGTAAGCAAACGAGCATATGGCCCTTCTGATGAAAAGCGGTTACCGTAGCCTATGGACGCCTGCAACACCAGAGACATCACACGCGCGTTGCAGACTCTTTAAGCTATTATGAGTAGTTTATAACTTAAATTTATTAATTTCATAAAAAATAATTAAGTATAAATTTTATTAAATTAAAATTTCACCTAATAATTTAATTTTTATTATAAATAAATTTTTAATAATTAATATCTAAAAAAAAAAAATTAATTATTTAACTATGATATAAACTTAATTCCTGCTATGTCTGAGAAGGCATTTTTTTACGAATTGTACAAATGCTTCTAGAGAGTTTGAACCACAACAACTAAAAATCTTGAAAAGAAATTGAGCAACGAAGCATAGTTCAAAAATAAATCCGAAGGTTTTTCTTTCACAACGTCATTGTAAAATAGGTACATCTAGATAAAAGTACTCGTAAAATGGAACAGGGATTCCATCGAAAGCGGTTAGTTCATCAGTTTATGGTCGAGATAAATCTTTTACCGGGTTTTTTCCAATTTTCCACCACAATTTACTCAATTCTTTTCATAATCGAGTTGATATCTTTAAAAAGGGCGCTCTGGCATTTTATCTTAATAAGTCATTGGTTTTACGTTTTTGTGCCCTTTATGAACCTTTGAAGGTCTTGTGATAAAGTTAGTATTTTGAAAAAAAAACTACCGACTAGTATAGACTAACTTTCCATTTATATACCTATGGCATTTTGGCTAAATTTATTAAATTGACTACTGTGTACCCGTAGTTTTGTAAAAGTAATAAAGGTACTGGATTTGTCGTTACGCCATGACTAACAGACATTACAATTTTCGCATTTATAGGATTAAAAGGACTTGGAGGAGAACTTTGTTGGAATTGTCTGGACCATTTAAAATTATGCGTAAAAAAAAAGTTTGTCTTTATAAAACGCGTGTGTATAGTATGTCCAGAATACATTTTCAGTATTTTATTCTGGAAGACGATTTTATTTATTCCGAAAACGACATTTCCGCTTTCATTTGCAGAATTACTTGTTACAATACAATCCCAAACCGCAATCGTACAAATCGAATGTACTACAAAACAATTGAATTGTCCCGATTGCAACTAGATTTTCTTTCGATTGCTTTATACAGGCTGATCTAAATTAATTCAGAATTTAAAGCAGGCTTAAATTACCAGTTGTTATAGAGTCTTATAACCGAACTTTCACGAGTAACCCTTGACTGGTTAAATTAGTATTCCAATTTAAGGCCACTGTCTATACTGTCGTCAGTACATAATTAGATATGCATAGATACTTCACAACGCTGCATAATGATACAACAGTCTATCAAAGATCTTGGTAACTTAGTTTGACATCTAAATAAATAAACAATACAGCTGTATTTATTTGCAGGACCGGCTAAGGAAACGTTGGATTCTTATAAGATACAATTGGAAACGTCTACTATTAGGCGTAGGTACTAAGTCTAAACATAATAATAAAATGTACGTAGGTCTAACTACTTTGCCGTGATGTATTCTCAGCCTAAGAATAGACCATTTCAACTCCGTGTATGTAGTAAAAACCTTTCTAAAGGATTACACCAGGAGATGGGCAGCAGCATCCATCTGAGTACTTATCACCAACTGCGATCACCAATCCATTTTCAAAGCGTGGTGATTACTGCAAACCGTCCCATTGTACTCAATGGGGCCTCGTCCAGCAGTGGACATAATCGGGCAGGGGATGATGATGATAATGATGATGTAGGTCTATTAATATTTCACCTAGTCGGTTATGCAAACACGCTATATTAGATAGGAGGCTTTATTATTCTGTAGTCATTTGGGCTTCGCTGACCAGCATTTTCATTAAAACTAAGTTAGAACTAGGAGATTATATTTGCCTAGGCTCAACTGAACGCGATTTGTTGAGTTAGGGTTCAAAGGGTTGCGTTACTAGAGATTTATTCTACTTTGTAACAACATAATTTATATTGAAAGGTTTACTATTGACTCAATTATTATTTTGACTTTATGGAATAGTATTATTTTTGCGGATACGATGTCGGACTTTTGATGCCATAATTCCTGGTTGATTCTGGGTGACACAGGAAAATATTTTTCTTTATCAAAGTCAAGAAACCCAAAACAAATTATGTAAAAAAAAAAGTTCTTGAAAAAGCCTACAGCTATTAATTAAGTTGAAGACCGGGTTTTCGATTTTAAACTTCTATTTCATAGACATTAAATTAAAGCTAAAATTCAGCACGAATTTAGTTGTAACAAATAAATTTTGTCTCAGCATGTAGCCTGGTTTTCGTAGCCAGCTATTTGTGTTTATCAGGGATTTTCTAAGGGTTTTTGTTGTTTAAATTACTTACCTAAACTTAATAGGTTAATAACAAGGTATTCTCGGTTGCTGTCTAATTTTCCTAAAATATGACAAAGAACTACCAACTAAAACGGGCAATTTTGACGTAAAACTCTATTTTACTTCCAGTTTAAAAATACTTTTTACCAAGCCAAAAGACTTGTCCCAAGATAAGACGAGGTTCACACTAAACATTGTAAAATATTCATGCTTTGGGTTACTGGATTAGAAGGTAGAGGTACGTACCTACTTATCTTCTGTGGTAGCGGTAGGGACATGCCTTTGTGGAATTACGCAACATTTATCTGTACCACTGTTTATTCATCATCATTATCATCATCATCAGCCTATAGAAGCCCACTGCTGGACAAAGGCCTCCCCATAGAATGCCACGATGAACCGTCCCGAGCCGCCTTCATCCACCGACTTCCTGCGACGTCTATAATGTCTTTAGTCCATCGAGTGGAGGGCCTTCCTCTACCGCGTCGTCCGGTTTGTGGTCGCCACTCGAGAACCTCTATTCCCCAACGGTTATCAGTTCTTCGAGCTATATGACCTGCCTATTGCTACTTAAACTTGTTGTTGTTCTTGTTGTGTTGTTGTTGTTGGTTATTCATGTTTTATTAATAATTTGTTGGCATAAGACTCACGGAGGACCTTTTGCATCAAGATGTCATGCTACTTCGAAATACTTCATGATTACTTATCAATATAAACCACTCATAAAATGCCATGACAAAATTCTATCCCAATATGGCAATTTCTATCCCTGTATTCCTACGACTGTTACAATACCATCGATCCATTGGGTATAAAGGGAGCCTATAACAACGATCTTATAATTCACAATAGATCCAGGGTCACGTACAAAATGAAAGCTAAAAACTGTCCGCATGGATACATACTTATACAGCTACATTTGTTTACTAACGAACAAAGATGAAAGTTTTAAAACAGTTCTAAGTTCAACCTAATTACAACCATGACACCTCGCAATGAAGTAGCAAATCTTCAAAATATTATCTTACACTTACGATCATTCGTCACAAAAAACGAGCAAAGCAATTATATTACTCCTGTCACTTGTCAAATCAAAAGACATAGGTTAAACAACTAGTGTGAAATCAACCTTAAAGAGCTACAAATAAAGTTCTTTTTCCCGTTATTACCTTGCGAGCTACATCCATCCGTTTCCATGGTTTCGCTTCTGTTTGCTTCTTCAAATTTAACTACAGAAGGTATGGAGTCGCGTTGATCACTTAAATAATTTATAATATGCACGTTAAAGTTAAGTTAAAATTATTTATGTTTTGGGCATGTATGTTTGATATTGATAGTATATATACTTGTTATTTTATTAACGTTCTGTTGTGTGTATATTTATGTGTATGTTTATGTTTTTGGCCAAGATGTCTATCGCTGGATGTCACAAATAAAAATATCACTAAATTCCACATCTTTATATTCATGTTTACAATCTTTATAATACAAGTACAGTTTAGTGCAATAATTTGATCAAAACCCAAAATGTTTAAAACAGCTCAATATTAAAAAATTTCCATTCTGCGTACCTACAGGCTGATAATGAAGCCCTAGTTATAAAAACCTCAAATATAAAAAATATATGTTCTGTTACGTTTGTCTCGTTTCATAATAAAAAAAGATATCGACCATCAAAGTTTTCCAACAAAAACCGTAAAGTGCTTGAGGGCGGGCGTACAGGCGCCTGCCGTAGGTTGGGCATTTATTTGATATTTGGGAAATATACCTATAATATGATAAAAGAATTTGAAAAAGTACTGTTTTTTTACGATAATGTGTTCTATAAGTGATTCTGGTTCATAAATTTTAACAAAGCGAGAGGACTCATTATCAGTTGGTATAGATGTAAAGGGGTTGTTAACCAAAGATTTGGTTAAATAACAGTAGCGTAAATGGATTGCTCGGAAAGCTAAAATAAAAAAAAGGAAAGCCAAGTATCTGATGAGAGTTCAACAAACAGACACAAAAGTAGTATTAAATTTTTTTAAAGTTCTGGTAAAAACAAATTATTACAATACAAATCTACTCCATGCATCTACTGTTCTGTTACAGACAATTTTGCGTCAACGTTGGCCAAACATTTGTAGCGGTGGTTTAAAATCGGTAATTTTGATCAAAATTTCATACTTTTTGTTAGTTTAAAGCTTAAAATACAACTTATTCTACATGTACTTAACGAAAGTAAGACACTCCGGCCGTTAAATTGTTTTTTCGGGGATTATTTTTGCAACTTTTAAGTATACATTGCGGCATTGTGACACGTGTTTATATTGGCTTTGTTTGAAGCGAACTAAATCAAATACAAACTCACTTTTCAAGTGAGCTTAAATTCACCGAGACGTTTTTATTGCGCCGACCCGATATCTATGTGAGTATTAGAGATCGTTGGCCTATAAGAATTCTTGTCGTTTCTAATGTTTCGTTTTGATGACTTCCGTGGCGCGGTGAGCGAGTAGCAGGCTGAGACGCAAGAGGTTCGGGTTTGATTGCCTGCAAATATTTGTTCTGGGTTTGGGTATTGTAGTACCATGGTACTTGTAGTTCCGTGATACCCACGACACGGAATTCTAGTGTGGGATCAGGACTATGTATGTGACTATTGAGAGGTGTTGTTATTAAAAAAACTTATAATTTTTTTGTTCAGCTTTAACGACTAACCCACTTTAACCCACTCTACTTAAAGAAATAATTTATTTTCAATTTCAACTGTTTCCTATTTTCCGAGTACCAATATTCCCGAATAAACAAATTCTTCTTAAAAAAGTACGTCAATATTGGCGTCTGAATAAATTGTACACAACAGAACCACCATTCCAAAATGGAAGAGGATATTGTGGGCAGTGATTGGCATCAATCAACTCGTAGGAGTTGATTCCAACATGTTGAGATCAACATTTTCAACACACAGAACTCTGTATAGACTACATAAACTGGCGTGCACTGAAATAGGGCCACTTAAAAAACCACAATACCTCCCAAACTCATATTTATTTTTATTCAATAAATGTTAAGTAACTTTTTACTAAAGTTATAATAAGAAATTTTAATTACCTATGTTAGCAATAATTTTTATAGCACAGTGTGACCTAAACCCGCACTTTACGCACGCTTTTCCGTGACTTAAATAGCTCTTTTTACACCGTGCGAAAATGAACGTCCGGGGCGGGTTTATGTCACTTGTGCTATAAAATAGTATACGATACGTGTGCCCTAAGTTGTCTATTATTGCACTGCGTGAAGTTAGCGCCCGAGCGTAGCGAGGGTGCTAAACGCCACAATAATAGGCAACTTAGGTCACACGTATCGTAATATACTATTATTTAAACTAGTTACCTTCGTTTGGGAGGTATTGTAGTTTTTCTAAGAGATCCTATTACATTACACACCAGTTTATTTCTGAATAAGTTTTATCATTATTTTCTCAATTTAAGAATCACTAAACGTCCCTAGTTTATAAAGCTAAGTTAAGCGTTTGACCGCCATCTCACCTGATGGTAGATCGTTAAAAAAACCATTCACTCTCATCTTAAAACATCCTATATCATACTGTTCCCGAAAGACTGACGCCGGCAATGAGTTCTACTCGCATTATGAAGGTAAATTGAAATCGCTTCATGCGTAAAGGTAGAATATCGGTCATACAATGGGTGGCACATCCCGTAGGTACATCTAATTTTTAGCAGTTAAATTTTGCCAAAAGGTCAATGCTGATTCTTCCTTTAACACTTTTGAGAATTAATAACGCAGCTATTCACTTCTCTCCGACTAAGCATTAAGCTCTGTGAAGAGGTCTCAATCACTCCAGAACAAATATTTGCCTGTACTACTTGTAGTTGTATCTATTTATTGTAAATGGATCTCTTCAGAAACATTTTCTCCACAATTTTTTTTACCAAGATTTAGTTTACCAGCAGCCGAATTCATAGAAGTTACTATTCTGTGATTGGTTGATTTGAGTGAGTATATGGATTGAAATTTCTATGAATTCAATCATAAATGTTTATTTGTCCTGTGTAGCAAATATATTTAATCTATCTTTCTATATTAACAAACTCAACACCGTCTTTTGAACAATCAACAGCTATGCCTTTGATAATACACAATAAAAAATATAACTGAAAAAGAAACCAACGTAAAGCTGTTACTCAAAGCTCAAGGGTATACAATTCTTGGAGAATTTTTAAACGCAAGTAGTACCTACGTATAGGTATGCGGATAAAAGATCTCAACATTTCGTAGTTTAGACAAACGGACGGCTCGAGATTGACGTCGTGTTTATTTATCGACTAATCAGTGCTTTCACTAATTCAAATCCAAATGGGTCTCACTGAACTTACGTAGTTCAAATTTAAAGTTTTAATATGGTGAATGATGCTCTTTAGCTAAATTTTATTCGAACATAATATGGTTAGTATTCTAGAGAACAGTTTATTTAGCACGCTTTTTTTCTTAGAAAAATATCATCATCACCAGCGATCTAAAATTCTACATAAATAATAATCTAATTAAGGAAGCGTATTACACTATAAGTATTAACTATTTTAATGCTAAAGCCGCATAGCCTGATGGCGCTCTGCCCGTCGACTGCTAAAATGGAAATTTTCAATATCTGTATACCTATTTACATGGTTCTATTAGATTGTTATTTATAAGTATATCAAGTGTAGCGTGTGCTATTTTTTTTTACTACCTTCTTAAGGTTTTTTTGTTCTCACTTACTATTTGTACCAGCTGCTCTCTGCTCCGAGGCACCACACAGGCGCTTCCCGCCTAGTGGTAAGACGGATCGTCAAAGCAAGCCAAGCTGTGTTTGTTGCCTGATTCTTCTAGGCTTGGTCGCGTTGGAACAGGAGTAATTTTAGTCTAAAAGACGATTCAAAATGTGATTTCAATGAATAAAATTCTTTTGATTAGGTGCTTTTCGGCGTTTCCGTACAAAAATCCGTGTAATGTAGATACACCACCACACCCGTGTTGTTGCTTGCATTCTATAGACTAGTTTTTTTCGTCTTTATATTTTTTTTTACCTTTGAACGTTAAAACCTTTTTTGATTAGTTTACGAGATTATCCTAAATGTAAATAAACTTATATTGTTATTTGTTACCCAACGGTATTTAAAAAATAAGCACAAAAATTCTTTAAGATTCTTTTAATCCGAATCAGTACTCTCTAAGTAGGTTCAAGTTTTGTGTTAGTGAATTCCGGAAAACTTCGGAAAGTGCACCGGGACAATCCATTTTCTTTTTACGCCATTTTAAGTTTTTATTTCCGCAAGTTTTGCTCTAAACATTCGAGCGAACCCATTTGTTATTTCATTAGTAACGTTTACTCGGCTTTTATCCTACTATTTGTCTTACTTCGGGGCGGACGTGTATTTGGGGGAATTTTTATAGCATTTTTATTAAAAAAAAATTGGAAGAGTAGCGTATTAAGTTCTTTCAAGATAATATTTAGGATTTGTATTAATTATTATAACTTACCATATCCGTCTGTGCCCGGTGTGTCCGGCCTAAGAATACACCTCTCCTATTCCTCCCGTTGGTGTAGTAAAAGCCTTACTAAAGGATTACACCAATGGGCAGCAATATCCATGTGAGTACTTCTCACCAACTGCGATCACCAATCTGCCTGCCAAGCGTGGTGATTATGCTATTACTATTGCAATTTTGGGGAAGGCCACGTCCAGAAGTGAACGTCTAAATGCTGCTGATGATGATGATATAAATATATGCTGTTTCCATTCACATAGAAGGTAGATTCAATCAAACGAATCAAGGGTAGATAGAATGCATTAACGAAACAAAAAAGGTGAAAATAAGACTCGGCCAAGCTTTCCAGTATTTTCTTTATAATGCGCTTCTCTTAAATAGTATTTCTTATCTAACGGATAAGGGAAATGGCGTTTGTTTGAGTTTATGAAACGAATGCGAATGGGCTGCGCCATGCAATGCTTGGCAACCCAGGGGTGAGAAGTTCTATGTTCGATAATAACATGTAGTTGGAAGTTTTGTGTACTTTTCTTGTAGTTTCTGATTTCAAAAATTATAAGCTAATAGGGTTTTCCCTCGGTTTTTTAGTTGTGGAACTCACAACGCGTTATGCGAGCGAAATCATGATAAAAGTATAGCCTTTAGGTACTTATATGTGAAATAAGACTCGAACTATATTGTCTATTGACTATTAGGTAACACATTATTTTAATTGAATCCGTTCTTGAGCTATTAATGGTACAAAATGTACCAATCTAATAAAAAAAAGTTGTCAGTCGAACAATAATTAATATCGGTAATAATACAGATTAAATACATAAGCTTTTGCGTTTGACAAATACGCAGAAGGTACTAAGCAAACCCTCGTTAAAGGTAACGAGTTAATTAATAGCTATTGTAGGCAGGTATTTGAATTACCTTATTAAACAACTTCATAAACCGATTTGCATGAAATCAAGTTGACTGCAAACGCTATCGATTTTCTGCCCGAGCCTCTATCCATCAGAAGGGCTTTGTTATCAGCCTCTTGGTCTAGAAATGTCAGCCCTCAAATAGCCCCTCTTTTGTTTCGCATATTAAACGTCAGAATACTAACTTTAAAATTACATGAAACAATTTTATTGTTCATGAGACTTTCTCACAACGCAACGTACCTACTAAAGAGTGGCAGATTAGTTACTACAGTGGTCATTAAGATCGATTAACACCATTAACACATAGATTTAGGTTGACATAACCTATATAATTTTTTTTTTTAACTGATTTATTTTATTTTTGTATTTTTGTAATTCTGTCATCTCAATCAATTCATAGACTCTCCTTCACTACCATAGGTACCTATCTACCTAAATGGTAACAAGTCCGTAATAATGCCATATTTAAATCTACTTGAACGTGTCTTTTAACCATATTATTTCGATATTTTAATGTTAAAATGTACAGTATATATACCTACTCATCAATAGATGTTTAGATTTGATTTAAATATTGATATTTTCAGACCAAAAATTAGCTTTAAAATTGGAATTTTCACAAGCCATCCAAAACATATCACAAACTTAGTATAGATTGAGCCCGAACATCAAAGTGTGAAACTTCTAAATTTCATTATGGCGAGATGTATGGTATCTTGTTAAGTACTGTTTGATTAAATTTGACCCTTATAACGAAGCGTAGTTCATCTTAACCTTTGAGTTATCTGGGGTGGAAATATGACTATTGAACGTGAAGCATTGGGGTGTAAAAATGTTCAAATCGACCCTCGGAGATAGGCGAGATAGAAAAACGTGATTTTTCTAGCGTTGCTGACGAGCACAGATTCTAAAAGTTAACTTATATATAAAGGGCGTTACATGAATGGTGCCCTTATGATCGAATTACCTTAAACGCGAGTTGCCAATGAGGGCATTATACCTGAACATGAGATTAATTATGTTTTTGTGCTCAAATTTTGACCAATTCCTATGGAATTTACGTAGAATCATGTTTTTGTAATAAAGTCGTTGGATTAGCACAAAAAAACTTTATTACTATTATAAAATAAATATAATATTACTATTCAAAAAGTTTATTATTGTTACCTAATAAGGAAGTAATTTCTTATTTAGTTCTTGTATTATTTATTTCTAAGCTATCCAAAATTGCAAGACATACATCGGTAATTCAGATGTTCCATGACCACTGTATAAGCAATTATGGTAAAAATATTAAAACAATTACGCTAGCAGCTTTTAGAAAATATTTTCAAACATGTATTTATAATTTTCTACCAATTATTTCGTTTATTTTGTTTATTTTATTTGGCTTAATTTGTATATTTCATTGAGAGTTGAAAAAAGGCAAACCTAACAGTTTTACGGACAAAAATAACTACGCTATGCTACCCACAATTTCCCACATCAGAAGCCGTATAATGAACACGAAAACGTTCCAATAACTACCAGCACAGGCATAAAACCGGTTAAACTATCTGTACAGTCGTAAACACTATAAAAGTCACATGAGTTTCCAAATAGCAGACAAAAAAAATTACCGTACCCACATTTGCAACGATTCTCCAAGACAAGACTGGATCGCAATAAATTACGAGAATGTTTTCTCCTTGTCAAAACAAAATAGTGATGTGGAGAAAGGCCTACGTAAAATCTGAAAAGCGTTCAAACTCAGTGTACCTTGTCACATCCCATTTCCTACCTTAAAGTACACGAAGAGCCGTAACTAAGAGTGGTAAGTAGTAGAGAGAGAATATGTATTTTTCGGAATTCATATTAAAAGTTTATGGACTTGAAGTTAACCGATTCCAAATTACATGTTGATTAATAAGCCGCGAGCTTTTTCTTGCTAAATCGATAAATAAGTCATTAAACCATATTATACAAAGGCATTGGCGACCAACGAATTTCATAATCGATACAGCTTTTCTTAAGAATGTATCCGCCTTTTGCATTTCTAATATTCTGAACCGTCTTTTCTGGATTTTAAACAATCAAGTCTGGCCCGATTATTTTATTGTAGTTTTTATGCTTTCCCACCCCTATACATCAAATTAAAGAGTGCAGAGTGTTCGTGTCGTTCCATTCCACAAATACCGTGACCGTAGCGAGGCGCACGTGCGTTCCCTTTTCAATTGCCTTGTATTTCCATACGGTTACGTAAATTGGAACGTATTTTTATTACTTATTTGTTTCTTATTTTGTAAGCAAAGGGTAGATAATTGGTTCTGTCATTAACAGAACGGGACAATTCAACTTTTTTAATAACGCCATGTGGCTTTGCTCCATATATTTTTATGTGGTTTTTGGTTTGCACATTTTCTAAAACTTGGGCTTCATAAGAGTACCTACCTGCATTTGTTTTATTACATTTTGTAACAAGCTTTGGCTGCACCTAGTCTATTAAGTGTGACAGGTAGTAACACCTGTAGATTAGAAATCCCATAATTCCTATAAGGATTTAAATAAATACCGAAACCTATATTCAAAGCTAGAAATGCAAGCTTACCAACGAGCCCATAATTCCCACATTTTAGGCGTGCCAACCGCCATTGCATGCAGTAGGCCAGATATGCTATACAATTGAATAGAGAATGCCATTGTTGCAAGTTCTGCTTAACATTTGAATAGATAGATACCAGGTAACTAACCTACAAACTGCCTAAAGGTTTGTTTATAATAACATAAGCCTTGAAAAATTGAAAAAGGTATATAGGTGCAAATAGGCAGAAAAGCTTTATTGCTTTCTGGCAAAGTAGTACCTATCTACTCTACTTACCTACTCACTTACTTATCTATTCTTGTTAGGTACCTAGTTGTTTGTATTAGGTACTATAAACAGATTGTAAAGGTCATTAGTAGTATTTCAAATAGGCTATGTTTTTCGATAAAAATAAACCTTGATAACTTTGTACTAGTAAACTTGTAAGACTTATAACTAGTAAACAACCCTTACCTACAGCACATTTATAGTTAGTAGCCTCTTCTGTAACTATATCCTTCATTATTTGTCGTACATAAATAAATAGATAGATAAATTGTTAGTAGTAGAACTTCTTGTGAAAGAGTTCGTCTGGGGAAGTACCACCACCGTACCTATTTCTGCCGCCAAGCAGTAGTGTTCGCAATGCTGTGTTTCGGTTTGAAGGGTACGGGTGCCGGTGAAATTACAGGCACATGAGACTTTTCATCTTTATGTCTCAGGGTCGGCAGCGCGCGTGTGATGCCTCTGGTGTTACAGGCGTTCATATGCTACGGTAACTGCTTTCCAGCTGGTGGGCCGTAAGCCTGTCTGCTTGCCAAGTAGCATATATATATAAATATATATATATATATATATATATATATATATATATATATATATATTAAAATAAATGTGTGATGTAAGTATAAGTAATTAGGTACATAATTATCACCTGTCTTCTTTCTATCAAATAACTTCTCTATGATTTCTTGTAGAAATTTTTATTAATTATTTGTGGTCATAACCGTTTCACTCAAAAAGTAACAAATAAATTAAATTTATTTTAGCATTACGTTCAATTCCCGAATATTAAACTTCCGGTCGGTAGAATATGAGAGTAGGAATTTGAATAAAAGCACAATCAAGAATTTGTAGATTAAAATTTTGATGCAGTCCACATTCGTGCTTAGGCTAACAATTTAGAAATGGATGTTTTTAAATTAACAGACTATTATAGACTTACTAGAACTAACTTAATTGAAAATGTGTTTCGTGTTTTCACACATTTTATTTCTAGGAAGAAATTAAAAGCGGCTACATACTTTTAAAACTAAGTTTATGTTTCGTGTTTTTAAACCATTTTAGGACCCATAATTAAAATAACTAAGTTCTTGAGTACTAAATGATTACATGATGAAGAATGTTTGCGTTTCAGAATTTCACGGCACAAAATACTTAATGCCAAACTACAAACTTCTTAGTCATTATTATTTACATTTTCGGGGGTAATTTTATAGGTCACTCACTAAATAAAATTAGGTGAGGGCCATTAACTGAATTGGTCAATTTTGAGTCGTCATTGCTGCCAGAAAACCAACCAGCAAAATAAGATACTTAGTCATCATCATCATCAGCCTAAAGAAGTCCTCTGCTTGACATAGGCCTCCCCCCTATAATGCCATGACGAATGGTCTTGAGCCGCCTTCATCTACCGAATTCCTGTGACGTTTATTTACTGAGATAAGATTAGTTTTTTTATGAACAAACACAAGTTGAGCTATAACATCAAAATATTTTACAAAAACAAAATACTATTAATATAACCAATAAAACCTATGGAATGATGACAGGTAAATATTGGTGGATTGGACCCTTAGTAAGAAGATAAAATGTTTTCGTTGAAAGATAAATCAGGGTAGGTAAGTAGAGTCATATATGTTACCTTACTGTGGGTTACAAAATATTGATGTTAATTATAAAGTCAAAGTCAAATTAATACAAAAATACAATCAACCATTAAATTAATATGCTTAATTGAAACCAAGAAACAACCAACCTTACCAACCGTTTGAACCAAGCTTTTTGCATGGTAGTTAGCATTGTTCTAAGACATCCTACTTCCTACTAATATTATAAACGCGAAAGATTGTGAGAATGGATGGATGTTTGTTACTCTTTCACGTAAAAACTACTGAATGGATTTGAGTGAAATTTGGAATGGAGATACTTTACGCCCTGGATTAACACATAGGCTACTTTTCATCATCATCATCATCATCAATTTTCATCATTTTTCACGCGGGTGAAACCGCGGGGCGGCGCAACTAGTATTCAAAAAAACTAATTGAATGAAATAAAACGAATGCAATTCAGGAAATCAAAACGGTTAGGTACTTATTGTTTTACTCGGTTAGTTTTACAACCTAGTATTCAGTGTAAAATCAACAATTTCCTTAATAGTGCAAAGAGTGATCGTGTAAAAACAGTGAACAAACAATGACACTACAAAGTGACTAATTGTGACAGTGAGTGCAAGTGACAAGTCAAAATGGACAAAAAAGCGGCGGAGTCGACTCAGGGCCGTATGTGCGGGCAAGTGCGACGTCGAGACCGGACGCCGGATCTACCGACGGATTTGTCAACCGATCTGTCGTTTGAGGAGTTGAGAAACCGGTTCGATACTAGCGCCATCTCTAGTCATATGGTGAGGAGGGAAGTTGCTTCGATCCCAGCGACACACGGCAGCGCGATGAGGCAAGTCGTGAGCGGAAAAGTCTTCAAGAAGTGCAAAAGCGCGACGTTCCAAATAGATGGCGCCACTTACACAATTGGTGAGTAGTTTTGGTGAGCTTTTAGTTAAGTACTAATTTACACCGCTATTTAGTGCCGGGCCACTTATTGAAAAGAAAAGTTTAGCAAATTAAGATTCTTTCGTATCTAGATCGCAGGTTTCTGTACGTACCTACTTGGGGAGATGAGGACTTTAATGAAGGTACTTATTAGCTATATTTTATTATAGAATGAGCGAAGGGAGTTCTCTGAGTCAACTTGGGGAATTGGCATTTGTATGCATCGATGAATGTATGTTTCTTTAAGCTATGAAGCTACATTGGTCAGGATTTGTTGAGATAACTGGGTCCAAGAGGGGATGAAAAAAATTAAATGAGACTATTCAGGTCTTGTGGAGTGTCATAAGAACGGACTTTGGTTGGACACTTTAAAACTTTTTTCTATAGTTTTATTTTAGACTGTATTTTATGAAATCACAAAAATGTATAAAAACAACCTCTGGGTATAGGTACTTCCACTAATCCCACAATGCTGAAATTTGCCATGATTGTAGCTTTTGTGACATAACTATAGGGAAACGTCTAAAACTGAAGAACTTTGAAAAGAAACATTTTGAAATAAAATAAAAAACCAATTAGCATTATTGACCTCCTATTTGTAAAAATTTGAACTGAACTACAATTCAATAAGTTGGACATTAATTTATTTGATACTAGCTGCGCCACGCGGTTTCACCCGCGTGAACAATGATAAAAATTGATGATGAAAAGTAGCCTATGTGTTAATCCAGGGCAGTGGTGGATTTATACTAGGGGCAGTCGGGGCTAGTGCCCAGGGCGGCAAAATTTGGAAAGTGAGAAAAAAATTCTATACATTATATAATTAACTAATTCTTTTAAATAAACATTTTATCTTTCAAGAAATATAATTCAAGTATTATGTATCACATTAAAATTTTGTATATTATTTAATATAAATAAAACATAATGTATAATAAATGCTATATAATACATAATAAATTTCCTGCAATCAATTAGTTATTCTAATTCTTAAAAAATAAAAACTAACGCGTGTAATTCGCGACAGCTCGTGGCGAACCACGAGTTAATTTATGGGCTTTCAAGCTGAGTTTGATTGGTGCTTAGGACAACTCAAATTTAATTAGCTTTCCTAATAGGGAAGTAAATAGGTACCTACCCGCAGTAGTTAAAAAAAATCGAGCCAGAACGTAAATTGATCATTATTGATCAACTTAAATAAATGAATTGCATGGAACAGGACAGTAAATCTACTATCCCAAGTTTAAACAAACATTTTAATCAATAAAATAGTCTTTCTAATCGCATGCAATAAAAATACCATCAACCTAGCCATTACGAGCATAAAAATATAAGTCGGGGTATTTCCACTCTCATCTACACCCCCAGACAACCCCCGGACACCCCTGGGCTATCTTCGCGATAAAACAAATTGTTAGCATAGGCCGAGTTAAAACGCAAACACGACACGCGAACCGACGTCACGTTCATCCAATTATAGTAGGTACACTACACGCCTCATAGTATGGCAGGCTTGAATATTACAGCGATACTGGTTACGTATGAGACGATGGTTTATTCTCAAAAATCACCCCAAAAACTGCTACCATGGACATAACACAATACGTAGGTATTTTATGCTGCGTAACCGCAGTCCAGCCGCGTCCCGCATGTGCCATTTACGACGCTCCCTCTCTGAGTGTATCGGAGGAGAACAGCTTATTGGGGGCTTACCAACAAACTCAGACGACACACTGATAAGTTCAAAAGAAAGTAAGTCATCTTTCAATGATTAACGCTCTATGTTTCAGTTTTATTCTTGCTCCAAAGGTAACTTATTGAGGTAATTCTTTGGTCCAAAATTTTCATTCAACTTGTACTGCATGTCTTGTTTTCTACTGTCCACCAGTGGAAACGAACATGTAGTGGACAACGGTAATAAACGTGTAAGTAGGTACAGTTACTAAACACTATCATACTATCTTCTGTTTAGACTGTGATAGTGATACCACCTATGATGAAATGGACAGTCATTAGGTCTCTTTGCACAATTACTGGTGTTAACAAGCGTAACAATACATCAGCCTATGGATGCAGTTCATCATCATTATCATCAGCCGTTAGACGTCCAGTATTGGACGAGACCGTAGAATGCAATGGGGTTTTGCTATAATTACCATGTTTGGCAGGCAGATTGGCCGCGGTATTTGGTGTTGAGTACGAGGTAGATGCTGCTGCCTATCCCCTGGCGTAATTCCTTAGACGATTTTACTACACCCATGGGAGGACAAGGAGATGTCTATAGTTGGTAAGGAAGACCGGGCACACCATGGTAATATTACCTCAAACTGTACACCCCAACCTGTTCCGCTAATTACCGTAAGAACTCCTTTTTCGCTCGAACTACTAATCTGTTTAACACTACCTACTCTATGGATGTTGATCTATTTGTGGCAAGGCATGACTTTTTTAAAAGACTAGTAGCAAAAAAAATCATTAAATAACTTGGGTTGTTATGGTTTATTTGTTTATTGCTTGATATGTATGAGTTTTTGTACTACAAAATCTATTTTCTTTTTTGTTGTTATTAATTTTAACACAGTAGGTAAGTATAATAATACTATTGTGAAGGTATTGTTATCACCTTTTTTAGGATAACTTTATTTTATAGAACTATAAGTGAAAACTGTTTAGCAAATGCGTTTCTATACTGATTGTTACCATTCTTGTTCATACGCTGTTTGTTTTCCAAATAAGTAAAAATAAAATAAAAATAAAATAAATAATATATATGCAGTAGCTAAACTATTTGGTTGTATGTACCTACCTAGTATCAGAGACTTAAAGTCTCTGCTAGTATTTACCTATTCCAATCAGCTATAGAAAAGTATTTTTTTTGTACATTTAATCTCTCATTTTGTCTTGGACTATTGAACGATTTCTTCGACATCCATAATTTTTCTGAACTACATAATACCAGTTTGCACGCCCTAATATGCTTGTCGATAGCCGTGCAAAGCGCACAGAGAGCTGATTCTGAGTTTTGACAAGCAATTGATGGACGTATGGTGTAGTGTAATACGGATTTTTGTATGGAAAATGAGATTCATAGAGTGTACACTAGGGGGCTTATCAGTATCGCCATACAAAAATCCACACTACACTACACCAGACGTCCCTGTCATTTGCTTGTGTCAAAACTCAGAATCAGCTCTCTGTGTGTACGCTATCAACGCCCGTTGAACGCAACGCGCATCGCCCAGCACATATACTAGGCGCAGCGAAGTGATACTAGGTATAAGCTAGTTGGTATCTAGATCATACTACACACATTTATTTTTGTTTTGTTAGGTATTTGTACAAGTATGTTTTAGTTTTTATATTGCTACCTCTTAAGTAATAACATTATGATAAGTAAAGGCGTGCTCCAATGTGTTAACAATAATAATATCCTCTTAAGTGTTTGTTGAATTTTTAACGGTCTGAAGTGTTTTCAATAAGAATATTATTTAAGTAAATGATCCTGGGTGATCTGAGGTCATGTTTCTGTTAACTTTTGAGAAATTAACATTGTTTGCATACAAAATTAGTGATTTACTTCCAACTGAAGTGGGCCGAGCTATAACAGTGATCGAGGAAGGTCACACCTACCGTTCATTAATCGTGCATTGGGTGTGTCATCATATTTTGTGATCTATCGCAATATTCAACAATACATACAGATGAGGATGTGCGAAGGCGGGGGGCAATAATCTGGCTACTTACGCCCCTGAGAAACCGTCGTCAAACTGCTATTCAGACCCGAAATGTCTTAGAAGAAGTCCGTTATGTAGGTACGTGTTAATGAAAGAAAAGTAAAGCAACACGGCGGTTAAATGAAGTGGTCTTAAGTTTTAAGTGCCAGCTAAAGCAGGAAGTCTGTGGATAGAGTCGGCTTTAGACCATCCATCGTGACATTCAAGCGAGGAAGCCTATGTCTAACAGTGGATTTCTACAGACTGGTTGTAATGATTATGCGATGCTAGACAACAATTTTGATTTTTTAAAGAGGTGAAAATGTCTTAAGCACTCATTCAGCTCCATGCAAACTGTACAAATAGAATTCAAATTATCGTGGCTTAGTATGATTTTAGAAAAATTACGACTATATACCACTTACTTTACTATTCTCTTGCTGTCGTTTCGTTGACCATTTAGAGGTCTTTCCTCGTGAGCGAACAAAATCATGGCAATGGTTAACGAAACGTCAGCAGGAGAATAGTAAAGTACCTATAAGGTGTATAGTAGTATTGAGATGTATGAATATGTAAGTACAAACAAAATACACAATACTTAGGTACCTAAAGTCTAAAATTCTGATCTAGTTATAATTATGTATGTAGGTCTACTTGTACCTAACTAGGTTTATATAAATATGTTCTAATAGAGCATACAATTATTGTACGTCCGAAATGGGCAAACTGTTGCAACTTTGAATATTACGACCACCTTTATGTACACAGTTTTTACAATAAAGAATTACTTTACTTTACTTTTTCTAGAACTAAATACATATAATGTCGCATAAGACGTTGCACCCTGTATTATCATACAATGATTTGAAATGGAATGAGTACCTAGTTACAGAAAATTATAATATAAAAATCTCAACAGTTTTAGATCATGAAGTATATTTTGTATATTATGTCCTATATAAGAAGATCTGAGGCCGTAGACAAAGTAACATTCTAATAGCGATGACGCCAGTAGAAAAGTCCAAAATGTATGGGATTGACGTTAGCTGTCGATATGTCACGTGGTTTTTTGTATTGAATTACGACTGTAGAAATGGAATCGCTTCGAAGCGAATGCCGTTTGGCTAGGCCCTCTGATGTGTAACTTGGTGTTACTAATAAAGAATTGTATTGTATAACGTAACAATGATCACCCGTAACAAAGCAACTAGCCATAATCCGTGCATGCCGTTTGATAGAAACAAGTATAGTAGTAATTCTAGGGCGAGGTTTGCTGCAAAACTCGGACTAGGGCCTCGGGGCGCACTGCTGTCGTGACTGTAAGTTGCGATTTACGACTGACAGTCACGACTCAAATCGCGTCTGATTAATCTTTCAAGCTTTATTATGTAAGCTTTGCGTAAGTGGTGTATGAAAACGGGGAAATCATTCCTTAACCACGATGCGTATTATGAAAAGAAAACAGAAATAAATAAACAGAACAACAAAAATTCGGGCTCTTTTAAATTTTCAAACATATTTTACCATAACTTTTGTTATTGTACTGTTAATATTAATATTCGACAACTTAATTAATCTTTTTAAAGGGCGACAGAAGCGAGGTGTGAGCTTTGAAAGAGAAAGTACCGAGCCACTGGACTTTTTTATCCCAACAGAACATCTACCTCCTTGCACACGTGCTAGGATATGTGCAATAGCCGATTCGGAAGTCGCTTAATAGACGCCGCAAACAAGTTGGCTGCTACAGAAGTAACCTGGCCAAATGAGCTTTAATTGATGCAACTCATATCCAGTACGAGTGCGAGGCCCACGGCGACTAATGGAGCCATGAAGGCGGCCAGTTATTGGCAAAATATATCTACTAAAATTGAGTCATTAATACGAAATAAATGAAAAATAAATTGAAAGCCATTTGGCGGTTACGTTGTGAAATGTAACAAAGAGATACAAATCCAGACTTTCACAGTATAATATAGGATTTTTGGGGTTCCGTACCTCAAAAGGTACCAACAGAACCATTGTAGGATCACTCTCGTGTATGTCTGTCAACCTAGTTTCTCCGAATCTACAGAACCAAAAAAGTTGAAATTTGGTACATGATAATAATATATTACAATTGTTTGAAATGCTTTGTCTAAAACATAATTAAGAAAATATACAAAAGTTGGCAATCCCTCAGAAATATAATATTATTATATATATTTTTCGTTACAGGACAATCTAAATGAAAATCCTAAGTCCTTAAATTTTCACGGGAAACGGAAAACAATCTTTTGACTTAATGAATGGTCTAGTAGTTACTATGCTAGCCAACTTGCATACGGAACTCTCTCCACGCGAGTCCAACTCGCACTTGACGGTTTTTCTTTATAAGTACGAAATCATAGTAACGACATTTTAATTGTTCATTTCAATTATTTATCAGACTTGCGGCGGTTACATCCAATTTAGTATAATTCGTCTCAAGGCCTCGGATTAGCCTCCCTAGACAAAAATACTACAAACTCGCTTACAAAATAATAACTCCTATAATTTATCTAATTTCAACATCGTCATCAGCCGGTAGACATCCACTTCTAGATAAGGCTTCCTACATAGCATGCAATGGGGGATTTGCTATAATCACCACGCTTGGCAGGCGGATTGGTGATCGCAGTTAAGTACTAAGGTGGATGCTGCTTCCCATCCCCTGACGTAATCCCTTAGTCGTCTTTTACGACATCTACAGGGGGGGGTTTTATTTGTCAAATGGAGTTGAGGTTCCATTCAACACAAGGCCCGTTGCATGACCTTTATGTACTTGAGAATAAGACCAAGTATTTGATCACAAAATACTTCAGTGTCGTGTCACCACTGGTAACAAGACTGATTATAAAACTTTCGTTCTTAGGCTCTGCGTTATCTGTGACGTAAAGAAAGAAAGAATGGCGTATTAGGGCATCCTGTAGTTGAATTCGTGTAACGTCTAAAAATGTATTTCATACACAACACTTTTGATCTACACTAATCGAATGATTTTAATCTTATAGCGTTGATAGTGATGGTGTTAAATGGGGACGATATAAGGGGCTCCAAAAGCGCTGTCAATTGCATGATATCACTATACTTATGTACGCGATCTATTGTTTCGACTGCTACTTGTCTAGGGGAACACAGATCTGTTCGTGTTCTAATTCATCGAGTAGGTAATCGTTTTGAATTAAAATGTCGTGACGTCAAAATGAAACTCTGTTACTCTTTAGGGCTCGTTATTAATTACTTTGAGGTTTTAAATCAGTTGCGAAAGATGAGTACCTAACTAAAATAAACAGATAGTTACCCCATGTAGTAAACATTTAGTAACAGCAAGATCATGTGTTTAATTCATTGTTTGATACACATTATTGTTCTCCAGGAATATATAATAGGATATATTAAAATGAGCAATGGCCTTATCGTTCTTTTGGACAACCTTCAATGAGTGCTTTGCAATGTACCTAACGCTTTGCAAAGCTTACATGCTCTTAAACTTAATTATACAATCTAGTATTAGGTAGGTACCTACTTACCTATACCGTCATGAAATATCTATTCATTTTTATTTTATAATTTTTAATCAATTCTTACTTGAAAAACGTACCTTTTAAATTATTGTTGTTAAGTTCTAGGATACCTACACTGGAATCTGTACATTGATACCTTTATTATGTAATAAAGAACCTTTAAAATTTAATTGAATGAGTGCTTTTATCATAACGATAATAATTTATAAGAAAGTATGAATAGAAGAGTCTTGTTAAGGTTGTTATGTAGTAACAAGCAAAAACTCTTTAAACTCAATTTATTAAAACATTGGTTTTAGAATTATTACAATTGATTTATAATAAAAAAGATACAGAGGTTCATAGAGTTTGAATGACAAAAATAGAAGTGAAGTTATTAGATAAGAGCTGAGCTTATAAACAAAATGAGTGTGAGATAGTTACACATAATTAAGGGTTGATGGAAATTTACAGACAAGCAAAGTCCTTTACTGATTAGGGACGTTATGAATGGAAAGTTATTACTATGTTAATCAGTTGTTTACTTTACTAGTACTTAACTTAGTATCTTATTTACTAGTCTAAAGGGCGTTGTCTAACAAGGTCTAGTTTATTTACTTATCAGCAGACTAAATAAGTGATGAAAAGGCTTTCAAATAAAAAGCTTTCTTTAACCTGAATTATAACGGGTGGATGATTTCATCGGAAATATAGAAATACGACCTTTTTATTGTTATACCTATACGACGAACGTGTCATATTTATGTAGGCCCAAAGCTTTTATCTCTGTATACTCATGCTACGTCGAACATGAACTCCCAATCTTTCAACTAGTTATATTAAAATTGTTTGTGAAATTCATATTTTAAGGTATTTTCGGGACAAATCTGTTGAAGATTTTTTATTAATATTAAAGAGAGAAAGCTCTGACAACATTATATCAGTTAGATTAAGGCGTTTGAAGTCACTAGCTGAATGTTTCTTTTATAAAAATAAGCTTTTGTAAAAAAAAAAAAAAAAAACAAGCTTTTATTTTATTAGTGATTGGAACCGTGAGCTGATCAAATTGATCCCAAATACAGCCAGGCTACTGTTAATAATCGAAAATTTCCGTTGTCCACGTTCCATTTCCATCATCAGATCAGCTCACTGACACCATAATATTGTATTGTCATCGGAATTTGACAGGTATGCAAAATTTCAGCTCAATCGGTTGGATGGAACTGGATCACAACTCAGTTTCAAGATTTCACCCGGACAAACATACATACATTGCAAGTTAAATAAATGTTTTTAAAAACATTTCATTATCCCAGGTAATTAATATTAATTATTGGTAATTGGGAACTTAACAAATCAACGGCTACCTGTGGCGGGTAGAGCATGTGCCAGAGCAAAGACGTCAGTTGCGCGCAGGCTTCCACGCGGTTCGGTGACGTGGTCGCGCCATGTCGTACTGAAGCTATCCAAACGCATCCGTCCGTTCTATACGAAACGGTAAAACTTACTCAGAAAATTTAAATAAAAAAAATTATGAATTGTAATGTGTTTAACACTTCGCCCATCTTAAGCGCGTTGAAAATAAAATTCGGAAAACCACCTGTTGGTCGCGATTTGCGATTTGACACAGTCCGGAAAGCAGCGTCACAATCTGTTTACCAGTAGGGAGACCACCACCCTATACCGTGAGCAATGACGCAACGTTTTATAGGCGCCCCGTGCGTTACTATGGCGGAAAAACAACAGTCGCAGTTTCAAAATAGATATCCGTGTTACCTGCGTTAAACCATAAACCAAACATTACAACCGCAGTCGGGTAAATTACGACCTGTAAAAAACCAACATGTCAGTCATGCCGGTATGAAATTATAATTTTTTTACAAGTATTTTTCAAGAATTTCAAGGCGCTGACGTACCATCAGCGTGTGTTATTTTCGAGTCTCGTAAATTCTTCACGCCAAATTAAAGAAACAAAGACCCTTTCATTGGTGCCGGCATCTTCCAACGTTTAAGTGAATCTTAGAAAATTATTCCGGTTATTCTAATTACCTCAAACAAAGACACTGTTGACGAAAGAAGTTCAAATGCCACTCTACGTTAGCAATCGTTCATTGATTGATGAAGAAAACATACTGAAAACTCATAAATATTTTTCGAAGTTTTACGGAATGATTTTATTTCAAAGTGATTCGTCATTCCATTTAACACATTCGCTGAAAGATTTTTTGAACGCAAACATTCTGACCGGCTGGCGTATACCGTTATGATTAAACGATATATAAGTTTGAAACTTTGTATGTAATCTCAATTGTTTTATTGCCATAGTTATCTTTAAATTCCATGCCGTGTTTCTAATCATCTTTAATAAATCGTTGTAAAAAAAAAACAGTTTTCTAATAACGCCGCCATAAACACTCGATATAATTTGAATCGACAACATTGAGAGATATAATTACCTACTTATTTATATTTGGTATTCAATTTATTAGTTCAAGATCGACGGCGCAATGAAGACTTTTAATTTATGAGCCAAAACCGTAGCATATCAAAACAAAGTGTTGAAACTCTAAACTAATTCGAATTTTTTCAAGTGATTGAGTGATTGTGTTGTGTGATTACTTTTGAAATAACGTTGAATGTTATGTGTAACGTTTTGCCGAATAACCTAAACTGAGTTTTGTAGTGAGATTCATAGTGATGTTTTATAAGTGCGGAGGTATCGTATGATGTGATGATGCGCAAAGGGAAAGCGTTGCTGGAAAGCAGTAGGCAAGGCTCTGTCGACGGCAAGGCAGTGGCGAATGATAAAGAGCTGGTGCACAAGTGTCACAGTGATCCTGGAGGGGGCCGAGCATTAGGGGCTGCGCCAAGAACCCTCAGGCATAGGTCCTCGTCGGGCGCGCCTAGGAAATGCGTGCTCACGCTCGATGGATACTCCTATGTTATTGGTGAGTTGGATGCTTATTTTTCCTTCTTGTAAAAGAAATCTTGAAGGACGATAAGGAAGAAACTTCTAAAAAATATGTGTAAAAGGATAATCTTTCGCTTAAGGCAATTGTTAAGTCCATTATGATGCTTGCCCTCAATAATGACAATCACTTCAAATATGACATTTAATAAGTAATCTTTTTTTTTATTTTGTGATAACCCATTAACAATTCAAACACGATTTGTTTAGTAGAATTGGGGCCTAGTATTGTTTTTTTTTGTTAAATGGTTGGATATGTCCAGCAGTGGACTTCCACAGGCTGATGATGATGATGTTATATTAAATAATAATTAGAATATTTATTAATAATAATAAATATTCTTACTAACCATAGAGTAGGTAGGCAAGGTGTATTTTACTAACCCAGTGATTCTTGTTGATTGAATAAATAAATGAAATAATAATAAATCGAGGGGATAGTTTATGCTTCGGATCTGCGCTATGAGTTCACGGATTTTCATGGGACTTTGTTTAAAAAAAACAACTATTAACATGACTGAAGCCGCAACAGGGTTCTATTTACACAGGCACCTCCCAACAAGGCTAAAAAAAAAAAGCTCGAAGGAACACGAGTTATTATATTTTGAAGACGATTCAAAATGATTCTCATGTGAAAAAAATACTTTTGACGTTAACTTTGATTTTGCTATAATTAACGAAGCTCCATATATTTTTTAATACAAATATTGCTTGCTCATTTCCTTAAACAACTCAACTTTTTCCTTTTTGTAAAAAAACATTTTACAAAATAAATGTTCCGCACAGATTATTGGATTACGTTACTCTCAGCTCTTGATGGAGTGCTCTCATTAATGTTATTCTTTAATCGGAGAAGATGAAGAATTATAATCATTTTAAAAATAGAATGTTAATGGACGCTGGTTTATATACTTATTCAGACTTGTTCACATCACAAACAAAATACCTATACTTGTTTTTTAGTAGATTGAGCTTGCGTAATTTGCTTCTGTACGGCTAGTACATGCTAACTAACGTTAGTAACCCCTTCGTCCCAGATGTACCATTGAGTAATAGTACCATTGATGGTACAATTGATACCAATTTGTCCCACTAGTACCTTTGATGGTAGAACTGGCACTGACTTATTCCACTAGTACCATCGATAGTGAGTCGCTAGCAAGACTATAATAAAAACCAATCAAATTGCAATGATTTCAAGCTACCCCGATGTCATTGGCCAATTATAACATTTGACTGTGCTAGCCGTACTGATTATGTTTTTTTAGTTCATTTTTCAAATTTCGATTCGCAATATGTAAAACAAATTGCATTTTCTCCGGTACACATCTACTGTTAGATGAGGCTTCCATCATAGCATGCATAGCGTAGACTCAAAGCGTGCTATGTGCATATACCACACTTGGCAGGCGGATTTTTAACAGAGTATTGGTGTTAATAAGTACTCAGGTGGATGATGCGGCCTATATCCTGGCGTAATTCCTTAGTCGCCTTTCACGATATCCATGGGAGGAGTTATAGGAATCCCATTCTTGGGCCAAGACACCACGACTACTCTGTATGTATACTAAACCTGAAAGTGTCGTCAAACATGATGTTACAGTTGTGACGTCACGATAGAAAAAAGTTGCTGATAACGGGCGTTGATAACAGGTTATCGGATAACGTTGATGTACTGATGTAGCATTAATCGAAAGTATTTGTAGTTTTGCTAAACGTGCTCTAGATAAGTGAGATATTGATCTGTTTGCTTGAGTTGTAATTGAGTGCAGTTTTTGAGTTCAATGGACAATAGATTCTCAAAAATAACATTAGGGAACTGATAACCGTTAGAGAATAAAGGTTCTCGAGTGGCGACAACAAACTGAATGACGCGGTAAAGGAAAGCCCTCCACTCGATGGACTAAAGACATTATAAACGTCACAGGAAGTCGGTGGATGGAGGTGGTTCAAGACCATTCGTCGTGGCATTCTAAGGCGGACTATGTCCAGCAGTGGATTTCTACTGGCTGATGATGATGACTTACAAAAAAGATCATTTAAATCGAAGATAGAAAGGACAGTTGTTAGGTAAAGATTGCACTGATGACACAGAGGGTTCCAACAGTTTGTTCGTGGTACTTTCTTTGTCATAGGTCACAGATAGTAAAAGAACTACGGTCTGTCTCATAATCATTTTCTAAACCTATTTTAGTTAAAATAGCATTTGTTTTCTTCTCTCTGATGTAAAATGTCATACGTCAAAACAAGACAAAAGCTATTTTAACTAAAATAGGTTTAGAGAATGATTATGAAACAGGGGGCTAGTGTATAATATTCAGTGCGCGTTGCTAAAACTCCTTTAAAAAAGGGCTCAACTGCTTTGTGTCAGATTAGGTATGTTATACCATGAGCGTGCTTATAGCTTTGTAGCGATTTCGACCATACAACCTTTGGATGGAATGGACTGTATACAATTTACATGGGGTATTGATGGTTATGGCTTTAAATATTGATTCCTTGATGTGTAGCTATATAAATACTAATATTAGTAACAAATACTTACCTACTAGAATATAATACATAAAATTCTTGTGCACACGAATGAAGTCAGTTAATTACTCGATATAAGTAAATGCTAAACTTATAATGGTCATACAATATTAATTTCTAAACACATGTAGATATTTATATAATTGCTGGGTTGGAATAGGACAAGTTGCCATGTATAGTGTGGTAGGTGCTTGGCGCGCGCCCGTACAATGCAACTTTGGTGTTTAGGCTATAGTCCACCATCCATTAAAGGTTTTTAGACTGTCTATTTTGATTTTGAGATACGTTGATATAAATTTCGATTTGTTTTGTTTACAATTACATACTCCATTAGAACAAACTTTTCGATATTCTTTATGAACTGGATTGATCCAATCAACACTGTCAAGGTTCATGAAATGGTAATTTGGAAATAACTTGGTTTATTTATACCTCTCCTCCTCATTTCCCTTTGAGAATAATTCAGTAAAAGTTAAATATCATTACGCGAAAGCTTTTGGTACCAATACTGACTGTCTGTTTTTGGAAGTGGTCTTTTGGGACACATCCGCTAAACAATGTAAAGGTTGAAATTATGAAATTCTTCCTAGTACGATTTCATTCAGCGAGTATAATATTAATTTTCAAATAAATGTTGAATAAGACGAGGGGAAAGATACATTTATCAAGCTCGTTTAGGTATTGTGTTTTGTAAGCAATGTGCTTGAATATTTTTAAGTTCGTAAAATATTTTCTTTGAGCTTAATTGGCAGCAGAAAGCTTCTTGAAAAAAAATCGTTTGCGGACATTTAATATCCGTAAGCTTTTATTTAGTTTCTGTCTTATAATTCAATCTTGTAATCGAATTTTCACACTAGTTTGGCGTTTTGAGTTAGAAGTTACTTTAATAGAAAATTAAAAACCCCCAATTTGTGTAAAATGTATTGAGGTTCTTTTCAACAGGGTAGAAACTGCGCACCAAAGTTTTAGTAAAAGAGCCGATTTACTAAAAGATGATTTGACTGAGACTTTGACGACGCGTGACGTTACAAATTTAAAACTAATCTAAAAGTACTTTAACCGGCAAATGCTTATAAGCGTTGCGATTCCATAAAAACATAATTTATGTTTTTTACATGGATCTCTATTTAGACTTGATTTCATCATCATCATCAGCTCTTATTTCTATTTTGCAACCATTGTTGTTTTGCTACTAAATATAGCTATTATTAATAAGAGCCTGTATTGCCCCTCTGCAGGACTGAGGCCTCCCTTCCTTGTGTCAATGTTAGTATTATTTATATGTACATCCTGAGTCACAGCTGCAAAACTATGCTTAACAAAGTTATATAAGTGGATGGAGCACTAAACCGGATATACTTGTTCTGTAGACATTTCATTGCATCTGCGAACCAACTAATTTATGCTATTATTGTGTGTGTAGGCATGTTTGAGGCTTTACTAGTTATTATTGCCTATTAGATCGACATTGATCCAGAAGAAATGTACAGAGAAAAGCGTACAAAAGCATTGATACCTAGCTCCTATTGGAAGTGATTCAGAGCTCCCTAGAGTTGCCGACGTGTGAATTAAGGCGCTCTAAATTGTTTTTTGCTGGAGCAAAGAACATCCAACACAAATCAGACTTTACCGGCGAGAAAAGCGTGTTGCAATAATTCGTGTTTTCATATTAAACGATCAGCAAATAGTGCACTAAATGTTACTGGCAAGCGGATTTTTTTTCAACACTGATGGCATAGATGTCATTGAAGAGCTGAGTGAGTCTCGAAATATTCAGTGTTTTATGAACAAAGACAACATTATGTTCTGTTATGTTATCATGAATTTGTAAATTACAAGTATTTCATACTCCTAGGCCGTGGTGGTCTCAGCATAAGAATAGAACTCCTTCATTTCCTTCTGTAGATGTCGTAGAAGACGACTAAGGGTTTACGCCAGGGGAGCAGTATCTATCAAATTACTTTACTATGGTCACCAATCCGCCTGTTAAGCGTCGTGATTGTCCAAACAGTTAGATCATCGAACTTTTGGTATATAGGAATATAGGGATTAAGTATAGTGATACATCAAATAATAATATTTTTTTTTTTTTACACTAGACTGTACAATGATTATTAGATGGTCAATCGGAGGAATAGGAAAAAATATTCCTGATCCTCCTACCAATCGGAGTTCCGATCGGAGGACTGGGAAAGACCCGTGATTATGGCAAATCCCCCCCTATTCTATGGAGAGGTATAGTGAATGTCTATCAGCTTATGAACATTTCATACTCGTGTTGGACGAGGTAATCCGCAGCAAGCAGCTTGTATTATAATATACTTGATGTGTTATATAATAATGTTTGATAATAATGTTAAGCAATTTAATTGTGTTACTGACAAGGCATTGTATGCTAAAACATGATTGGCAGAAGTCAAAATGCTGCCAGTTCAACTTCTATACTTATTATAGCATTGTAGCTGACTACAAAAGATGCTTATTTCCGTCTTACGTCGAATTTCGTAAACGAAATGTGTTCTGTTAGCTCAGTTGGGTTAAAAGAGCGCTCGTCCCACATACAAAGATTGTTTTTTATTCTAATAATTTTACTTTTATTTAAGCTTCTATCTAACTTCACTACTTCACTTACCTACCTATTTATATTCTTATTGTTATGACATTGTTTTAAATTGCTTTGACTTGTATTTTAATTAACATAAGTATTGTCTTGTAATTTTTAATTTGATTAAGATCTTGACTCCAAATTGCAGCGCCCTGACGGGGTTCATGTACCTACTTGACTAACAGTAGAAATAAGACCTATTACTTACAATATTGTACGTATACATGTGAGCAATAAATAAATACAAATACAATTATTGTAAGTCATCATCAGCCTAGAGAAGTCCACTACTGGACTTTTTTTTTCTCCCCTAGAATGTCACAACGAACGGCCTTGAGCTACCTCCATTCACGCATTGAGTGGAGGGCCTTCCTCTGATGCGTCGTCCGGTTTGTGGTCGTCACTAGAGAACCTTTTTTCCCCAACGGTTGTCAGTTCTGCGAGGTATACATATAACCTGCCCATGGTCACTTCAACTTGCTAATTCTGAGAGACAGACAATTGTTAAATTAGTGTACAATTCAAAAAAATAACTAATCTTAAACTAATTTCACTTAACCGATTGAGCTGAAATTTTGCATACTTGTCAAGTTCCAATGAAAATATAAATATTATGGTGATATAAGCTGATCTGATGGTGGAGACAGAAGGTTGTCAGCGGAACTCCTCGATGATTAATAATAGCCTGGCAGTATTTATGCTTTATTTGATAAGCACACGATTCCAATCATTAATTTAATAAAATCTTATTCTGAAAAACATATTTTCAACAAAAAAACTTATAAACTGAAATTTCGACTCTTCAAGAGGCATTGTAAACACACAAAACTTTTTACTTTTTAATAAAATAAAAAACAAATTTCCAATTTCTATTCATCCTTTAGATTTTGTAATGAATGAAAAATAAATATAAAACATGAAGTTTTTTTTTTTTGTTTTCTTGTTTGAAGTATATGACTTGCATATCTTAACGAGCTTAATTAAATTAATTAGAGCAATCAAAGTGAAAGTTTGTAAACAAAGCCCTGGAATCATTATAGCATCTTGTGTTTTTGTAATTAATTAGTTACCGAGAAATCCTTGAAATGCTGAAGTTTTTATGGCAAATAAAATAATTATTTTAAACATTTCTAAAATACGCTAGAAAATAGAAACAGTAAAAGTTACAGCATATTTTTTTAAAGTTGTAGGTTATTTATTTCTACAACAATTTTAAAGTAAGAAAATTCTGGCTCAGTTGTATCATGTCACCATCATCTCCATCAGCCTGTCCAAGTCCACTGATGGACGTAGGCCTCCATCTTAGTTTTTTTTTTTTTTTATTGACGCATCTGACATTCAGGCCTCCCCAGTGAACGCGGATAAAACAGGCCCATCTGATGTTAAGCGGTAACCACAGCCCATCGCAAATGCAATACCAATTAGGTCACATCGACCTATGACGTGTCCTACTTGGCACCGCTTGCGTCTGTCTTGCTGTGAAAAGTCTAATGTGCCTGTAATTTTACCGGCACCCATACCTTTCAAACCGGAACACATCTAACATTACTGCCTCAATATGGTAGTGGTACTCCAGATGAACTTTTTCAAAAGGAGTTCTACTACTATCAAAATTAATGCCACGACGATTGGTCTTGAGCCGTCTATATCCACCGACTTGGGAGTATAATGTCACTTCGCAGAATTTCGACCGGTCAGAAAATATTTATTTCTACATTGACCTATTTTTTTTATCCTTGTTTATATACCAATATTTTTTAATAATCTAGTTGCTAGAGGTACTAGAGAATACTTAAAGAGACGCAAGAGGTACGGGTTTGATTCCCGCTCCGGGATAAGTGTTTGCATAACCTGCAAATATTTGTTCCGGGTCTGGGTGCTGCGGTACCATTGGTACTCGTAGTTCCTGATATCCACATGTCACAGGGTATCCTAGTGTGGGATCAGGACTATTATGTATGTGACTGTTGGGTGTTATTAATATGTCATGTTATGTTTTTGTGGACTCCTTAACGAATTTTCAGTATCTTCCTGATATAAATCATATTTTCTCATAAAATTATTATCAAATAGTTTTGTGCATCCTTCCGCTTTACCTTTTTTATTTATAACAATCACATCTAACCATCCATTTTCATTTGATCAGCGTAACGTAAGCAATTAATTTGTTTATTGATGAATGGACGCATCAATAACACTCTACTTTAATGGGTATAATTAGAGTAGGTACCCGTTCATTTTGCAATTCGAGGTGCGGCCTGATTATAACCCTGATAAAGTGAAAAGTCTAACACCACGGCCACTAAAATAAAGCTCCGAGAAAATGCGCTTTGAACTTAGCGCCAACAAATTATAACAAAGAACAAAATAGATTATATAAGCTAATTATGTATAGTTTCAGAGCATTGGTGTGGCACCTTTTGAATAAGAGATGCTCATCAAGGTCCGTTTATTTCGATTTTGTAAAGTGTTTACTATCGCACTTAACGGATTTTTTGGTCACTCATAAAAAGTTACACAAAACATTTTAAATCAAACAGTGACTTGTTAACGATGCGCCTATCGATAGCAACATCCAGGAAATGTACGTGTCTTTAATAAAACTGTAAAATTTTGCTATTAAGTATCTAATTTTATATTTAATTGTCAATTTCGTGGCACATCAGTGACCTAACCAGCTCAACACCTCATTATGGTAGGATTATAGTTGCGTCAAAGACAGTGAAAGGTAAAGCCGGCTCTACATGAGTTTAAGTTACTGGACTTAGACTGGTTAGCGCGTGTTTTGTTTGTGGTTAGTGGGTGTAGTGTTTAATTACGTACCTGGATAAATAGGTACCTACATATTCGTGAACTCATAATGTGGAGAAATGAGCGTATAATAAGAATGAAGAAAAGAGGTAAGTTCTACTTAATCATTAAAAGCACGACTTGCTTTGTAAATATTGACAATCTTCTGAGTATAATCTTTTATAAAATTAGTGTTTGAAAGTGGTAGTGTCCAACTGCTACTACTACGTGTCACTGGTTCCTTCTTGGTCACTCTGCCTATGGTGACCCTGACTATTGCTAAAACTTATTATTGACGGTCTAAAAATACATACAGATACATCAGCTTTATGCCCCCAATAATATTCAATCTGCGTGCTCGTGCGACAGACGATATGATATTACGGACGAACGTAATGCATCTGGGTGCTATTTGTAATTAAATGTTTCAATAGCTTATTGGTCTTTTAAAACACAGAACATACTTTTATAACATGTAAATTTAACGCCCATATTTTTGAAATATAAATAATCGTATATTAAGTACATTTGTTCAAAATAATCCAAAAAAGCTTTTATTACATAATATTTTCATTACTTCTATAATTAAATATTATATTGGTCAACTGGATTATCTATGAGTTAAGTCTGTGATAAATAAACCATTTGATCCACGCAGTCACCAGGCATCGTGTTAAAAAATACATTTATTTAAATACCTGATTTAAAAATTGATCTTTTAATCTTGATGTCGGAACAACGTACCAGGCACTTAGACACAGATTAAAGCGATCGCAATGATGAAAGACCAATTACAATTTGTGAATGGTTCAGATAGTCCATTGATTAAAAATGTTACGAGGTTATACCGTGACTAATAACTGTTGTTCTATCTGTGCCGTGACTACAGAGATAATCTGTTTGTCTAATGGTTTCTTACTAGGGCAATGTCACGGGTGTTATAGAGTTTGAAATTTACATTCTACAGAGATAAAACTGGGTGTAAAAAGACAGCACACAAAAACTGTAAGCACAGTCAGTCAAAACAAAGTCCTATACTCTGATTTTTAATCTTAGACAATTTTTGTAAACATAGATTATACACAGTGACATTTCTTAATTGACATTTGTTTGTTTACAGAAATTGTCTAACATTAAAAATCAGAGTATAAGTAGGTACTTTTGTAGCTGCCCGGACATTCCGGACAACACTCTTATTATACGACGACAGTGCTATTTTAAAGAGACATCTTGACAAGAGTGCAACTCGAGTAGGCTCTAGTTCGCGCGGTATTTCTTGCTGGGTAGTGTCACTTTGATATGTCAGTACTTTGTAAGGAATAAGGTTCAATATAATGCGGTTTTTCATGTTATGGGAGATGTTGATTGTTGGTCTGTTAGTACGTAGGAGGTCATCAATGGGATGGACACTTCATGGTTAATGCCTTCCAATTGAAATGGTGCCGTGAATTTATGCTAGTCAAGTTTAAAGACAAAAATCTTCACTCAAATGCAAGTCAATTTCAAATCTCGCTTTCCGAATCGTTGATTATTATGAAACATGTGATTTTATGTAATACGTACTTTTAATATGCTGAGTTTTCATTTGGAGAATTCCGTATAAAATACATGGATTTTGATTTTAATTCAAACAAAGAACATTTTCTTTAAGATTATGCCAATTATACAAGGTTAAGCAAGCACGGTGGACATTCAAAACTACAAGTAACGCAAATACACCAAGATTATTTTGCGGCCACAGCGAGAACAACCTATACAATGCTACCCTTTTCAAAGTGTAGAGGTTTGAAGTTGAGACACTACAATGCCAGCGCGAGACTGGAGAGCTTGTTTTCAGTTGGCAAAAATAGAAAAACCTTATTTATAAGCAAGTACCAATATTTTATAACTTATACTTACATCTCACTATATACTCATCTATAACCACGCAACTTACTCGTATATTTATTTTACTGAACAGAAAATCTCGCTCTTACAATTTTGATAAAATTAAGTGTACAAAGCGATAATAGGGTTGGTTTTGGAAAGAAAAAACGATCTATATAGGTTCCCTCAAAATGCTCAGAGTGAAATTCCAGTTCCAGAGCAAAGTTTGGTGGTGTACAATAAAGATAGAATTTGCAGTGGCGTATAATGGTATTTCATCCAAACCAATAACACAATCTACCTATGTCTATAGTACTGTGATGTAGTTAATATAGTGACCCAGGTTTCGATCCTGTGTTCATAAGTTTGAATTCCAGTCGTGCAACAGTGAATTTTTCCACTCAACAAATGTATTATGCACACATCCCTACACACACCCATTCATACCCATTTACAGACAATCACTCGCATGCTTATTTATTTAGCATTTTTATTGATACTTTGTACATTACCATCATAATTTATTTTTATTATTTTAACCCCACGCCGTCCTTTGGCAAAACTGAAAAACAGCGTCTGGTTTTTGGACTAGGCATAAAAGCTGAGTCGTTTTCACCAAACAAACAAATTTATGTGAATAGCAAATCTGTCTTAATCTTAGTTTATCATATTGTTGTAAATGTATTTGTACTATATTAAGGTTAATGTTGTCAAACTATCTGTATTTTTTCATTAATTTATGCGCCAGTGGCATGGCAAAGAACATTCTACTTCTCTACCTCCTAAGAGCAAGAGAAGAAGTTCAACACTCAGTCATCAAGCTTAAAAAAAAGGTTTTTTATGGGTTTTTCCACCCCAGATAAATTCTTGATTCTTGCATTCTTGATTAAAATCCTAAAACGTACCTATCATTGACACTCAGAAAAACTATGAATTTTTCAGATACTAAAAAAGACAGAAATCTTCACGTGGGTAACTCCAATACTTGTAATGTCAGTTCATTGCAGCCGACCTAGAACCAATATTCGAAGTCACCTCAAAAAACAAATGAGCCTCTGAGACGCACACTAAACAATCAATCCTTTCAACATCAGTCACAAGGGCCTTTTCAGTGCCATATCCTTCAAGTTGGTCACTGACCTAACGCATACCAAGAATGAACCAGTGACACAAAGAACGAATGATATTATGCATCATGTTTATGATTTCTTTATTTTATGAGCGTTTTCCTTTGTATGTTTTCCAAGGTCTTGACGTACGTATTTTTGATATCATATAGTGTGCGTCCAGTTAAGGTATTGTTGAATTAATTGATGCATTTACTTTATAACATTATCCATTATGCATAAGGCTTATGAATAAACAATTCTTGTAATATTAATTTGAATAAATATAGCTGTGGAATATGGAAATGCCATCCCTTGAGTGTTGGCCGGTTATTTTTATTAGTACTTTTGGCACTGTCCTTCTTTAATTAATGACCCAAAATATTGAAGGTGTTTTGATTGTGCTTATAGTCAGCTTTCTTATAATCAGTATCATCATCCACACCATGATTTCCCTAATGTTGAACAGGTATACCTATAGTCAACATATTATTATGTAGTACATTATACGTAGGTAGTACGTCGACGTATAATTTCACTATGAATTCTCAGAATAATTATTTTTGAGGGGCAGGCTAGTTCTCAGAATTAGCAAGTTGAAGTGGCCATGGGCAGGTCATACAGCTCGCAGAACCGGTAACCATTGGGGAATTAAGATTGGATTAGTGTAGGAAGCCCTCTTGATGGACCAAGCCATTATAAAAGTCGCAGGAAGTCTGTTAGCTTTAAGACTTTAAGATGTTTGTCGTGGCATTCTATGGAAAAGACCCAACTCCAGCAGTGGACTTTTATAAGGCTGGAGATGATGATGATGATGATGAATACCTATAAATTATATACTCAAATATTTAGAGACATGACCAAATAATGCATCTAAAATTTAAATTCAAAACTTTGACGTTCCTCAGACACTTTTCAACATCAGAAACATGAGCACTGCTGCGAACATTATTATCTTTGTACTGAACTCTTTTTGGTATGCACTTACGTACATTGAGTTAATTATAACTTTTCATTTAAAAAACCGACTTCCGCCATAGTATTCGACAAAATAATTTTGGATGAAAAATTTTTTATGAAAGAACCATAGTGGTGGATGGATTATGATACTTTCTGAATGCAAATGCTTGGTGTCTTGCTGAAAATATCAAAATCGCCATATGTATGCCTACAATATTTGAGGAGTTCCCTCAATTCCTCATGGATCCCATCATCAGAACTGGATTCTGAAAAAAATGGGACCAATCTGGAAGTATATCTACTCAAATAAAAAAAGAATTTTCCAAATCGGTTCGTAAACGCCGGAGATATGCGGTAACAAACATTTAAAAAAAAAAAAAAAAAAAAAAAAAAAAAAATACAACCGAATTGAGAACCTCCTCCTTTTTTGGGAAGTCGGTTAAAAATCGGACAAAGAGAGATGGCCAGTCCATTTAGAAATTACACAAGTACAGAATTAACATTAGTTACTAACAGTTTCACCTATATACCATTCTATCTCACCCTTGTGAATTTATCTTCTGTGTATTCCTACCCTTTGTGAGCTTAAGGAAAATAACGAAGCATTTCATTATTATTAGAGATATTTGCATTAAGAACGAAGAGTTCTGCTTACCAGCATACACGAACATCTTTCTGATTTGATATAGCTATTTTTAAAAATAAGGCTGTTTGGGTTTTCGTATAGCCAAATGGCATAAAACGGAACCCTTATAAATTCGTCTCGTCCATCTGTCTGCCCGTTTTTCTGCATGTCACGGCTATTTTACTTGGAGACTTTTACGGCCCACTATTTACCACTATGTAGATGAAATTTAGAACGTAGGTGTATTTCATGAACCGCTATACAAAGGTGTAATTATTGTTAGGAAATAACAATAGGATCTAAAATAAACCAGTGCACGGTGTGGTATCTTTATATAGGTCTTCAAAATTGATATATATAGAGGTTTAAAAATTACTTTTATATTGAAGTTGGTGAGATATGCGCTTCTAAATCCGTAAAAAGTGTGACAAAAAAACATTTTCTACTTTAATTTTTTTTACACAACACAAATAAAACATACTTGTACGCACCTGTAAGTAGTCGATGAAATAAAGATTACTTACCTACTTCGTTTTCATTCATAAATAATCAGCTAAGGTTTCTATGAAATATTTATAAGAAAGATGTCTTCAAAAGATCAAAGCTGCTTTATAAGGTTGTAAAAGATATCTCAGCTCGTTAAAACTTTCAGTTCATGAGTTTGAGTCTCGTTTATGATGCCCTTAAAGGGATCGGAACAGAGGTATCGTTAGTAGAAACGTTGACGGAGCCAATGACTGTGAAATGTTAGGCTGATTACACACGGTGTCGACTGTCGCCATGTTTTGCGGCGAAGCCGTACTGTTGCACTATCTATGCAATCCGCTGAGGCTTTGCATAAGGCATCAACCTTTACACGCGATAACATCGCCTCAATGCCTCCGTGTCACCGCAATAGGTGGCGTCGGGTGGTGATCCTCCTAAGCCTTTTTACCCGCGGCGGAACGGGGATCGTGTAATGCGTTAGAGATCAGTGTGTTGTGTGTTTGGGTGTTTGCCTGTTACCACTAAGCTCCAATAAGCTTCACCGATTTCAATTCGGTTATTTGCATTCTATTTATATGACTCCAGAGAAGGTTAGACATGTTTTATAGTCACAGATCACTAGAATTCAGTTTCAATTCTGAGCCAGGTTTATTGACGCGTGATATAACATGCAAAAAAATACAGCCATGATGGGTGTTCTTTTAATTTCGTAATTTGATTACTAGTTTGAGAACCAAGATCACCCCGACATAGCTCTCAGAATTAAGCATGTTGAAGTGGCAATGGGCAGGTCCTATAGCTCGCAGAACTGACAACAGTTGGGAGATAAAGGTTCTTGAGTTGCGACCAACCGGACGACGCGACGTAGAGGAAGGCCCTCCTCACGATGGACTAAAAACATTATAAACGTCGCAGGAAGTCGGTAGATGAAGGCCGCTCAAGACCGTGATGGTTCATCGTGGCATTCTAGTGGGGAGGCCTATGTCCAGCAGTGGATTTCTACGGGCTGATGATGATGATGATGGTTACTAGTTACTTACTAGTAAAAAATCTCATTTCATTTATAAGTATTTTGAGTTGCTCCTTTTTACTTCTGATGGCACTATAAAAATAATTCGAACTAGGTTGGAATCATGGTAGCTTGTCTCTCATTAGGATAGCAATATATTGGCGGTATCCGGCCACACACATCGAGAAGTACATTTTAGCAGTATTTCAAGAGAGTTTATTTATTCTATGGTAATACCTCTATACTTTGTTAGTAGTAGGTGCTACGTAACAATAAAAGATATACATGTAAAAACAAAAAACAATTGCTCTTTTGTTAAATAACTATGTAACAACAAAAGAGGTTTTCATGCGCCAACACGTATATAATAACACAGTGTGCTTGTACCTACTTAAGACCTTGACTCTTTGTTGCTAGAGCTATTCTTTCCACAATAAAAGAATCAAATTGCTTTTCGTTCCACACAACAGACACATTCTTATTAAAATAAAACATTTACATAAACAATTCCTAAAGAGCAAAAAAACAGAATAAGGGCAACCTAGTTTTCTGAGCGGAAAATATTCCTCTATTTACATTCAGACTCAATATTTGAATAAGAAACAAGAGTGCCGGAACAGTAATTTTATTGTTCACTTGCGTAAGTTAATTCACAACTTTCAGTACCAAAGACTCGCCGCCAACTACGCCAAGTTTTGTCGGATCAAGCACCTCACTGAAAAAATAAATAAAGCTAGAGGTTAAAGAACATTTAAAAAATGTAGCGTAGTCTGTTGAAAACTCCGTCTTTGCAATGATGTTTTCATTGGAAACCTCAGAAAATTATAGTGAATAGTAAATTTATCGCGTGCTGCAGGATAAACCTTATAAGGGTTTTGATGTGTTTTTATAAGTATAATATAAGTAAGGTAGCATTGTTAATAAAATACAAACATTTACCATCCAACGAGGTAAAGTCGCCAGCCCTTTGGGCACCCAGCCTGAAGTCGGTGACCTGAACTTTGTTTTCATCTATAGTTTAATTTTAAATATATATGTAGGTAATAGTTTTTGAAGGTTTATATTGCATGTTTATTAATAAATCAACCGTTGAAAAACACAATTTATGTATTTTATTTAGTCATTTATGTATTACTTAGATTGTTCCTGCAATTTGACTTTTGCTCTATCTGCTTGTTAAGATTGCATGATCTGCAAATATTTTGTTCTGGGTCTGGGTGTTTTGGTACCATAATAGTATTCGTAGTTCCTTGATACCCACAGCACAGGGTATCCGAGTGTGGGATCAGGACTATGCACCTATGTGGGTAACTGTTAGGTTCTTTGTATGTATGTTATGTAAGGTAATTCTTACGTAATCAGTTACTTTTTTTCTTTATAATTCTTATAATCATAGAATACATTCTATGGCGCTTGAAAGTTTGCTGTATTTAATCAGATCTATTTATTTAACCACAGATTGTTATGCGATGTTCTTAAGATAGCTCAACTGTTTAATTTTTATTTTATTATTTGTATATTTATGTTATATTGTCTTGGATTATTCATTAACTGAAGATATTTTTTTTTTTTAATAGTCTTACCCAGTGCTCTTTGGTGATTGGACACTGCTGACGATAACTCGTACTTGATCGCTGACATTTTCAAAGTAGCTAAGATCAATTGAATACGAATTCTGTCTGAAATTGACGACCACGAGGTAGATTTCACCGTTGTACCATCTGGAAAATAGAATGAACAAATGAACGAATGAAAACACTATATTGTACACCGTGAATACTATGCTAGGAATTTCAGTACGTAATAGGATCTGAAATGAGGAATTTGTAGAAGAACCAAGATCTCCGACATAGCCCTCAGAATTAGCAAGTTTTCAGGAATTTGTGGAAGAACCAAGATCACCGACATAGCCCTCAGAACTAGCAAGTTGATATGGCAATGAACAGGGTCATATATCTCGCAGAACTGACAAACGTTGGAGAATAAAAGTTAGTGAGTGGCGACCACAAACCAGATGACGCAGTGTAAGAAGGCCGAGATGGATCAAAAGTATTATAAAGGTCGTAGGAAGTCGTTGAACTTTGCCAGAAAATTTTAGGATGATGACAATTTTATAAAGGTATACAATAGATTCGGTTAACCAATCGGAATCGGTCAATAATAATAATAATTTTACAAAGAAATTATGGTAACATACATATTTAGTAGTTTTGCTATGGTGAAGTTCACCTACAAGTTGACTGACTAACATACACTGATAGAACAGTTATAAAAAGTAAAAAAACTTTCTTTCTACTTTATCAGCCGGTAGACATCCACTGCTGCATGAGGCATCCCCCTATCAACCTATAGCATGCAATGAGGGGGATTTTTCAAAATCACCACGTTTGGCAGGCGGATTGGACATTGTTTTTTTTTATTTATTTACATTGCCTTATTATCTAACAGTAGTAAGCTAAGAAATTGAAATGATACTGTTTTTTTATGTGCGCAATGAAGTGGTCAATTTACATAGTAACCGAAGTTTTAATTTATTTTTTGACTTATGACCAGTTGATTACCACTAGTGTGATAGCAGTTCCATACTTTTCCTATAAATAAACGTTTTTGTCGGTATGGTATAGTTTTTTTCAATGTATTACACTAATACATTCTTTATATAATATATCTTATTTTATGATTTACGGTAGTTATTAACATTCATTTAATAATGGTCCACTTTCCGACAACATGCGGGCGAGACGTCAGATTTTTATTCAGTAAAAACTTGATTGTGTCTCCAGTAGCGAGCATTTCATCCATCAATGTCTAGCTTAGTGCCGACGCGAACGGAGCTAAATTACCGCGGTAATCTAATTCGACAGCTTGTAATTTATAAATTGTTTTGCGGATTATGATACCAAAGTATTAACGATGATTGAAAAAAGTTGAGTTATTCCTGGCATCCTTTTTATCCAAAGCAGCCAGGTTTTGTTTTTATTTATAACTGAATTTTATTTTGTTCTTTTTCATAGTTTGAATATGCGTGGTGGCTCTTTTGTTTTAATTTAAATCCGGAGATGGGAATGAGCGCAAATAATAGCTAATTCAGGACTTTTCGCCTTTTTGGAATAAAAATACGTTTTATTGAATGCCATTTTCTGGTGTTTTTTGAGTTATTTCATGTTATTTTGGTGGCATTTAAACCTGTGTTTATTTCAAAAACAAAAGTCTAGGCAAATTTAATAGGTGTTTTGGTTGAACTTTCAAAGGGGTGAAAACTATCCATCAAAATTTAATTACTTCCACCGTTTTACTAAACTTTATATTTGACTTTCACCACTTGGAAAGAGTAAAACGTTGCAAATTGCAAATTAGTTTATTTTTGATATACTAATTGGCAAGCAAACAAGCGTACGGCCACCTGACGGAAATTAGTTACCGTAGCCTAAGGACGCCTGCAACACCAGAGGCATCACACATGCGCTGCTGATCCTGAGACCAGCACTCGTACCCTTTAAAGCGAATAACAGCAATGCGAGAACTACTGTTTGGCGGCAGAAATAGGTACGGTGGCAGTACTTCCCCGGACGAACTCTTTCACAAAATGTTATACTACTAAAAATATTTTAAACTGGCAAAAGCCGTCCAAAGCCAAATACAAAAAAAACTGCATTGTGTAAGCGCGCCAGCAACTGTAAATAATCAGAGTAAGACTCACCTTCTAAAAACAAACACATCTTCATTAAGAGCAGCAGATTCGTATCTTCCGTATCTAAAGGCAGATTCAGCACGAAGATGCACCAAGGTTCGGTACACGTTCAGATGGGAGTTCTCGATCAGGCTCTGAGCTTTCACGTTGAGAGTCTCATAGCCTTCTGCTACTGGGAGCCAGGTCTTGTCACCAGAAGAAAAACCTATAGGATCAAAATTTTGTTAAGTGTTAAACAGTTGGTTATCTATACCTCAATGTGTGTGGTCTGTACCAAGTCTCCCTTACCAGCATTTTTCTCAGAGTTCCACTGAAATGGGGTGCGTTCAGGATCCCTTGACTCCTTCCAGTAGTTGATGGGGTCATCAGTGTTACAACCACCAGGGTCAACTGTGTCTTCCCAGCTCACAAAGCCGTCAACCATGCCAATTTCTTCGCCCTTAAAATAATTCTCAGATGATGAAAAGCAATACAAAACATTAGCAATTACAACTATCAGCCATCACTAAGCCAAAATATCTGAGTCTATATAAATTCGTAAAAAACAGAAAAGCAGTCTGTAGACCGTTACTCTGCTCAATTTTTATAATCACCATGTATGTAACAGCTACTCCAGGCATAAGAAGCACAATCATGTTGATTCCATCAACTAACTCTGGGCTGAACCTTGATGCTACTCTGCTGTTATCATGGTTTCCGGCCACCCAGTTAGCAGATTTGTCAATCGGCTTGTATGTCAGGAATTTGTCAAGAGCATACTTGATATCAGAAGCTGAAGAGGATCCATCGACATCAGAAATTAGTACGAAATTGAAAGGCATTTGGGCACCTTTCCTGTCATCTTTACCGAAATACCTCATAGTCAGCTGAGGGCTGGAGTAAGCCTCTGTCATCATAACTCTGCTCAGACCATCCTTATCTTTGAACTCATCGAATATCTCTCTCCATTGATAGACCATATCAAATGTTTCATCTTGGTCTTTAGTGTAAACATGGTTCAAGTAGTCATAGTTATCAGGGTCTGTTTCTAAATTGCTGGCTACAGGCTCATCAGGATATTTGCCACCATATACTTCTTTATCCACTTCGAACAAATGAGCGATAGCATCCACTCTGAAGCCAGCTACTCCTTTGTCAAGCCAAAACCGGATGACGTTCTTCATCTCTTCGACAACGTCAGGGTTACGGAAGTTCAGGTCCGGTTGGCCAATGACGAATTGGTGAAGGTAGTACTTGCCAACTTCTTCTCTGTATTCCCATGCGCTCTTGCGAAATACACTGACCTGAAACAAAATAAATTTGGTGAAAAAATTTAATCTGTTTTTCATGGTGTTACATGCATCCACTGGAAAAAAATAAAACTGCAATAGACCAAAAAAGCTCAACATACTCAATAGTCAATATATTTACCTATTTTTTTTTATTTGGTTACATTTGTTATTATGACTAAATAGTTAGCATCTCATAATACAATCTAGATGTAGTATAGTTGAGGCCTCCCTGTTGAGGCAGACCAGGATTTTATAATCAAGTAATTTAAAAAGTAGGTAGTAAATGTAAATTTTAGCCATAAATATTGTATGGCTACTATATTTATACATATAATATTATATATCAAAGTCAAAGTCAAAAAGAATTTTATTCATTGAAATCACAAGGATCATTTTGAATCGTCTTATAAACTAAAATGTCTCCTTTTAGAAAAATTACGACTATACACCACGTACTTTACTATTCTCCTGCTGACGTTTCGTTGACCATTTTGAGGTCATGCGACGAGAACCATCGCATGACCTTTGAGCGTGGTCGCGGTCGGTGCTCATGAGGAAGGACCTCAAAATGGTCAACGAAACGTCAGCAGGAGAATAGTAAAGTACGTGGTGTATAGTCGTAATTTTTCTAAAATGATACCAAGCCACGATAATTTCAATTCTATTAAAATGTCTCCTGTTCCAACGCGACCAAGCCTAGAAGAATATAGTATATAGATATTTTATTCCTGTTATTCAATTAAAGCGGAATCGGTAAAAGGTCCTTATTGATAATTTAATTACAGAAATTCTGAGCTGACAATCTCTGATTGATGAAGAAGATAATCGACATACTTCTCGGCCATTGCAAATAATAATTTGAATAAATATTTTTATATTTCCTCAGACTTACCCAGTTATTAGGTGGATGTAAGACCCCATTTTCGTCTTCTACAGGGTCTTCCCACACAAAATAATCGAAAAACTTCTCGTGACCTTTCAAAGCCTCCTCGAACCAAACGCTCTCATTGCTCGTGTGGTTAGGTACAAAATCCAAAACTATTTTAATATCTGCAAACACACAACATCTTGTAATTTCAATCTTGAAATGGGTTAACTTTATAACAAGAATTTACGATTAAAAAACTTTTCATGTTCGTACCCAGTTCATTTGCTCTTGCAATGAGTCTTTCAAAATCTTCCATTGTACCATATTCTTCTTGGATGGCATAGAAATCGGCGATATCGTATCCGAAGTCATACATTGGGGACTTGAAGATAGGTGACAACCATGTTGCACCTACACCGAGCTCTTTCAAGTATTCTAAGCTCTCCGTAATTCCTGCAAATGATAATTATTTTTTATTAGTTCCACTGTTTTTGTCTTTATAAAACCATTTTAAAATTTGGGACAGGTCAAATGGAATGTTTTATTTCAAACTTACCATTCAAATCACCAATGCCATCTCCGTCACTGTCCTTGAACGATCTTGGGTAGATTTGGTAGAAAATTGTGGTTTCCCACCATTCCAGCTCCTTCTCTTTAGCTGTCACAGCCAGCAACAAAAGTGGCAGAAGTAAAAGGGTCTTCATTCTGACAAAAGACATAGGTTTGAATTAACTAGGTAAGGTTAAAGAATTTGCGGTACCACTTCTTAAACCTGCCAAAAACCTCTGTAGAAAATATTTCTAATTATTAAAAAACATTATATACGTTTTCTGCCCAGAAAAGGGTTGGAAACATTTTTTCGAAGGTGGTAAATATATGCTTCTCGAGTCACAATATCTATAAAACGTCATGTCATATTCAGAAAAATTCAGAAAGAACAAGTTATGGGAATAAAAATTTAAGCTAACAAAGTTTTAAAAATAAATTCTTATGCATCATTATAAAAACCTTTTGAATTACGGAAAATGCTATAAATGAAGCTATAAATTCTACACCCACTTTCTTGAGGAGATGAATGGCAGGCAGCTTAAAATATGTTTTGAGTGAGAATGGCCAATAATCTATATTTAGATAACAATTTCATAAACCTCTATCTTACCTCAATGCCAAGATGTGAAGATCATTCAGACATGTAGTTTCTTCATTTTATAGTTAAACGTATCTCTATAGATAAGTGGCTGAGATAAAGAAACAGAATAACTTAAAATATGTAGTAACCTTAATAACCTAAGATAAAGAATCTCCACTCAGCCGATATCCACCTACTATTCCATTGCAGAAATTACCCAATAAACTGCTTGTAGAAGCATCGTAACACCCAACAGTCCCATACATAGTCCTGCCCCCCTATTCCCTAACTGAAAGTCACTCGGTGACTAACGTTTGACAAGTAAAATGAACAACAATTACTCAAAATTATCATCAAGAATAAAATTGACAATTGATGGTAATTTTACTTGTCAATTATTGGTCACCGAGTGACTTTCAAGATAGGGAATAGGGAGGCTGATCCCACACTAGGATTCCCTGTGTCAAAGGTATCAAGGAACTATACGAGTACTATGTTACCACAGTAACCAGACTCTGAACATATATTTGCAAATAATTCAAACATTTGTCTCGCGACAGGACTCAAAGCCGCACCTCTCGCGTCTCAGTCGGCTACTTGGCTGCCGTGCTAGGAGGTCGTAGATGAGTCAGAGACTGGTCCACAAATGAATGGCTGACTGTAGACATACCGGGAATATTATTTTATAAATAATGCATTAAGGTGGATCGTCTTTCATGTGGCGTGAAATTCAAATTTTATTGTGTTTTTTGCTCAACAACATTTCTTGAGATAGCAAAAACAGGTTTTTGGGATAACTATAGGAGACCCAACACACATTTTTTATGATAGTATCTCATAAATGACATTAGTTAAGCTCCCTGATCCAAAAAAAACACTAAAAATCATTGAACAATATTCGTAGCTAAACTAATTATCTTTATGAGATACTTACAAATAAAACACGAGTCTTTAGTCTCTTAGTTTTCGGTTTTTGATATCACAAAAAGTGTTCATGAGCTGTGATGAGCAAAAAACATGAATAAATTTGAATTTCTATTACACTATTTATTTATTAATATATAATACCCAACATTCACATACGTAGTATTGATCCCACATTAGCATTCCATGTGTCGTGGTATCAGGAACTACGAGTGCAATGGTACCATAAGACCCAGACCGGGATCAAATATTTGCAGATCATATATACAAACATTTGTCCCGCAGCGGGAATTGAACCCTCTTGAATCTCAGTCGGCTACTCGCCCGCTGCGCCACAGAGGTCCAAAAAATGGAAATGAAATGGATGAAAAAATGGATGGATATGGAAATTAAAATGTGTTTGAAGACATCAAAAAATATGTACCTACTTAGACTAGGTAGATAACCTACTTATAAAGGATTTATGAGTTATAGAGTATAATAGAAAAAACTTTTCACAGTTCATGACATTTAATTAGTTTATTGTTCATCAAAGCATTTAATTAAAACATTATGGAACAATATGAAAAATTCCGCTATATCGATCAGTTTTCAGTAAGTTAGTTATCGTTAATTCAATTTGAGCACAAGTCCTTCGTAGCCAGAAACGGGTAGGGATGCAGCCTCGAAGGAGTCTCTGAAAAAATAAAAAACAAAGTTACTTATTGTTTCAGTTGAATTGAAATAAAATTTATATATTATGTCTTTTCCCTGGTAGGGGTATGAACGGCCATTACCCCTACGGGGAAATAATAACTTCGTGACTTGAAGCAAATTACGCGACCGTGGAAGAATAGTACTACGAGTAACACTGCCTGTCGCGTCATTAGGGTTCGTTCGTTCGTAGTATCGTTGGTTCTTTCTTTGCCACATTGTTGTAGGTCATAACCAGCTTGAGGTATAGTAAAATAACCAGTGTAGTGAAAGGATGTGTGCTCGCAGAGGCTTTTTTCATGCACTCATGTCTTCAAATGATTGATATCATGCTGGTTTTGTTCATCGATTCAGAGCGTTAGTAGAAAATCCTATAATGCATGACCGGGATACAAACCCTGAGGTTTGGATGTTGGGGTCACTATATAGTCACTACACCACTCTTAGCCAAAATTTGAATTTAAGACAGAGGGGGGGGGGGGGCAAGTGACACCCAGTTAGTTGTTACCTACACCCTGATTTTTAATTTCAGACAATTTTTGTAAACAAACAAATGTCAAGATATGCCACTGTGAGTGTCATGATTGTGTAGCATACGTGTAAATTCTCATATGACACACACACATGACACTTATACACACAGTGGCATATCTTGACATTTGGTTGTTTACAAAAATTTACAGAAATTAAAAATCTGGGCATAGAAAATAATGTAGGGCAAATACACTTTATTGACATAATTATCTTTTAATTAATTTTTAAACTTGTTTGTTGGTTAGAACTTACCCTTCATTCTTAGGCGATTGGATGCTCCTTAGTACCACGCTGACTTCACCAACAACATTTTCGAAGTACGTCAAGTCAAGAACGTGTTCGGAATCCCTCATGTTTACCAATACAAGGTAGATTTCACCGTTGTACCATCTATTAGATAACAAATTAAGAATAAAGTTTTCAATAAAAAATTGTTTTCGAGGTTTGACTTGAATTAATGCATGCCGAATTGCCGAGCTAAGAAAAGCATAGAATCTCTTCACCCTAGCCTACAGCCTTTTTCTATCTCTTTTTTCAAATGTAGGTATACACTATTTGCCGTGACAATTTGCAATGTTTGTGTTATCAAAAATTACTCCTTAGCAACATACTATATAGGCCGAAAATAACTACATATCTTCGGGAATATGTTGTTTTAGATAGTCTGTTCAATATCATACGATATTTTATCAGATAACACCATTTATAGTCACGTAAATTTTATGGAATCTGTAGACACCTTACATAACATATTATGAGATTAACTTTCATGAAAGCAACTATTTAATTCCTATAAGTTATGATTTAATACTTTTATGTAGTTTTTTTATTTATATTATCTTACTTCTTTGTTATAGTAGATTTAAAAAGGTTTACCTTCTGAAAATAAATACGTCTTGGTTGAATGCCAATGATTCGTATCTTCCGTGTCTGAAAACCATCTCCTGACGGAGTTCAGCCAAAGCTCGGTACACCTTCAGATGTGATCGGTCAGATGCTTCCTGCACTTCCACGTTCAAGGTCTCGTAGCCTTCAGCAACTGGTAACCAGGTCTTGTCCGCAGTAGAGAAACCTGTAGAATTTGGTATTTATTACTGTTCTTTGTTGATATTGAGGCAAACTTTTCAAAATAGATGTACCTTATTCCCAGTGTTTATTGAGAGAAATTGAAATTGAGCTGTAGAAACTTTAAAATGGTAATATTCTCGACACCTTCGTAGTGCGGTAGGTTAGCAGCCAGCTAAGAAACAAGAGATTGTGGGTTTGATTCCTGCAATTGTATGATCGATTGTTGCAGATCATGTAAACATTTGTTCCGGTTTGTTGGTTTGGTTGTTGTGGTACCAGTACCATGGTACTCGTAGTTCCTGATACCCACGATACAGGGAATTCTAGTGTAGGCTTAGGACTATTTATGTGACTGTTATAATACTGACGATGAGATCAAACTGTTGCTCTAAAAATAACGTTGCTGATAGTGAGATTTTCACTCTACATCTTGTATTATATCGCATTCTAATGAATATTTCCTGAACCTACCAGAATTTTTCTCAGCGTTCCATTGGAATGGCGTCCTCTCTGGATCTCTTGAGGTCTTGGCGTAGTTGATTGGATCATTGGTGTTGCAACCAGAAGGATCTACAGTATCCTCCCAGCTTACGTAACCATCGACAAGTCCAATCTCTTCTCCCTATAAGAATAAACATTTTATTGCAAAGAAGACCATTCAGTACCAGTCAGTACTGAGAAATTAGTCGATAAAATGGCTAAATAACTTTTCATTTAAAAAACCGACTTCCGCCATTGTATTCGACTAAATATCTGGATGAAAAAAAAATTATGATAAAACCATAGTGGTGAAAGGGTTATGATACTTTCTGAATGCAAATCCTTGGTTTGTTGCTGAAAATATCAAAATCGCTATATTTACAATATTTGAGGAGTTCCCTCAATTCCGCATGGATTCCATCATAAGAACAGGATTTTCAAAAAAATGGGACCAATCTGGTAGTATGTATATCTATTCAAATAAAAAAATATTTTTCCAAATTGGTTCATAAATGCCGGAGATATGAGGTAACAAACATAAAAAAAAAACAACCGAATTGAGAACCTCCTCCTTTTTTGTGAAGTCGGTTAAAAAACATCTTTTAGTATTGCATATAGTGTGAATAAGTTCATCTGGAGAAGACGTACCACCAAAATACGTACTTAAACCACAATATGCACTGCCGGTTCCGGTTTGCCGGTATGGGGTGCCGGTGAAATTACAGGCACATGAGAGTTTTCATTATTATGCCTCAGGATGACGGGCACAGATTGCCACTGTACGTCCAAGGTGTACGTTACCTAAGAGGAATTGCAATTGTGGTTACCGTTTTGCATCAGGTAGGTAGGTAGGATATCAGGTAACATGTCTGTTCAGAAATTTACATAAAATAACATTTTGAGCGATCGTCAAATGGTTTCAAAAAAAGAAGAAATCTTATATTTTATAAAATATAAGTACGCAATGACAAATAGTTAAAAGGTGCTTTACCATGTAAGATACTCCAACACCAGGAAGAAGCAGTACGAGCATGTTAATACCGTCAACCAAAGCCGGACTATAGCGGGTTGCCATTCTGCTGTTGTCATGGTTGCCAACCTGTAAATTCAACCATTGATCAAAAATTTACATGAATGAATTTGAATTCATGCCATTTTTTTGTGAAATTGAACTTACCACCCAGTTTGCGTCCTTATCAACAGGCATGTAAGTCAAGAACTTATCAACAGCTCGCTTGATATCAGCAGCCGAGGAAGACTCATCCACATCAGTAATGAGATCGAAGTTGAAAGGCATCTGAGCTCCTAGCCTATCTCCTTCCCCGAAGTATTTCACTACATCTTTAATAGCAGCGTATACTTCAGTCATCATGACTCTTGGTTCACCATCTATAGCAGTAAACTCTTCAAACACATCTCTCCATTCGTACACCATGTAGTAAGTCTCGTTGCGGTCCTTAGTGTAGATATGGCTGAGATAATCGTGAGATTCGGGGTCTACGTCGGTTCTGCCTGATAAAGGCTCATCAGGGTAAACGCCTCCAAAAAGTTCTTTGTCGACTTCAAATAAACAGTTCACGGCATCTACTCTGAATCCAGCAACGCCTTTACCCAACCAGTACCGGATTATGTTCTGCACGAATTATGAAAAAAATCAGTACTACTAACTAGGTACTTCATATAACCGGTTCTTTCCTGGTTAGGTCAGAGACTAGTTTTGGGGTATGGTTGCCCTAAAATGGGCCTTGTGTGGTGAAAGGATTCAATTTAATGTGCCTTGCAGAGCAAGGATTCTTATTATCGTTTACAGAGTTAAACTCAACCAATGCCATTTAAGCACATGCCACATGACATATCATTATCATCAGCCTGCTTACGTCCACTGCACAATGCATGGCGGGATTAACCATAATCAGGCGGATTGGTGATCGCAGCTTGGTGTTGAGTACTTAGGCGGATGATGCTGCCTATCCACTGTTGAAATCCCTTAGTAAGGCTTCTACTACATCCACGGGATGTCTACTCTAAATCTGGTCATAACAAGGCACATAAAAATATCATACTATGTATTATATCATATAAATACATGTATACAACTATTCCGAAGGCTTACCTTCATTTCTTCAACGACATCAGGATTACGGTAGTTCAAGTCAGGTTGGCCAACAACAAATTGGTGCAAATAATATTTGTCAACTTCCTCTCTGTATTCCCATGCACTGCCACGGAAATGGCTCAGCTAAAACACATAAATAAGATCAATAACACGTACTTACTTAAGAAATTGGCATACATTTTTGTATTTTTTCATAAAATCTCACCCAGTTGTTAGGTGGCTGCTTGTTGCCGTCCTCATCGATAATTCCGTCCTCCCAAACGAAGTAATTGTAATACTTCTCGTTGCCTTTCAACGCTTCTTGGAACCAGACGCTCTCGTTTGAAGAGTGATTTGGTACAAGATCCAAAACAACTTTAATGCCTGTCAAATAATAACGTGATTCAAGGAATTCTGTCTAGTCGCTATTTAAGAAGTTGTTAGGAATCTATTTTTATGTAATACCCTTACCTTGCTCGTTAGCCTTAGTTACGAGATTCTCAAAATCCTCCATGGTTCCGTACTCATCGTGAACGGCATAAAAGTCGGATATATCGTATCCGAAATCGTACATCGGTGATTGAAACATTGGCGATAACCAGATTGCTTCGACGCCCAGGCCTTTGATGTATTCCAGTTTTGAAGTTATGCCTAAAACAACACAGACATATTTAGCCACGCTGATTTAGCTGGATTACAGAAAAATGACAAATAGCTACCGTTTAAATCTCCGATGCCGTCACCATCACTGTCTGCGTAAGACCTTGGGTAAATCTGATAAAAGATCGTAGTCTCCCACCATTCTTTCTCTTTTTCGCTGCTCTTCAGTACATTCCCACAACAAAGAACTGCCAACAACGGCAGTAGAATTACTGCTCTCATGATTTGGTATTACCAGAGGTATTAAAGACAGCTAATGTTATACTATTACTGAAGAAATCATCAAGATTTATATAAAAATGCTATTTATATAAATTATGTTATCAGCTTTATCAAATCAATATATCTTGACCAAGTGGTCTGATAAAACATCTGAAGTGGTCGAGATTAGATTCAAAAAAACTTCTAAATATTTGGAATATTTTAAGTCACTTCCTTAGCTCGTGTTCGAAGTTCCAAGAATTTGGCTCTTTAACATCAAAAATTTTTTTACATTTGGTAATAGTTAAATGTGAAAATAACTATTAGCTTAAGGTACGTAAGGAACGTTAGCAAAGTGGCGCGAAATTCGATTTTTTGCTCATTACAGCTTATATCAACATTTGTTGAGATAGCGAACACTGATTTTGCGTGAATCGGGAGACTTAACACACACATGTTTTAATAGACAGTATCTCTGATATTGGTGGTAAACTAATGATATTTATGAGATACATATCAATTTGAGTTAGGTCTCCTGATTCCCGAATTTCACCCCACTTTGCTAACGTTCCACCTTAATGGAAAACTATAGGCATTTTATGTATTTAAGAATACCTACTGTCCTATAATATTATAAATGCTAAAGTTGGATGTTTATTTGTTATTCGTCACGCATATAAACGCCTGAACCAATTTTGGTGAAATTTAGTAAGACTATGACCTGAACTAACTCATGGGATACTTTTGATTTCGGTACCATGTGAGCCAACAAAACCTCGGGCAGATCCTTCCTTCTCAGTCGTTACACTCTTGACAGAGTGGTCGTGGACATCATGAAGTATTGTTGTTGGGGGCAGATGTGGCTCGCCTCACGATATCTCGCCATTTATCCCTATTGATGGACATCCTCGTGCATTCATGCAGGTTGCCACCCACAGCAGACTTGATCTGCCCCCCTATTCCCTATCTTGAAAGTCACTCAGTGACCGACGTCTGAGAAGTAAAATTACCATCAATTGACAATTCTTCATAATATATTTTTTATTGTCATTCTACTTGTCATACGTTAGTCACTGAGTGACTTTCAGTTAGGGAATAGGGGGGCTGGTCAGTCCAACGCATGGGTGATCTTCCGCGCGGTCGGGTGCCTTCTACTCGTCCTTGCACAACAAGATGCTCAATGGAATCAGTGTCGGGCAGATAATAGTTTTTAAATAAATCTCCTATTTCCACAAGCAGCCTTCAATGTCACATTTAGATTTCAACAGCATCTGATAACCAGGTACTAGCCTCTCAAGTGATATCCTGAAGCCATGAGCGAGCCGTTATCATGTCAATCCAAAGGTCTTTAACTATTGTTGAAACTGTGGTGATAACAAACAAATAATCTTCACCACAAACAAATAATCTTCACGTGATGGTATTCAATTGTCTTATTCTATAATGTTACGGAATAACAATGTATCTACCTAAATAAAATCATTCGTTACGTGGAAAATTTCCGTTTAACTTTGGTTGTATCTGCTAGCAGAACTAATTTTGAAACTAAGGTCTTTAGTGTTTTTCTGGCATTATAAGAAAACATAAAATTTATGGATTTCGACCAATGCGTATATTCAATTGCAAATTTTGCTTGTTTTGTGGTTTTTATGTTTTCTTATAATCCTATATAATTTATCCTATAATAATCTATTGCTTACAATCTAGAACAAACAATGAAATGGATGGTATATTTAATAAAATCAGTGCTATAATATTTCTACCCCAACCAGTCTCAAAAAAATTATATTTATTAATACTTACTGGTAAACTTTGTTAAATAATTTCAAACAGTTGTAATTATTTTTATCAATAGAACATGCAATAACAATTTGTACCATACATAGTTAAGTGCAAAATTAATTACCTATACTTTTTCAAAATATCAACAAAATGTTGAATGTTTCTAGACAATGTTGATGTATGTCGCAATATATCTATGAAATATTATTACATACACATAAACACTTGGATAGTTTTATGATAAAAAGTGACGTGCATGGTATTAACACGAGAAATAAACACAAACTAAATATACCAAAATTTCGATTAAAGAAAGTAAGTGGGTCTTTTATGGGGAATTCTGTACGGTTCTATAATAAACTTCCAGAAGGTGCATTTAAACTTCCTATTCGAAGATTTAAATCCTACATAAAGATGAATCTAATTAAGAAAGCGTATTACACTTTTAATGACTATATTAATGATAAAGCCGCGTGGCCTGATGTCGCTCTGCCCCTCGACTGCTAAAATGGAAATTTGCAATATCTGTACTATTTACATGTTTGTATTAGATTATTATTTATAAGTATAACAAGCGTAGCGTGTGCTGTCTTGCATATTTTTGCTGATGTTTATTTACTTTTGACTACCTTCCTAAGGTTTTAAAGTTCTCATTTACTATGTATCAGCAACTCCTTGCTCCGAGGCACCACACAGGCGCTTCTCACCTAGTGGTAAGACGGACCATTTATGTAAGCCAAGCCGAGTTTGTTGCCTGATTCTTCTAGGCATGGTCGCGTTGGAACAGGAGTAATTTAATTTTATATAAGACGATTCAAAATGATCCTTGTGATTTCAATGAATAAAGTTCTTTTTGACTTTGACTTGACTTTGACTTATGTATGGGAGTTTATTCGACAGTACATTTGATCCGTTGATCCATTTGCCATGAAAGGTAGGTAAGGTTGGTGATACCATTACAATCGGCAAGTTTGTATTTAACCAAAGGCGGTAAATAAAAAATTGAGATAGGGATGAATATCACTAGATTAGATAATCTGCTAATTTTACTATTTTGTCTACGATTTGATACTTAGTCATTTTACTACTAAATTACGATCTAAATCTAGGATATTTTTTTTGCTTTTTAGTCTAATAGTGCAATTAAGACCTTCTGTGCCCGACCCCGCGTAAGCGTGAATCTATCTCATTAGTAAATTACTCTTGTTCAATGTTTTCCTTATTTGATATTCCATGTTTTTTTGCCTATTGAACTACATAAGTTACCTTTTAAACGCGAAAACATCATTAGTCAGCCCAAAAGACTCATAGTGACCCAGTTGGAACGCTGGACGAACGCGCAAGTTAGTCAGGGCTCTGTATACGAGGTAGTGGGAACGCACAGCTGACTTCTGATTTTCTAAGTTCAATTCCATATAGTTAATGGCGAGTGGGAGCCACGTGTGTTCAGCGTTTGAGAAACCTAGAAAAGAAACATTAGCTAGATTTTATCTCTGTTTATAATAGTCTGTCGAGCTCTGTGATATATCATCTTAAGCTGTTAGAAATCCACTGATGACGAGGCCTTTCTCATAGAATGCAATGGGGATTTGCCATTATGACCATTCTTGGCAGGTAGAATGGTGATCGCAGTATTGGTGTTACCTACTCTGGTGGATGTTCTTACAACATCTACGAAATGAGACGGATTGGTTTATTTTGGCTGGACACACCACGACACGGTTTAAATAAGCTAATAGCAAAAATGTAATTTCTAATAGCAATATTATTGGTAGCAACTATATAACGTTTTCTTGCCACAAATTTAATAGTGATAGTAGCGAATAAAACTATGGATCGCAATGTACTTTGAAGGTCAACGATACTGACGGTATCAATGGATTAGATGTGTTATATTTGGATACTGCATTAAAACAACAACAAAAAATGTTTACCTGTTGCTTAAAGTTAAAGTAAGTTAAGTTGTTGTTGTTGTATTAAAGGGTGAATAAAAAATGTAGGTTGACCATAATAATGGTAACATATCATATCATGGTATCGTTGTATCATGCAGGTCATAGGAAAATGTAAATGAAATATTGTTGATTACTTTGCAACCGAGAGGTATGAAGATAGAATTTACAAAAAATATTTTGATATTATGATTAACTGTGTCAGCAGGCTATAAATTGTTAAAGCTGTCTGTTTATTCTAAGAAAGTTTTTTTAACGTTACACATTTCTACGGTACAAATGCTGAAACGAACAATCTACTTTATGACACGATTAGTGTAATCTCCTCTATTCGTCATCCTAAGGTGCGTCATGTCAGCAACGTTTTAAATAATGTTATCCGTTCAAGAAAAACTAAACCCTTTGCCATTGTAATAATGTATAGTTTACAAAATGTCTGTCTATAGAAAAGATATCCGTGTTGTATGAGCCCACACTTGAGTGTGTCAGCTTAAGTTATCAATATGGTGAATTGCATTTGGCGCAGTATCAGAGGTCCACCTCCACCTCACCTAACAACAGATAAACTATTTGGTTCATTTAATGTTAGGCGGAAATCTCTGTTTATTACAATTGCAATACATAGTAGGCCCTTCCACCTACAGTATACTCTACATGGTCTTGCTTTGCGCCCATCAACCTATAAGACATTTTAAGTTAAAAAGTTACATGTACCTTTAATTTCACCCACATACCCTGGGTCAAACCAAAACATAGCAATGCTGCAAATTCAGCAAAATAGGAACGGAATATTTATATGGAAATTTTTTAAAGAGTTTTATTTACCTACATTTATATGCCTACTAGGTATTGCAACTCATGTAGAGTTTTAATATCAATGTGGAGCAAGAAACATCCTTGTATAGGAAAGAGTGTTAGTACATTTCTGCCTAATATGCGTATGCACCGACTTTTCTATGCTTTTAAAGCTTTTTCTCTGATTTTCCTTTTCTTTCTGAAACGTCAAATCGCTTCAAAGATACGCCAAATGTCAAATTCCGTCAAGTAGTTTCAGAGCTACAAGGGAACAGATGAACAAACTTCAAACCCGCCCGAAATGTTCAAAATGATTGATGTTTTTTACATGGATATTAATGTAATTTCGTGTACATTTTGTACACGAAATTCCGTTGTTATTCCTGTACGTCCCATGAACAGTCAACACGACCCACTATATCCCACGATATCACCACTAACCGCCACATTAATGGAGCACTTCTAGAAGACTCTTGAAGATTTTACTGAACGTTAAAATTTCATAATCATTACGCTTGACAGGTGGATTGGTGATCGCAGGACTGGTTTTGAGTTCTGAGTTCTGCCTACTTTCTGGTTTAATCCCCAACTCGGCCTTTACGACATCCAAGGAAGGAGACGGAAACGGACATTCTTAGGCTAGACACACTGTTGCAATTTAATAACTCTCCATACTCTATTACTCTTCTATAAATTGCATTAAATTATTTACAGAACTTGCTTGGATGGATTGGACTATAAATTATCATATAAACACAATGACGGTACCAAAACCCTTATACAAAAAACTTAATGTAGTATCAACATGCTCTACAACATGGATTACATAAACTTTGACGCCTCCTATCCGTTTCATGCTCGTTAATTTATTTCAAGCTCAGCCAAGACCTCGAGGTTGGCTCTTGAGTTTCACACTTAATTAACCAGACGTAAAATGGGTCTTCATGAAGTCCCTAAATGGGCGCATGCTTGGCGGAAGTTAATGGGCTGTCTGATAATCAATCTATGCAATGATATGAGGATGTGGTTCCTTAGAGTTTGGATTTACGCTGCATTCCATTCAAATTTAGTAGAGCTTGAGTTATTTTCTACAACATTGTCGTTTCAAAAACATGTCTTTCTTTCCTGATATTATACTATCTATCTCCAGATTTACCTATACTATAATCCTGCTTGCAATTATTTTGAAAATCATACAAGAAAACGGGACAAGATGGGCAGCAGCATTCATCTGAGTAATTAACATCAAAATCACGCGATCGCAAATTCGCCTGCCAGTGTGGTGATTATCTTATTATATAGGGAGGTCTCGTTCATTACTGGAAGTCTACCAGCGGTTGAAGAATAAAAAAACATTAAAATCAATACACTTGTGATGAGTTTGTCAATGGAGATGCTTTGTGGCTTATGTGCGCTCATATTGAACAAGCATTCAGACAGAATAACAACAGCTGTTCCAAACATCCTGTGCGGTATTAGAACGGAAACCGCAACTGTTTCCTTTACCAAATGGGACTGCTAAGAGGTGATTGGCTCTTCTCCTAGAGCATAGCACGACAGGATAATATTAGCAGGTATTTCAAGAGTTACCTATTCTAGGTCCTATGGTTCATATTATTGGAACATAACCAAAAAAAAAGTAAATTAAAAACATCATAAAACCTGACTGCGTAAAAAGTGAACTGAAAAGAAAAAAACAAGTCCAGTAGTCTAGAATTATGTGAAGTAATATTCTATAACTACACTATTTAAAAAGTTTCATCTTCGATACACACAGTCAACAAATTATAATGCGGAACATAGCGACTGGACCCGTTATTGGGAAGATTTTGTAATGTGTTAAACTGCCTATCAATGCCGAAGACAAAACATTATTACAATGCCATGGCTATTCCACGTTTATTTGACAAAGATAATCGATATTCGAGAATCGATGTTCTATCTGAGTGGTCTCGTCTCGATGGATACGTTTCGGATTGAATTTCACCTATTTTCCGACACTCAATATGAACTTGTCTCCGAGTACGACTGTGACATTTCAGTTTCAATATATTAGTTTTGAATTTAAATTCAAACTTACAGATTCGGTTTTTATTATAATACATACAAAATTTCACGAATTTATTCCTCTTGGGCATACTCAGATCCGAGAGGTTTATTCATTGTAACTTTACTAAAATAGATTAATATTTGATTCCTTTTGATTGTTTGTTTTATAGGTGTTAGTTTTCTACTGTCCAATGTTTAGAACCGAGTTGTTGCTGCCATTTTGGAAGAATTATGACTATACACCACGTACTTCACTATTCTCCCGATCACGTTTGTTGACCATTTAGAGGTCCTTCCTCATTAGCACCAACTGCGACCACGCTCGAAGGTCGTGAGGAAGGAACACGTTGTTGGTGCCAGCTCTTACCAATAGTAAGTAACTAGTACTTCCTTGAACGAACTCTTTCACAAGAAGCTCTCTACTATGCCTCCTATGATAAAACTACCATCATCATCATCACTCACGTGGTACTAAGTACAGGCCTTGCTTTACGGCGCCATTGGAATAACGCGATTGTAAAATGAATATTCCTGAGTGCACTATCAGAGCAACTCGCGCCTTCAACCCTTGCGCCATCAACGGGCAAGCACTAGCTTCGTAAACCTTTACAAGATTATGTCAGTAAAGTGCACTAAGGCTGCGTTGACGTGAAAAGTAGGTTACATGCGCTTACTTGTACAAATCCGGTTGTGGCACAGAAGAGTTTTTGATTGGATTCGATTTTGTAAAGCACCATTATTATCTATCACGAATGCGTCTTAACCACGTGATACAATGATGTCTCGCGTATTAAGATCGTAAGAAGATTTAAATTAACACTTATGGGGACTCATGCGTTTGTTCTATATAAGGACCGGGATTGGACCAGATAAGTGAACGTGATCAGCACTTTGCGCCGGTCATCCAATACGTAAACATTAGCCGTCTATTGATGATGACCTCCGTGGCGCAGTGAACGAGAAGCCAGCTGATTTGTAAGAGGTGCGGGTTAAGTTCCTGTTGCGGTGACTATAACGACGCCAAGCAAAACATAAAAAACAGTGTGATCGTGTTTTGTATTATGCGATGGAAGGTTCTTATAATATTCCATACAAGGCACGCTAATAGTATGGGAGTGGAAACGCGCCTACGACCTGGTTTTAAGTACAGCCCACTTATGTCAGATATCTTGTTCCTGTAGCCCGGGGGTGCTGTGTCGAGTTTCCAATTACACAGGAAAGGAAAATCCGCTAATTTCTTCAGGCATTTTGCTATTTTCGTCGGATTGTCTAGAAACGTTATTTATGTTAGCTTTTATTTTAGTAACTTTTACGTACAAGGTTCTCATTGACATTGGTTTTAGCTGATTTGTGCAAACGTTACGTGTTGCTTATCAAACAAGGTTCTTAAAGATGAGGTTTATTGTTACACGTATGGGGCGCAACAATAGATTAGAGAATGCGTAAGACAAAACAGATTTGGATGGAAATAATGCCAAATACACTCAGAGCACAGGTTCATGGAAATATTTAGTTGGCGCACATCTATCTATGGAGAATATACTAAACGAACTCACCCGAGAAAGCAAAAAAACTGACGACTTGAAATAAACCTAGCAATAACCAAGATAATGAGCACCAGAGAGGAGCGAGACCTATTTGTAGAGAATGTAAAAATTTTGTAAAGTATCTTAAAGAAAATATTTACCTCGGTCAGTCAGTTTCTGTTGAAGATAGTATACGTAAATAAATTCAAAGGCAGATTGCAATATCTTGAAAAAAAAGTCGGGAGTAATAAATATCAAGGTAACACGCGATAAATAATCGTGACAATTTTAATAAACATCTTGAAAAAAATATTGGAGTCTAAAAGAGATTATGAAAAACAAGCAAGTAGACATAAAACTAAAAAAGAAAGTGTATGAAAGTATCATCCTTCCAAACTTGATATAATTATGGTTGCCAAACTTGGACTATCACCAACGACGAAGAAAATAAACTCGCAATTATGTCAGAGGAAGAGGGAAAGAAGCATGTTAGGACTTGTACTAATATTTATTCTGTGGTTAGGTATAAGGCAATCCGACAGAATAACAAACACTTTAAGGAAGTAAACAAAACATCATTACATAACATCATTTGTAAAATAAGGACACCAAAGTGGAACTGGGCAAGACATGTTAGCAGAATGGAAGACACAAGGTGGACGAAAAAAGTGATAGAGTGGATAGGTACTATGAGATAATAATAGTAGTAGAGGAGAGTAAAGGAGTAGAGGACGACCACGGAAATGTTGCGAAGATATATTTAGTTTACCCCCTCTTGGACCCCAATATCTCATCAACCCCCCGACCTTTATACCTCATAAGATAAGATAAGATAAGATAATATTTATTCACAAGAAAATTAATAAACTAAACAAAGGAACTAAATATAGTGCTTTCATGACAGTTAAACTCAATTCAAACACCTACCGGATGAATGTTTAAATAATTACTAAATAAAATTCCAGGATCAAAACATAGGTAGGTACTTAAATTATAGTTTAACAATAATGAGCATCCTCAATAAAGATGGCAGTAACAGTAGTAAAACTTTACCTTCCGTGCTAGTTAAAAAACTGTGTTACGGCAAGGTAACGCTTCCCACCCCATAATTAAGTTGCAAGTTCTAGAACCTAAATAATATAATTTAATACACAGTATAATAAAAGCAAGTCTACATCAAACCAAAATTAATGCGATTTAACTATTAATGATGCATTCTGCTACAAACAGGATAACCTAAAGCTAAATTATATAATGTTTAAACACTAAAAATAATATAGGTACACGCAAAAGAAAACCATAAAGAAATACAATTAAAAGAAAAAGTATCCGCAGAAGTAAATACAAAGAGGTGTATTATAATATACTACAAGAAATATGTAGTTATTAGCAGTGACTACCTCTATGGCGCGGTGGGCAGGAGCCGGCCGAGATGCGAGAGGCCACGGGTTCAACTCCCAATGCGGGATAAATGTTTGCATGATCCGCAACTACCTGTTCCGGGTCTGGGTGCTATGGCACCATGGCACTCGCAGCTCCCGACACCCACGACACAGGGAATCCCAGTCCGGGATCATGACCACACATGTGACTGCTGGGTGTTATGTTAAGTTATATTATGTTAATTACATAGTCACATACATTAGTCCTATCTTAAGATTTGTAGTAAGGTCTCCGTTCCTTCGTAATCCAATGAATTTAAGAACTCTTCTATGATATTACCGCAAATATATCTAGTGTTATCCTTCAACGTTACAATTTTACTTATCCGGTTATATAAGAAAGGCCCCAAGAAATATGCGAAACTCTGTGCAAATCTAGTATTGCAGCGGGGAACTCTGTATACTTCATGTGCTCTTCTGCGGTTCACATAATGAGTAGGAAAAGCATGTTGTTTTATGGTAATAAGTTTTATAAACAGCTTGCGCACAGTTAGCACTTTAGATTCTTTATATAGGTCCAATGTGGGGTAACGGAAGGGTTTAAAATACAGTACTTTCAAAATAGAGCGCTGTGTTCTTTCTAACTTAATAAGAATGGTCTTTGCTGCACCTCCCCATGCCGAGATTCCATACGTTAATATTGATTGGCATAGAGTCAGATAGACAGTTTTATTTGTTTGCTCATCTTTAAGGTATCTGATTTTTTTAAATATGTGTATAAGTTTTCGAATACGTGTTTTGAGAGTATCTATTTGAGATCTCCAGTTTAGATTTTTATCAATTGTAAACCTTACTTACAAATTGAACCAATACTATCTACCCCCATATCTAATTTCATGATGATCGGATCAATGGTTGGGAAGTTTTCATCGGACAAACACATACGAACACCGATTCTTCCAAGTTGGCTCAGAGAACTCACTTCGCTCGTTCAATAAAATCTCATAATTCATCACCCTTCAAACCAGTACACAGCAAGCATTACTGCTTGGCGGGATAAATAGTAGATCTTCCCCAGACGAACTCTTTCAAAAAAAAGCTCTACCTACCTCTTTACTCTGACCTACATGGAATAAAATATATTTTAAGAAAACGTTATAGGTACAACACGCAACAGGCAAAAAAGTGCATGACCTGGCTATAAGTACGCCAACAACAAAAAATTTGAATAAAATTACCCAATTCCAAGTAAACTTAAGTTTAAAATAGCATTCATATTTCACTTGAAAAGCAATCGCACTGCAGTTCTCCTTGGGGATACCGACATGCAAATGTTCCTGGATTCGTGCTCGGGTTTATTCCACTTTAAGGGAATAGTTTTCATGCTATTGCATTTAAATTTGTACTGCTATTAGTCAGAAACCGTGTGTTTTGAGAAAACATAGGTCCTTTAACTATAAACTAGCAGTGATGCATTTTTGCAAATGTACTTATGCAGTTTTTTATTTAAATGCCTTGCTTCTATATTATTTTCAGGTGCCTTTGAAATTTGAAAATGGTCAGTGTTTGTTATGTAGCGTTTTATAAATTATTACACATGCATACATCACACTTTAATCCCTGAGTATTCAGATCTTCAGAAGTTCAAAATATTTAGTTGGAACCGTCGTAAAAATTTATTTATTATTTATTATTTATTTATTTATTTATTAAAAAACTATTATAACACCTTAACAGAGTAGGACCTAAAGCGATGTTATATGCACATGATTATATAAAATAAAAACAAAGAACCAAGCTTAAAAATAAGTAGGTACCTACTGGGGAATACCTATAATATTACTAATAGGCACCACAACTATTCAACTTTCTCCAAAACAAGCTGCGCTATCTCCATGAGTTTCGGCAGGCTGTGATGAAAAATGTCAACATTGTTCTCCGAAAGAACATTAACTAAACGGATGGCGTGTGACATTGGGGCAAATTTGAGTAAGTTTGTTCTAAATATTGGCTGGCAGAGCAAGGCGGGGCGGCGGCGCGCGCTCGCGCAGCCATCAGGCGCGCGCAGCCGCAACGCCGCCAGCACTTCCTCGTGGTGCACGAGCCCACTCAATACTCGCACGATGTACTTGACCAGCGCCATATCCCTTCTAACCGACAGTCTACAGTACCCGACCATACCCATAACAAATAAACTCGGGTACATAAGCGGGTAGTAGGGGTATACTCCGTACTCCTTCAAGTATAAAAAACGTGTGAATTTATTTTGAATTTTTTCAATCATTAGTCTGTATTTTGGCTTCATGGGGATTCCATATTAAGGCGTTCGTTTCTAGATGGCTCCGAACCAAAGCATTGTAAAGGATTTTGATGATAAAAGTATTATTGAAGTTCGTACTTTGCCTCAGAATAAAACCCAAATTTCTGAAGGATTTGGCGCATAGGTTAATGATATGTTTGCGAAACGTTAAATCGGGTACCATTTCAAGGCCCAGGTCGCGCACTCGCGTCGCTAGCGGTAACACCTCGCCACCGACCTCATACAGATGCCGCAGCGGCGCGCGCGCACGAGTATAGCTCACCATGCAGCACTTTGCTACATTGAAACGCAGCTTGTTGTGTTCAAATTCTAACAACTTGACTACATACATAATATAGATAAAAGATGGAGTCCCCATTACTGTTGTAGTGGATGACGATTGCAAGTACCTACAACGGAATTTACCTTTTGAGTTGTACCATTAACCTGGTTTATAAATAGAATTCAACTGAAATCGAGGATATTAAAGCTCACGAAATTAAATCCATATATGATGTCCAAATTGATTTACCTTCTATTTAAAATCCACCTTCCATGCAGAACTTACTAAGATAAACCGCAAAAAAATTGCGGTCTGTTTTATTTCAGGCTATTTGAGATCGCGATAACTTTAGCACGACTTAAGCTTAGATAATGCTGCACATTATTACTTAGTTTAACCACTTCACACACTATAACAAGTTCATCTCAGGTAGTGCAAGTTTAACAACGAGATTAACGAATTAGATACAACAAAGCAACCTACCTAGTTTCTACCTTGTTTAAAAGCACAAGTACGCTGCTTTTATCATCGATCTAATTAATATCCATTTTGCTGAATTATTTTATGCACTAGGTCCTATCAACACCTATAAAAGGATTTGCAAGAAGCAATACAGGTAGATATAATTATTTAACCTAACCCTTTTGATCAAAGCTCTTTCTTTGTGTGTATTGTCTTACTACAAAAGTTATTTAGTATTATTATATATTAAACTGTGTACCCGTAGCGTGAAAATACTTTCCACAATAATAAAAATAAAAATGTATTAAAAAAATAATTTAACTTGTTAAATACACGAACTGAAGAAAATAAATAGATATAGCAAGGCACAAATTATAATAAAACTCAATTTAATGTTCCGGTCAAATCACCACTATTTAATCTGTACTGTAACTAATACACGGGAAGTTAATAGTTTTTAAATAAATCCCCTATCCACAAGCCGCCTTCAATGTCACATTTAGATCTCAACAGCATCTGATAAGCAGACACTAGCCTCTCAAGGTGATCTGCCGCCACAAGTGACCTGTTATCATATCAATCCAAAGGTTCTAAACTATTGTTGAAACAACAACGTAAACAAACAAAATACTTCATGATTTTTTTCATATTCAATTATCTTTTTCCATAAAGTTACGACATAATAATGCAAAATCATAAGGTTACCGATATACCGTTACGATATAAAAACCGTTTTTATTGTGGTAGCATGTCAAAGTTAATAAAGTCCTGACTAGACCTGAGTTACTAAAGTAGAATTCATTGTGTACTTTAGTAGAATTCAATGTGTAACTCAGGTCTATAGCATTTTTGTGGCGAAAAACATAAAGTTAGCGGACTTCGGCCAATGCAATAAATTCAAATGCATATTTTTTCTGTATTGTGGTTTTTACGTTTTCTTATAATCCTATAATATTATCCTATTGATTACAAAATCATCCATAGGAAGAGTAAAAGGGGTTCTATTTATAGGCCGATACCACTAACGGCCAATAGTATAAGGTACACAATCTTGTATTGGTTAAACATGAACTTTGGCTCTCTCAAAAGCTTAAATAACTTTTACTAAATAGGAGTTATCTCTTATTTGAATTAAACATAAAATAAAGCAGTATAATGAATTCGGTTTCCTAGTAATTTTATTGATTTCATAGTTATATTAATAGTGATAATAGATAGTTTCTATCAAATAGCCACTATTTTATCAAACTTGCATCCTTAGCACTAAAGCTTCTTCTGCAGCCAAATCCAATAGTTTTGCCTGAACGACGTCACTGAAAAACAAAATAATACCAAGTACATAAACGTATCGTTCAAATTAACTTCCATTATCATCAACAGCCAGTACAAGTCCACTGCTGGAATATGACCTCCCCTATAGAATGCCACGACGAACGGTCCTACGCTAATTCTAAGGTCTCTTGGTTCTTCTATAGATTTCCTTATTTTGTAGCCCGATGTGCTGTGATAAACTTTTTATTCGATAAAATGATTTAAAACTTGTGAAAAATTTCCAAGTCAATCAATATTTCACTCCACTGTGTATTTATCATGAACTTTGCTCATGTAAATGTGGTGGACAATACATCTTAAATTTAAGGGGTATTTTACCTGGTAGTTCTAGAAGACAAAATGCTGCTGGCTTCAACCTCTAACTGTCCGAAAATAAGGTCAAAAGCGGTCAAGTTGACCACCCGAAACGATCTACCAAAGTTCATAACTACGACGTACGAGTCGTCTTTGTACCATCTGGAATGAATAGTTTTAATTTTACAAGCAAAGCGAGTCTTGGTGTTAATTCGAGAGGTTGGCTTTCGTATGTACGGTACATACAACATCAACAATGGCTAGGGATATTTGATTATGAATTCCTAGAAAATTATTTGCTATTCAGATTTTGAATATGGAATTTAATTAAAGTTCTTCCATTTTCAAAATTTTCATAAAAAATAACTCGATAAACAAAAGAACCCTAATTTGAATTTTGTAACGATAAATTTGCTGAAGACAATACTTTTATTTAGTTAATTAAAAGTGTTATTTTAAACTTTATCAGTGATCTTCTGATCTTAACAATCATGGAACGTAGACATTTAAGCACAGCAGTTATTATATAACTTTTCATTTAAAAAACCGACTTCCGCCATTTTATTCGACAAAAAATTTGGATGAAAAAAAAAAATGATGAAAGAACCATAGTGGTGAAAGGATTATTATACTTTTTGAATGCAAATGCTTGGTTTGTTGCTGAAATTATCAAAATCGCCATATGTATGCCTACAATATTTGAGGAGTTCCCTCAATTCCTCATGGATTCCATCATCAGAACTGGATTCTGAAAAAAATAGGACCAATCTGGAAGTATATCTATTCAAATAAAAAAAGAATTTTCCAAATCGGTTCATAAACGCCGGAGATATGCGGTAACAAACATACAAAAAAAATAAAAAAAAAATACAACCGAATGACCAATGAGAACCTCCTCCTTTTTTTTGAAGTCGGTTAAAAAGTGATAGGCATGTTAGAAGCAAGCCGATGCTGTGTTAGGCTGGGTTTCCACCAAAGATGAGCGGTGCGAGGATGTGTAGCGAGGCTGTGGAACGGTGCGTAGATGAGCGGTGCGAGGATGTGTAACGGGCTGTTTTCAGACTGACTGCTAGTAGTTTTTCGCTCGCAACACATTCCTCGCAACACATTACTCGCAACACATTCCTCGCACGCTCCTCACTTGTTTTGTACGTATAAAAACTCGCTCGCTAAGCCGTTTCCACCAGAGCTGCGCTGTGCGAGGCTAAGTAAATGAAGTGATTCTATTGGTTCTTAAAAAACACATTCCTCGATACGCATCCTCGCTCATCTCTGGTGGAAACGCAGGCTAACGCGGAATTGCAAATACTCTTAACACAATCACTTTTGTTCTATGTTTTCCCCATTTGATATTCCAGGTTTTCTATCTATTCAACTACGTAAGCTACCTTTTGAAAGCGAAAACATCATTAGTCAGCGCCAAAGATTCATAGTGACCCAGTCGAAACGCCGGACGAACGCGTAAGTTAGTCAGGGCTCTGTACACGTGGTAGTGGGAACGCACAGCTGACTTCTGATTGTCTACGTTCAATTCCTCATAGCCATCGGCGACTGGGAGCCACGTTTGTTCCGCGTTTGAGAAACCTAGAAAAAAAACATGAGCTAGATTGTATCTCTGTCTATAAAAGTCTGTTTAGATCTGTAGTATATCATCATCTTCAATCGTTAGATACCCACTGATGACAAGTCCTCTCCCGTAGAATACAACGGGGGGATTTGCCATAACAATAGATAGACTATTTGATCCTATTTTTAAACAGAGGCCCAATTCTCTAAGTTATTTTAAAACTACACTGCAAGTTGACCAAATCGAGACTGAATTGTAAATTGACTGAAAGTTCAATTTCTAGTCCCTCATAAATAACAATTTAGTCTACTTTCAATTCATGGTTACCACCATTAGAGTAGGATAGATATATATATAATTGGAAAGAGTAAAGAGAGACTCCATCTACTTATGCTAAAATTAACGAAAAAACTTTGAATCGTTCAAGTTTCGGTCACATTTCGATATAATCACATTACAGTGTTGTATTTTATGTCAGGAGAATACCATTTCTGACATTTAAGACATCGATACAAGATCGAAACATGATGCAAACTCTATTTTAACTATTTTTTAGTTAGTGAATTGGGCCTCTGATTTGAAGTTAGGTGGTAATCTCTGCTTATTACACAATGCATAGTAGGTCACTTCCACGATATGCGCTACATAGTGTTGCTTTGCGGCCGTCAACCGAAGACATTAAGTTAAAAAGTTTCATGTACCACAGTTCAAATCAGTTTTCTGTTTCTTTCACCCACATACCCTGGGTGAAACCAAAACTCAAACCAAAACAGAGCAATGCTGCTTGACAGCAAAATAGGAATGGAATACTTATTTATCTAGTCAGACTGTAAAGAGTTGTATTTACCTACATTTATATGCCTGTTCGGGATTGAAATTCATGTAGAAATAAAAGAACAATAGAGCAACATTTTAATAAAGGAAAGAGTGAGCTTACTTGAGATAGAAACGAATTATTCCTGTTGCAATGTCACTGCCTACAAACAGACAGATATATTTTATCTTCATACTGGCTAGTAGGTAGGTAGGCTCTTATTAAACCCTAAATTATATTCAGCAAAGCCTAACACGACCAATACTATCATACATCACCTTATTAACGCATAACCTTCCTTTATCAAAAAATGCCTAACATATTTCGGTGTTCTTTGTTAAAGGAAAAAGGTGGACAATCCACTTTATGCGACAAATGCATTCAAGCATACAAAGCGCATTAAAAACGTACAAAGTATTTGCGTGGACAAAACTCCGGGACATTTCAACGTCCAGTTAACTTGACGTCACGATTGTCTGACTAGTGCTGGAGTTAGTGACGAGTTTGTCATGTGATAGTGATGATGCACCGCTGAGGCTTGCTGTCTGTTTCTTTTGAGACCACGTGATGATCGATACACGTAACACGGCATTTTCAAACTCTGCAGTATTTTTACGGCATGGTGTATCGAAGACGTTAGCTTATGAGATAAAAAATATGCATTACTTATGCCATATTTTTGAACATTTTCTTCTTTAACTTGGTATTAGCAAATATCAATACTTAAGAAAGCGTAGTAGGTTCTGAACTACTCTAAAAAGTTTGATTCAATCCAACTTAACCATAAAAACTAGATTTATTCCGCAGCAAGCAACTCATCAGTCATCAGTCTGTTGAAGTCAACTGCTGTACAAAGGCCTCCAACAAAGAATGCCATGACGTATAACGAACGGTCTTAAGTCACCATCAAAGTTCATCAGCAATATGCCGTAAATGTTCACTGACTCCCAGGCTAACCCGATTGTCCGAGTATTTTATTCAGGCGGAAACGCAAATATTCAAAGGTCGTTTAAGGTATGCTGGGTCAGTTTGGGATAAAGGTATGATATATAGAGACCTGCTGGTAGATCGCATCTTCAGGGTGAATTTTAAGAGCATTTTAAAACATACATTTCCCTTTGAAGAGTTTATTTTGCATCTGCATAATGAGACCTTTTTAATGATCTACGAGCTTTTGTCGTTTTTTTTTTCAATTTGAGTTTCTTTCATTTTTACTTTTGGCGAAGCTCTACCTTGCCCCCAGGTTTATCCCCCAATTACACACCCAATACAATTTCTTAAGTGTATAGGTTATTTCTTGGTCACTATTCCTGAGCTAACCAAGAGTGCCAAGAACAAACCAGTGACAAGTGAGAGAAAGATCAGTATCTATCTTACTGTAGCAACATAAATATTATTAAGAAGGCAGTTTCGTAAACGTACACTAAACATTATTGTAGTTTGAAAAATCTTGGGGCACGGTAGTGCTTCTCTGGAAAGAGCCTTGTGATTGATGATGAAAGAAAACAATGTATTTATTTCATCTTTACATTTCAATTATAGGTTTCGATGGACCAAGGGTTCATCGAGAGGGATAATTTAAATATTATAAATGTCACGTGGATGGAGGCAGGCGGCTCAGGACCGTTCTTTGTGGCATTCTATGAGGGAGGCCTTATGTCCAGCAGTGGACTTCTAAAGGCTGATAATGTCAATTATAATGATGTAATTAAATAATACCTCCGTTCTTGCCACTGTTCCATTGGAAGGGAGTCCTTACGGGGTCGCGGGAGATATCAATGTAGTTGGTGGGATCGTCGGTGTTGCAAGCCAGCAGGTCCTTAGTGTCCTTCCATCTTACAAATCCGTCATGCATACCAATTTCTTCACCCTGAAAATTGTATTCGATGTAAACATCGATGTAAACAAACAAAGACATAATATTGTTATAGAAATTCACGCCTTTAAGCCCATTGTGATAGGCTTTGCGAGAATATTAGCATGAGTAATGAATCTCTTTTCTCCAATATCCTGCTAAGATGATACAATTGTCTAAATTTTAGTATATGCATGTTTTTTTTGTGCCCTTACCATGTATGTGATAGCAATGCCAGGTAGGAGAAGAATTAGCATGTTGAAGGCATCTACCAATTCAGGCTTAAATCGCGACGCCACTCGGCTCCTATCTTGATTTCCAATCTAAAAATAATACATCATCAAAATGTATATCAACTTTAAAATGAACTCATTATCATTTAGTATGAGGATGAGATGAGAGATGGGCCCTTTGAGCATCGTTCAGCCCTCAAACCAAACCAACAATATTCTTAAGAAGGCTTGACGCCAGGAAGGCGACTGATTGTAATACATCAAGCCAAATCCCCTCAGAACATGGTTAATGTTGCAGCGCAGGGAAATTATGATGATTATGCTACTTTATTCAAGATACTTATCAATTCTTCATCAGTGTTATCACATTCTTATTCAGACCCCTGACATTGAAACTATAGTTTCACTACTGGGCATTGATTTTTCAAATTTTATCCAGTGGTTAACAGTTAGCATAATTACCTATAGACTATGATCTTTTAGAAGTCTTAAAGACTTCTAAAAGATCATAGTTTTTATCACCATTGCCATTACCTATGATATCAATACAAGTGCCTCCTCTCCATTGCGCTAATTTTTATTTATTTATTTGTAAAAATAGTTAGGTACTTAACAAGTTTAACGCAATACACATATTTTATTTAAATTCACTACTATGTGCTCTTTAAAAGCTACACCTAAACGATTTAACTCAAAAAAAACACTAAAATTTTGAATAAAATAAAAACGGACGACGTCTCCTTTCGAAAGAGCAGAAAAAGTCCGACGACTCTTTACTTACTTTGTGCCATGGATAAGAGAATTACTTCTAAGTAGCAGTAGCCTGGAATAGATACTATAAGACATCGTCTTTCACTAATTTAGCAACAGGCTGGAAAAGATAGTATTATACATTCAACTAGTGAAGATCAACTGTATTTTCTTACCATCCAATTAGCGTGTTTCTGCAGAGGTTTGTAAGTCATCCAAACGTCCACGGCATTCTTGATGTCTCTTGCATCTGAATTCGAATCTAGATTATCAATTAGGATTAAATTGAGAGGTATGTGAGCCCCCTCGCGTAACCCTTCTCCGTAGTATCGGACAGCGTTTTTGATGTCAGTATACGCTTCCGTCATCAACACTCTAGATCAAAAAATAACAACATACTTAGGAATACGTGTATCAATATATAATAAGCAGTGTAAGCACGTCGGCAAGGTTGAGTAGAAACTGGCATGTCCTATATAACGTTACTTTTAGTAGGGTCCTTGTTCCAAGAAAGAACCAGTGAGATGAAAGTATAATCTTAAATATGTTTTATAATACCGGAGCCATACCTAGTCAGATTATCTCTCAGAGTGATCTCATCAAACACATCTCGCCACTGACACGTCATCTCATACGTCTCTTCCTGGTCCCTAGTGTAGTCATGTTTCAGGTACTCATAGTCATCTGAAGTCAGACCTGGGTGTCCTGTTAAAGGCTCATCGGGGTAAAATCCTCCGTAAAAGTTCTTGTCTGCCTCTAAGAGGAGATTGACTGAGTTGATCATCAAGCCAGCGACTCCTTTTTCTAACCAAAACTTTATGATGGCCTAGAATTTATACAAAATATTTCCAGTATTAATTATGTGGGGTTTAATAGGAAACTACTCTTTTGTTCAGATCAGAAATACGTGATCATCATAGTGAAAATAGTGAGATGTTCATGTTGATCCAGTTATATACATACATACATAACATACATAACACCCAACAGTCACATACGTAGTCTTGTTCTCACACTAGGATTCCCTGTGTCGTGGGTATCAGGAACTACGAGTACCATGGTAACACCCAGACCTAAGAACAAATATTTGCAGATCATACAAACATTTGTCCCGCAAAAGGAATCGAATCCGCAACCTCCTTTATCTCAGCCGGCTACTCGGCTGCCGCGTCACAGAGGTCGTCGGAGTAACAGAATCTTGAAATTATAAGAAGAATCACAATTTCTGACTGACTGACTGACAGACAATGCACAGCCAAAACTGCTGGTTCTAGAGACTTGACGTTTGGAGGGTTTTTTAGAGTGTTCTAAGGGGGGGTTCTAAGAAAGGTATTTCTGCTCCCAAAAATGCTTTCAATAAAAAACAAATATGTTCTCTATTTCGGATAAGCGCATACGTGTTTATGCGTTATCTGTATTTTCCTGAATCTGAATGGGATAATTTTGTTTGCTTAATTTAATGCTTAAGCCTGAGCCCTGATTCACGTTATTCTTGAATAGTTAAACTTACTCAATTCACAATAATATCTCACTCAGTCAACTGTCACGTCTGTGATCTGTGTAATCTTGAACGTGTTGTTGTTGTGTTGGAACACAACAATGAGAGCATTATTTTTGGTGGTAGAAATAAATTTGGTACGGTAATTTTTCCTGGACATATGAATGGTTGCATTGTCTGACTGTACCTAACTGTTTTACTGCAAGGACCTAATAATTCATACCTTCATTTCATCAACAACGACAGGATTTCTATAATTAAAGTCTGGCTGAGCTTCGCTGAATTGATGGAAGTAAAACTGATCTCGGTTCGCGGAATAAGTCCAGGCGCTTTTCCGGAATACGCTGATCTGTAAAAAAGATCATTTGTTTTCTAAGCAAAACACAACACGCTTTTTGTTTTCTAAACAAGTTCTCTCTTTGAACATGGATGAAGATACTTCATCCATCTTCAAAGATGAGAGATTGCTTCAATGAAGCAAATAGCGAAGGATCCTCGAACGTCATAAACGGTTCACTTGGTGTTCTTTCGAGGCACGAGATACCTGCGTTTTAGACTTTTCTGGTCTTACCCAATTATTCGGTGGTGACCTCTGACCTGATGGGAGCAAATGCCCATTCTCCCAAATGTACCAATCGCTGTAGTATTCGTCTTTATTCGACGATTTTATGAACCAGTCGCTTTCGTTGCTGGAATGGTTAATCACGAAGTCCAAAATTATGTTTATATCTGAAATGTTAAAATATTCCAGTTTGTCAAAGATTATTCAATTTATAACAGACAAATTAATAGTTTTTAGCTGTTTAAACATTTAATCCAACAAATAATCAATACAAATAATTTGAATTACTGCCAGATCAAGAATCCTACTTCCTATCCTATCCTATCCTATTCTATCCTATCCTACTATCCTTCCTACTAATATTATAAACGCGAAATTTTGTATGGATGTTACTCTTTCACGTAAAAACTACTGAATGGATTTGAGTGAAATTTGGAATGGAGATACTTTACGCCCTGGATTAAAACATAGGCTACTTTTCATCATCATCATCATCATCAATTTTCATCATTATTCACGCGGGTGAAACCGCGTGGCGCAACTAGTTTTAAATAAAGTTAACTTGATCCTTCTATTCCAAATTACCTCATCAACATCATTACATCATCGCCAGCTTTTAGACGTCCACTGCTCGACGAGGCCTCCCCATAAAATACAATTTCCATCATCACCACGCTTGGCAGGCGGATTGGTGTTCGCAGTATTCATGTTGAGTACTCAGGCGGATGCTGCTGCCCACCCCCTGGTGTACTCCCTTAGCCGGCACTTCATCCACGGAAGGAGACGAAGGGGTCTATTCTTAGACCAAATTACCTCATTGATCGAAATAATTGGGTAATTTCAAATGTAGCAGAAGTTTATCAGAATCAAAGTCTTACGATAGAAATCATAATAGTCTTGCCACTTTGAACGTAGAAATTTGTTACGAAAGTTCAAATACCCTGTTCAGCTGAGAAAATATTGTATCGCTTTCAGCCTTAGGCATATATTTGCGTAATTTCTCAATGAATATTTATGAGTACATACTAAGTTCGTTAGCTTCTTTTAGGAGCCGCTCGAAATCATCCATAGTCCCGTATTCAGGTTGTATGCTGTAGTAGTCTGAGACATCGTATCCGAAGTCGCGCATAGGAGACTTGAAGATAGGGGCAAGCCATGCTGCTGCGACGCCGATCTCTTTTAAGTATTTCAGATTGGTTGTGATGCCTGTATCAAAATACTTTTTTGGCTAAAGCAAATGATTCTACATAAAGTATATTTAGCACTAGGTATAGAAAACTTCCTAGCGTAATGAATTACTAATAATACCTATGGAAAAAACACTTTTCAGCAATAAATCATTTCTATAAGCTTTGACATAACTTCACCTGTTACTTGTGATGTGTGAGTCAATTGCTATTTTTTTTATCATCATCATCATCGTCATCAGCCTCTAGAAGTCCACAGCTGAACATAGCAGTAAAGTAAGTAGTTTCGAAGCTATGACGGAACAGATGAACACTTACACATACACACATTAGCTACACACATGTACATACACATATACTGAAGAAATTTTAAAGCCACTTTTGCTTTGCTGTAGTTGGGTAAAAATAAATAATTTATGCTATAAATCCGTTTAAACATTTTAGAAGCGCATGATTCTTTATGGTTTAACATCGATCTAAATTACGAAATCTAATTTTTCTTGATATTTACTTCAGTTGTGTTTCATTTTTAGACGGACAACTCTGTTAGAAGGGCAACGCCACTGGCTCGAGATGCCAAATATTTATCATGTTATCTTACCATTCAAATCTCCAACTCCATCACCATCGCTGTCACTAAAAGACCTCGGATAGATTTTGTAGATGAGAGCACCCTCCCACCAGTTCTGTTTCACGTTAATATATCCGGACGTCCCATGAACAGCCAACACGAATATAACCACTAACCGCCACATAACTGGAGCACTTCTTGAAGACTTCTGAAGATTTTACTGAACGGTAAATAAGATGCATATATATTTATCATACAGACAAGAGAGACCTACTACTTTAAAGCCAAGAGAAATAGAGAAATAAGTGTCAGTTCAATCCATGGCTGAATTGGTCAAGTCATTAATGTCAAGATCGAGGATCTAGAGGCTGATTATAGAGACCCGCTTAAAAAGATCTTTGTTATAAAATTGTATTAAAGAGATATACAATTTCAGTACAGCAGTTACTTAAAAATTGCTCTTGACTTGTCTCAACGTCGTCGCTGACTTTGGAATAAAATAAAGTTTCGACCATTGTGCGAAAATTTGTTTGAAATGATAAGCATAATATTAAGATTTGCGGTTAATTGTGTGGCCAATAAATATTTTGCAAATAATATATTTTCCTTCTTTTTGAACGAGTGAAACGAGAGTTTACTATAGGGGTAGGCTTTCGTATATGTATGTAGGTATCTTTGTTTGATGGGTGTTCGTTCAACAACAACTTTCAAACCGTTGGTCTCCTATCCAATCACCATGAAATTTGGTAGGTAGGTTGGTGATACCAATAAAATTGTCAAGTTTTACTATGAGCTTAATCAGTAAAGTATTCGCTGAGATAAGGGCAAATATTGAAACGTCACGAATTCTCAGTTCGGGATGAAATACTAGTCTTATAATTGCAACGTCGTTTATAAACACTAAATTAACAACTGTTTGATCACCTTAAACACTTTCTATGCAACTAATAGAGTTCATTAAAGAAGTGAATTTATATAGATATCAATGAGCATTGTCAAAATCTAATGTTTAAAAATATCACTAGATATTATTATTAGGCATAGATTTATGTTTTTAAAACATGGCACTTAGAATTCTTGATTGATTAACCTGTTACTGATAGATTTGTTATAGCTATCGCAGTGCGCACATATCCCGTAGTCATATTGTAAGACTTCATCTGCGTAAAACTGGTACGTGATCGTGGCATCGTGGCGTGAATATTATCAGTACAGCATAGTCAACCAAAGATTATACAATTCAAAAGAGCCCAAACATAATTCCCCTTCTATTGCTATCCATTGAGGAGTTTCGGCTTTGTGGCAGAGAGAAGGAACGACAGAGGGCACCGCTGGCGGCAAACCAAAAATTACCTCGGTGCGGTGACCCGTTACGATGGCTTAGTGGCAGAGAGAAGGAACGACGGAGAAAACTGCCGGCGGCAAACCAAAACTGCCCAAAAGGAATCTTAGCATCTCGTCGTGGGTTTTTTACTTATTAGCCCTCTACTATGTTTAGCATTGGACTTATTCCGGCTAACTATGAATGATGATTAAGACAGAACACAAAGACAAAAAACACAAAAGAGACCAAACACGACCCTTCTACTGCCTATTGAAGAGATCCGATGAGCCTCTCCCGCTTTCATCTTCGGACTATGGTTGTCACGTATTGTTAACTGTCAAACAAAAATTATTCATAAGAGCCTAAACAACACTATTCTACTGTTATCAGATCTAAAAGGCCTCTAAATTTAAAGTCTATAGGTCTAGCGGTTTGGGCTCAGCATTGTCTGTTAGTCAGTCAGTCAGTCAGTCCGGACTTTGATTCTTGTATATTTGATTTTATTTCTATGAATGAATTATTACTAATTAACTGAACTATTATTTTCATTTTTCAGGTAAGCTGCTATGATAGTTTTTAGCTTCTTCGAAAGTGGAGTTTTTCGTGAGTAAGAGTTTTTTCATTTACCATTTTTATGTTCGTGAGTCGCCATTAGAAATGTATCAACCGCTAAACGGGTGTACCTCTATATAATGTTCATTATATACATAAATCGCTATCTCAAACGTATTGAAAATGCCCAAAATATAATTTTCATGTAGCTTTTTGTTGAAACGAATTTTAAGAAAGTCGATTTGCTGAAAACTTTGCCCTTTATTCTGAAAACGAGAAAAATACATTTTCTGGTGAAATGTTTTTCTTTGAACTCTCGTTCCACTGCAAATGGAAAACTACAAGTAGGTTAATTTTGTTTATAATTATTACAAAGTGTTTCATAAAATGTGTTCTTCAATTTTGACCCCCTCAGGAATCACAAAAGTCTGTGTATAGTTGTTTTAAGTGTCGTTCTAGCCACCAAGACTTTTGTTTTTGAAGATGGTTTATAATGTTCTTTATTACTATTGTTGAGTAAATGTAAAAAACCCTGTGCTACCAGAAATCAGCTTCATTTGCTGCATCAATCTGCTTTAATCACACTCGTACAAAAATCTAAGCTTAATTTGCTCTGTCAAAAATAAAACCGTGGAAAATAGCACTGCTTGACAGTCATAAGAATAGATTACACAGTGCGAGCAACTGATATGACAATAGACAGCTGAGCTACTGCCATCGTTTACTCGCATGTCAGTAGCTTGACTTGCCTTGACCGATCATAGAAAGAAAGTAGTTATGCGTTGCGAGTTAACAAAGCACGAATTGTGCCTGTGACGTGGTGTGGGAAAGCGAGAGGCTGCAGTAACTGACCAGGTTAGCTGGCACTGTGTAAGACTGGCATTATTCCTAGTATTTTCCACGAGGCAATGTTTTATTCAGACAACGCTCGTCGCCTGTCGGTAATGAGGCAAATCGTTTCAAAATAAACGCAAAACAATTCGACTAACCACCTCAGTAGGTCAATCGAAGCTTATGAGAAAAACAGGCTGTTGTATGTATTGAATATAAATTAGGAGATGTTATGATCGGAAGTCTGCGGTAATCCCAAATTGAGTGGAACCGGTTTCAGATTACCAATCAATAATCGTTTCAGCGAAAGAAATTGTCAGTCGGCCGAGATAAATAGAGCTTTATACACCGTATACCTTAGTAAAAGCTTTGCTTTGAAATTGTTAATTGATGCTTGAATCTGTACAAAGCACAGCAGGGCTACTCTTGAAAACAGTTCTAATCGCAATCCAGTTTCAATCCTAATAACGCTTGTTTGGCACTCTTGAACCAAATCGAGTTTGAAGTTGAGATAGAGCACGCGTGTTGACTCGTGAAGAACATAGAGACAGACAGTCGATTTCACTTAGTTCCATAAAATTCCATAAATCTCCATTCCAAATTGTGCGCTAGTATTGAATTCAAGAGTACCAAATGACCAAGGAATGTAGTACTCTCTGACGACAAATAACACAAAATCCAGAATTAGGATTGGAGTAGAGCGTCAAGATTAGCCACATTGAACGTGTCAACTCGTCTGGCGTTTTGATAACATGACTTTTTAAAAATAACTGAAAATTTATGTCAGTTTGCCTGGCCGGGCCACCATATGTGGTTTGCTTTGTTCCCAACCCCTAAAGTTAAAGTTGTTCTCAAACTTTAAGTTCTTTTCTTTATCAGCCTGTTTACGTCCACTGCTGGAAGAAGCCTCCCCAATTTAATACAATGGGAGGATTTGCCATAATCACCATGCTTGGCAGTTGGATTGGTGTTCAGTACTCAGATGGATGCTGCTGCCCATCCCCTGATGTAATCCCTTAAACGGATTTTACGACAGCCACGGGAAGAGAAGGAGTGGTCTATTCTTAGACCGGACACACCACGACACAACATTTAGTTAGGTAGGAATAATAAAGTTAAACTTCCTAACTCTTTAGTTTATAATTCAGTTTCTTCAGAGCGGTATTCATTTCTGAAGTTTAATAGAAAATTCTTTCAGCGGGCGTGAACTAAGTACAATCGCTTCCAGTTTCAAAATGAAATATTACGGAATCTACAATACACCGAACAGTTTACCAAATTACTGGCTCTTATCTGGCATTATGTACAGCCTATGTAGCTGTCCTTCTCCTCCGGTGGTAGTGAAGGTTTTACTAAGGGATGGGCAGGAGCATTCATCTGAATTCTTATGACCAACTTTACTGTGATCATCAATCCGTCGCCAAGCGTGGTGGTTTTGGCAAATTTTAACGACGACAAATTTTTGCTGTACGAGGCCGTAAACAGGATAGTGACAATGATGATGATTATCAGGCATAACGCATTGGTAAATGTCATTCAGCGTGGTAATGCAGCCATCTTTGTAGGGACGCTCCTGTCTGGAAGTGATTTGGATCAGTTTAGTTATCTTTTGATCATTTTCAACGGTATTTGCATAGGTCAACAGTTTCATTTCTATTTTGTAAACTTCTATAAAGAATATTGTTTTTACTTAGTTATTCCACAAAATAACCAACATTAATATTTTATTAATGTACCTACCAAAAATAAATCAGTCAAAATGTGTTTCAATAATAACTCAAGTTATTATCTTCTTTCTTCTTAAACTTTATTAAATTCAGTAAAAACTTATTTATCGACGTTTCCTGTGAAATGTACAAAGAGGAAGTCAAAAGACAAATTAAAAACCATAACCAGACTATAAACAGTGCATGAACCAAAACATAACAATATTTCCTGTAGTTTCCAATGGAACCTAGTAAAAACAACTCTTGTGGAAAATATTTCTCGAGCGTAACTTACACTATCTTACGCAAAAATTTATTCAGTTTAATTGTATCATCACAAGATCTAATTAAAAATCAAAATAACACTTAAAGTTTTCAAAATCGATTCATTGGTTTTTGGTTTTAGATGGTTTATCCATACCAATATAAACCATAGCCGTTGAATACATTACCTATCCTCTATAGTAGTTCAATGTAATGTAACTTACGATTTATAGTTTTGATTTTACTGAGTAAGTCATCGAAAAACGTTACTTCAGCTTTTTCTGCAAGAAAAAGGTTTTTGTAAGGAGAATGACGAAAATGAGACTTAAAAAAATAAGTTTTTGTTTAAAGGTACATCTGAATTATTGTTTACCTTCTTGACTTACTTCATGTTCTGTAAAAACAATACAATGGATTAAGGTATGTCTTCTTTGCTTTTTAAATACAGAATAATAATGTTACGTACTGAATTTTTTTTTGTAATATTTTGCTTCTTGTTTTGCTGAAATATCAGAGAAACACTAGCTTATTCTAGAAATATTTTTACAAAATTAAAGTTTTCTTCTATATTATTCGTTCTGTATATCATAATATTTTTAATAAATCAATTATAATTATTAGTTACATTAAGTACTTTACTTACATAAATATTTTAGATAGGCAGCATTTTCTGAAAATATTTGGAAAGTATTTGTCAACAAATCAAAATGCCGAAAAATACGCTATCCAATTAATTTAACTGTGTCTACCACTAACTACTACCAACTAAGGTCACCGACATAGCTCATAGAATTAGCAAGTTGACGTGGCAATGGGCATGCCATATAGCTCGCAGAACTAACAACCGTTGGCGAATAAAAGGTTTTTTATATATTCTAAGGACCTTTATAATTAAATTACATGCCGGTCCCGAATAAAGGTTCTCGAGTTGCGACCACAAACCAGACGACGCGGTAGAGGAAGGTTCTCCACTCAATGGACTAAAGACTTATAATAATAGTTACTCAATGATGATGGATGTCAACGATGAACCAATATTTTGTACTGAATAGTTTTTTAACTGAGTCACTATAACAGCTCATGGTACTCAAAACTGAATCTTTGCCTCTAATTCCTTAACCAACTAGGCATGGATCGAGCTGATGCTGGCGGCAAAATTTGTAGGCGCTATAAGCTAATAATTACTAAATTGTGTATTGCATTTGACGATTTTACCTCGTTTTGCTTCTCCTGAACTTTCTGATAACTCGACACTCAAATTAAGCATCAAATCACCTGTAAAATAAAAAAATTATAACCTAAGTTACATAAAAAAACTAAAATCAACAAATAATAATAATGTTTATTCGCAAATATTAATTTAGCGAACACCAATAACATACTCATATCCAGCTCATTAGGCCTTGATCGTACAATTTGTAAGGTAACAAATATCTGCAAAAAAAAATAAAAGAAATAATATAACTTTTTACGTATTTTTTTATAAACCACAAATTAGCTACCACGCATTACAATAACGAAAACCCACAGCAAACAAAAAAACGTGCATTGGCAGCTTCATTTTCACACTTAGCCGCTTCATTGCAATAGCATTGCGATAAAAATATTAATTAACATGAACTTTATGAGCAAAACCAATTTAATTAAGTCACCATACTCTGCTGCACTTAATTACTGCAATTAATTAAGCTTGTAAGAGCATGTTTCCACTGTACGGCTTCAAAGTCAAAACATATCAGTATTAGTACGTTCTGCGTAAATTTACACTATACTGGGCATGAAAATCATGCACTCAAAAGAAAGAAAAAAAAAGTTTTTTTTTAAAAGAATCGTTAGCGTTTTAAAGTTCGTTTCATTAGACCACTCACCATGAGCTGTTAGAGCTCAGTTCAAAAACTTTTCCGTACAAAATATCGGTTCCGTGATGTCCGCAGCTATATTTAAAGGCACAGTTAGCAGAAGATCTAAAGACCTCTGCGATTAAAGTTATTCAATGATGACGGATGTCAACGTCGAACGAATATTTTATACTGAATAGTTTTTGAACTGAATCGCTATAAGAGCTCAGGGTAAGGCCTCTGTTAGAAATTAGCTGGCGATTTGCCCTTAACCAATTTTAAAACTACATAGTATCATATTTTTTTTAAAGTTTTACAATTGTTCTTAAATCAAATCATAATAAGATAAATCCAATTTCATTTACATGCCACATTTCCTTCAAGAATTTTTAGTTTAATATTTACAGCCGATGTTGATTAATTATTCAAAACATTTACTGGAATGTTGTGTTTGTTTTTAATTATCACTAGAGTCCATTCGATGTCGACGGTTGTTCTATGCAGGGTAGCGAATGGACACGGTCCCCAAGGCACGCCACAGTAATTATAAACTAGTTGAGTTCTCTGATAGAGGACTTGTTGTTTGTCTATCTACTGCTTTATTACATTACTAGCTGAAACCCGCGTCTTCGTCCGCGTTAAAAACCCCCTACTACCGCTAAATATCCTTTTGCTACACTGAGAAAAATGTCATTTTGGCTTCATTATAAAATATCAATACGTCTTTCAAAAATACGATGAATTGTTCTAAAATAAGGTTGTATCATGTATATATAATAAAATAATCTAGTTTAAATAGTAAGTAATACAATATTATGATGACCATTCTCCGTAATAAACGGTGACAGAATATAAGAAGATTAAATCGATACTTTACGATGCTTTCCTCTTAAAATAACACTACGTAATATGAAATGGTCTGCTGGATGTCTGCTTGGCAGAAATTCGATGATACCTAAGATATAACAGTTTTCATCACTTTATTTTTGTAGTTAGCATCAATTTTCTTGAAGCTTCTATGCATAAAATCCTTATAATATACGACTACGGACTATATCTTCCGCCGTTTCGTTACTGCTTCGCTTGTTACTGTCCATCCAAAGGTTGTCTGGAAGAAATCGCTCTCAGCGATAAGGCCGCCCATTGTAGGTACTGCTAATTTTAATAAATCCTTTTATGTATTCCTGGTGTACAATAAAGTGTTAATCTATATATCTATCTATGTGACTACGGGCATACAAAAACTAATTAACAAATGAACAAACATCAAATAATGATTACGGAATCAATTATGATTCCGGTGATTGGTCACACCAAAATACCATGACTAGCACACAAAAATACAATTACGTAACAAATTACCATCGAATATGATTACGGAACCATAATATTTGACGCGGCACTCCAAAATACCGTGATCATCACACAAAAATACGTTTATCGTTTTACTAAAGTATGATTACAGATTCATAATATTGGATGACCGGCATATTAAAATACTGTGAAATCACCAGTCTACTGCGAACGGCACGCGGGTAGGTCCTAGCCCGGTCATTTTATTCTATTCAGTTAGCAGGGAAGCACATGCGCTCCGCCTTTTGTTTGTAATTTTATTTTAAATATTACGGATTGTCTATAGTTAGTGTTACAAAATGTGAAGTGATTTGAAGCAACAAAGTGCAACAAAGATCAGCTGGGTTTCATAATACCTAACATTTGTTCGTGTACAAAAATAAGTGTTTTAAGATTAGTGCACCAGTTTATGCAAGCTGTTGATGTAAAAGCTTGTGACAGTACATAACCCAGTTTTGCCGACTGATGCCCAGCTGATGTCCATTTAAAATGATGTGGTTGTACATAAAATAATCTCCACCTTTCTACTACGCATCGTTCAGCAGGCGCTGACGCCTACCAAACCATGGCTGGTTGGTGAACGCCTGGAGGGCTCAACGTGCCTATCTTATTACGTTGGGTATCCTGGCAAAGCCCGAGTCTCGATCCCGTTCTCTGTCCAGCACGCCTGAAGTCGCGTCGTGTTCTAGGATCAATCACCAGGGATTTGAATAAGGTATTGATTTTAGTCTCGTATTAAGTAAAATATCTAATGTGAAAGCCCATATTAATTAGAGATACTCTTTATGGTACCATAAAGTAAACATGTCACAAAATACTGTATTTAGGTAAATTTAGCTAATTTCCTTTCGAGTTTTGTAGGCTGACTTCGGCAGAATTTACTACCCCAAATTTAAAGCTACTTTCGACCCCCATATATAAAAATCTATTTGACCTAACTACTTGCAATTTTGTACAGGTGACGCGGATAAGGTGCAGTCAGCTTTGGAACAGTGGTCTCGACCCTCAGCTGGTCCGTGACAGGAGGTCGTGCGCCCTCTGACAAGAGACGGTGCGAGCCCGCCTCCGTTACCCCAAAACTACTACTCCGTTACTCTAAATTATATATTTTGCGTTATTTAATAATATTTTGTAATTTTTAATTAAAATGTTAATCCGTCATATGTTTTTCCATTATAGCAAATAATTCCCCAAATCCCAAATCCACTGTTATCTAGAAGTACCTACTTTATTAGGGTTATTTTCTGTATTGCGTAGGTACTTTTTTCTGAATGTGCTTTCCTCTCATTTCCGAGTATTTCCTGTTATTTCATCCTACTATTTATCCATGCTTTCCTACTATTATTGATGTGCTTTCCTATTGTTTATTCTTACTAATTTTCTACGCCTCCTGTTGTAGCATGGCTCGGGTATTTTTCCTTCTTCTTAAATATGTGTGGGCCAATTTATAAAGATAATTGACACTTAGTAATCTACTCTGACCCATAACCGTGCAAAAGTCCGGTTACGGGAGTGATGACGATGAACGACTATACATCATCATCATTCTCTTAACCGTACTCTTGCTTATTCTATGTGTCAATTATCTTTATTAATTGGCTCATACATATTTAAGAAAAAGGAACAATACCCGAGCCATACTACAACAGGAGGCATAGAAAAATAGTAAAAAAAAACAATAGGAAAGCACATCAATAATACTAGGAAAGCATGGATAAATGGTATAGGATGAAATAACAGGAATTACTCGGAAATAAGAGGAAAGCACATTCAAAATTGTAGTAAAGCATACAATAATAGTAGGAAAGCATGGATAAATAGTAGGATTAAATAACAGGAGTTACTCGGAAATGAGAGGAAAGCACATTAAAAATAGTAGGAAAGCATACAATAATAGTAGGAAAGCATGGATAAATAGTATGATAAAATAATAGGGATTACTCGGAAATTAGAGGAGAGCACATAAAAATAGTAGGAAAGCATACAAAAATATGATGACAGTCATATGTAATGTTATGCTCTCTCTCAAAAAGTAATGGTCCATTACGATTACCGTCACCGTAAGTCCGGACATACGGTGATACGAACTACTAATGCATGGTGACAGCTCATCATAATATATGGTTAGCAGCAGCAACAGTAGTTTCATCGTACTTTATGGTTATTTCCGTATGCTCCCTACTTTACGTGAAATCATCATATTTTTTGATGAACTGTTTTCTCAGTGTATCTGTCGAAAAGATCCCTTGAGCCTCTCCCGCTTTTACCTTCGGACCTTGCATCTTTCAAAAACATTTTAAAAGAGCCTAAAAATAACCATTCTACTGTGTTATCGGTTAAGGAGACTCGTTGAACATCTCCCGGCTTCATCACCAGACCATGGCCTCATACACCGTTAAAAATTTCATAAAAACAACTTACAAGAGCCCAAACACGACTATTCTAGATATTGAAGAATACAGTTGACGTCTTCTGATTCGATCATCAGACCAGCCGACCTAGACAAACGGTATTCGCTTCGAAGCGATTCTATTTCTACAGTCGTAATTCAATACAAAAGACCATGTGACATATCGATAGCTTACGTCAATCTCATACATTTTGCACTGAGAAAACAGTTCATCAAAAAATATGGTGATTTCACGTAAAGTAGGGAGCATACGGAAATAACCATAAAGTACGATGAAACTACTGTTGCTGCTGCTAACCATATATTATGATGAGCTGTCACCATGCATTAGTAGTTCGTATCACCGTATGTCCGGACTTACGGTGACGGTAATCGTAATGGACCATTACTTTTTGAGAGAGAGCATAACATTACATATGACTGTCATCATATTTTTGTATGCTTTCCTACTATTTTTATGTGCTCTCCTCTAATTTCCGAGTAATCCCTATTATTTTATCATACTATTTATCCATGCTTTCCTACTATTATTGTATGCTTTACTACTATTTTTAATGTGCTTTCCTCTCATTTCCGAGTAACTCCTGTTATTTAATCCTACTATTTATCCATGCTTTCCTACTATTATTGTATGCTTTACTACAATTTTGAATGTGCTTTCCTCTTATTTCCGAGTAATTCCTGTTATTTCATCTTATACCATTTATCCATGCTTTCCTACTATTATTGATGTGCTTTCCTATTGATTTTTCTTACTATTTTTCTATGCCTCCTGTTGTAGTATGGCTCGGGTATTGTTCCTTTTTCTTAAATATGTATGGGCCAATTAATAAAGATAATTGACACATAGAATAAGCAAGAGTACGGTTAAGAGAATGATGATGATGTATAGTCGTTCATCGTCATCACTCCCGTAACCGTACTTTTGCACGGTTATGGGTCAGAGTAGATTACTAAGTGTCAATTATCTTTATAAATTGGCCCACACATATTTAAGAAGAAGGAAAAATACCCGAGCCATGCTACAACAGGAGGCGTAGAAAATTAGTAAGAATAAACAATAGGAAAGCACATCAATAATAGTAGGAAAGCATGGATAAATAGTAGGATGAAATAACAGGAAATACTCGGAAATGAGAGGAAAGCACATTCAGAAAAAAGTACCTACGCAATACAGAAAATAACCCTAATAAAGTAGGCACTTCTAGACAGAAGTACCTACTTTATTAGGTATTGTTCTAGAACAGTGGATTTTGGATTTGGTGAATTATTTGCTATAATGGAAAAACATATGACGGATTAACATTTTAATTAAAAATTACAAAATATTATTAAATAACGCAAAATATATAATTTAGAGTAACGGAGTAGTAGTTTTGGGGTAACGGAGGCGGGCTCGCACCGTCTCTTGCCAGAGGGCGCACGACCTCCTGTCACGGACCAGCTGAGGGTCGAGACCACTGTTCCAAAGCTGACTGCACCTTATCCGCGTCACCTGTACAAAATTGCAAGTGGTTAGGTCAAATAGATTTTTATATATGGGGGTCGAAAGTAGCTTTAAATTTGGGGTAGGAAATTCTGCCGAAGTCAGCCTACAAAACTCGAAAGGAAATTAGCTAAATTTACCTAAATACAGTATTTTGTGACATGTTTACTTTATGGTACCATAAAGAGTATCTCTAATTAACATGGGCTTTCACATTAGATATTTTACTTAATACGAGACTAAAATCAATACCTTATTCAAATCCCTGGTGATTGATCCTAGAACACGACGCGACTTCAGGCGTGCTGGACAGAGAACGGGATCGAGACTCGGGCTTTGCCAGGATACCCAACGTAATAAGATAGGCACGTTGAGCCCTCCAGGCGTTCACCAACCAGCCATGGTTTGGTAGGCGTCAGCAGGCAGGTGCGTAGTAGAAAGGTGGAGATTATTTTATGTACAACCACATCATTTTAAATGGACATCAGCTGGGCATCAGTCGGCAAAACTGGGTCATGTACTGTCACAAGCTTTAACATCAACAGCTTGCATAAACTGGTGCACTAATCTTAAAACACTTATTTTTGTACACGAACAAATGTTAGGTATTATGAAACCCAGCTGATCTTTGTTGCACTTTGTTCCTTCAAATCACTTCACATTTTGTAACACTAACTATAGACAATACGTAATATTTAAAATAAAATTACAAACAAAAGGCGGAGCGCATGTGCTTCCCTGCTAACTGAATAGAATAAAATGACCGGGCTAGGACCTACCCGCGTGCCGTTCGCAGTAGACTGGTGATTTCACAGTATTTTAATATGCCGGTCATCCAATATTATGAATCTGTAATCATACTTTAGTAAAACGATAAACGTATTTTTGTGTGATGATCACGGTATTTTGGAGTGCCGCGTCAAATATTATGGTTCCGTAATCATATTCGATGGTAATTTGTTACGTAATTGTATTTTTGTGTGCTAGTCATGGTATTTTGGTGTGCGGTGTCAAATATTATGATTCCGTAATCGTTATTTGATGTTTGTTCATTTGTTAATTAATTTTTGTATGCCCGTAGTTACATAGATAGATAGATAGATTAATACTTTATTGTACACCAGGAATACATAAAAGGATTTATTAAAATTAGCAGTACAATGGGCGGCCTTATCGCTGAGAGCGATTTCTTCCAGACAACCTTTGGATGGACAGTAACAAGCGAAGCAGTAACGAAACGGCGGAAGATATAGTCCGTAGTCGTATATTATAAGGATTTTATGCATAGAAGCTTCAAGAAAATTGATGCTAACTACAAAAATAAAGTGACGAAAACTGTTATATCTTAGGTATCATCGAATTTCTGCCAACCAGACATCCAGCAGACCATTTCATATTACGTAGTGTTATTTTAAGAGGAAAGCATCGTAAAGTATCGATTTAATCTTCTTATATTCTGTCACCGTTTATTACGGAGAATGGTCATCATAATATTGTATTACTTACTATTTAAACTAGATTATTTTATTATATATACATGATACAACCTTATTTTAGAACAATTCATCGTATTTTTGAAAGACGTATTGATATTTTATAATGAAGCCAAAATGACATTTTTCTCAGTGTGGACTTTTCTAGTAGCGTCATCGCTATTAGAATCAAATGGTACTTAGTCTACGGCCTCTGGTCTTTATAAAGGTTTTTGACGACTTTTAAAACGACACCACACTCATGTTTTTCAATATTGATCACATTTCAACCTAGAGGTCCTGAAAATATTTTATTCTCAACAATAATACCGTGAAACTAACTTTTACTAGGTCGAAATACACTGAAATCTATAGTGTATTTTTTGGCTAAAACGTATAGTGTATTTTTTTACAAAGAAAACGGTTCCGTACTTCTTTTCATGAAAATTTTAGGTAACACTGAAACAGGTGCTTGTTGATTTTGTTTGAGAAATCTACATGTAAAATTAAAAGTATTAACTACCATTGGTTTACATTAAAATCCCTTTTTGGATTCCTTAGAGGACAAATTTTCTATATTCCTTTCTTTGTATACCCCTACATCCTAAAAGGAATCCCCCAAATTTTAAGCCTCTGTCTAGCGGTTTGGGCTCTGCTTTGTCTGTCAGTCAGTCACAGGAATCAGGACTTTTATTATATTTGATGAGTAGGTAATTAAAGTTATTGTGAACCAATATTAAAGGTTAACCTTTAATATTGGTTCACAATAACTTTAATTACTTTATAATTATTAATAATATTATAATTAAATTATTATTTATTATTATATTAATTTTTTTATTATTTTTTTTTTTTTTTAAATACTTTTTTTACTCTATATAATAAAATTAAATAAGAGTGCACTAGCACTGCACGGCTATTATCCCATAGAAAATAAAAAGCGTGTATCTGTTACGTTTAGGACATCAAACATCCATTCTATTCTGTTTTTCCTAGGTTCCTAGTCTCATAAAATAACCTTGAACATTGTACACTTTGTTATTCAACCCATTGCTTCTGCAACTGTTTTCCATTAAAAACGATTACTCTGGCACTCAGTATCGTCAACACTTGAGGATAAAGACTCCGAATCGATACTACGGAAACACTGCCAATCTTCCTGAGTGGAAGGTTGCATTTACGCATAAAACAGGCTGCCGCCGACCAGCATGCTAACAGAAAGCCATGTAAGTGCGAATACACGGGCTCCAGTAATCCTGCTTCTACGTGAATAGCCCCTCCCCTCTTAACCCCTTTGAATGCAAGACATAATGACGTACAAAGTAAGTTGCCGCGAACGGTCTACTGAAGTTTATAAGCACGAAGCCGCAGACTACTTTTACATTCTGCGCAAGTGTATTCCAAAATCTGCTTTCTAAGTAAATACGCCCATTGAATGGAACGCGTGATGACGTGGAATGGTAATGCATTTTTATATTCCGTACTGCGGCCCAATTAGAGATATACAACGGTTCATAAGTCAAGAAACCAATAGTTAATAAGATATTACAAGCAACCCTTTGGCTTATCACATTTTTTGTTATTTAGTTTGTATGAGTTTTTTTCTAACTAATACAAATAGCCCAACTACAAGCTGTTGCTTGCGTTCAAATGTATCTCTGCGTAGCGACAATATGAAGAAGTACGAGAGACTCGTGCCTTGAGGCTTGTTTACAGTGATTTAATTGTGTCAGGCTAGGGAAGGCTACACCGCCAACAGCCGGTCACCGGAGCTTCTTCCTTCTATCGATCAAGATGCACCACGTGCAGGTGAGGTTTATTATTGGGGCAGAAGATGTTTGTCTGCCCTGTTATATCCCCGTTACAGACCGTTTAGTATTTGGTTTTAATTTTACCTTGAGAAAAAGAGTCTTGGCGGCTGACAGATAGACAATAAAGTGATCCTATAATGGTTCCGTTTGTTTGTATATTATACTTTATTGCACACAAAACTAAAAGTGAATGTACAAATGGAGGGCATAATGCCAAAGTCCGTTGGTACCTTTTGAAGTGCTAAACCTTAAAAAGTTTCAGGTAGTGGAATGGAACTGATATTGTCTAATGCCAAAAGACAAATAAATAAGTTATTTTGTCGTTTTATGTGGGTATTTCAATGTGCGTGTTGCGAGTAGTCGAGTTTTATTTTTAGTTGATAATTGCTGATAAATATGTTCTTTTTTGTTTTGTGATGAGAACTATGTAGTTATAATGTAGTTGTTACCGCTTCTTAATAGTGACGCTCAATGGTGAGTGGATTTTCGTGGCTCACTCTGGGCTTCAACGGAAGACCAGCGCTAGGTTGTTTAGGCGGCCTAGCAAATGCTGAGTTGGGGACCCTTTTGTGGTTTGCAACTGGCACACACATTTTGTCATTGTTATTTAATATGTTTGATATTTTAGTGTTTGTGTTTTTTTGTTAGATCATAAATAAACTGCTTTTCTTTCTTTCTTTCTAAAAAAGACTACTAGACAACAAGTAAATTCGAACAAACATTTTAAGAAAGCTGCATAATTATCTTACATCTACTTTATTATTCTATAGAAGCCCAAACTGATAATTATCATAACAAGAATGTATGTATGTTTATAAGTATTTGTTGCTACTATTTTCTTACAAACCTACGTAAACACAAACGTTGAGAGGTCGTTAGTTTGCCAATTATGAGCACTCCCGTTAGAATTCAATAGTTGATTACATTTCGACAATTCTCCGAATTCTGTCAAATAGTTAATCTGTTTCAGAGAAGGTTGTTAATTAAACCTGTTGATTGGTAATTGCTTATTATGCCACGCACAACTCGTGAAAAGGTTATTGAAAGTGTGTACTATGCTAAAGCTAATAACCCTAGTTTCTTAGACGTTACCAGTTGGTAATAAGTATTATGTCTCGAAACAAATTCACTCATTTATTTATGTGTTTTACTGTTATGGTCTAGCTAGCCCCCTATTAGTATGCTAACTATTAGCTATCAACACAAATGAAAGTATCATTAACTTTGGACTTTGGATTAATTTTGGACATTATTTTTATTTTGGATGTACTCGTTTTCATAGGGAAAGAATCAAAACCAAGCGACCCCTAAATCAACCATAAGTTTCTTGCATTTATATAATATTTTATACAGAACTAGCGGCTCGTTCGTGACTTTGTTCGTGTGGAGCACAAAGGAAGAAACAAAAAAACATATTTCTAAAACATCACCTCTGTCTAAAAGTGGTCCTGCTATGAAATTGAGCATCAGTCAGTCAGTAAGTTGCAATCGAGCTTTATATAATACTAGTTGCGCCCCGCGGTTTCACCCGCGTGAATAATGATGAAAATTGATGATGATGATGAAAAGTAGCCTATGTTAATCCAGGGCGTAAAGTATCTCCATTCCAAATTTCACTCAAATCTACTCAGTAGTTTTTACGTGAAAAAGTAACAAACATCCATACTCACAAACTATTGCGTTTATAATATTAGTAGGATTTTTTACACCTTAGGTTACATTATTGGAGTTTTTGTAGGGATCCTTAATTTAATATAGCTTATTTTACTCGGTAATAATAAAGCATACTACAAGTGAAAGAATTTTTAAAATCGGTCTTATATAGCTGAATTTATTCATTACAAACAATAATAAAAAATACAAATCTTTTTTCTTTATGATATTACTAATAACCCGCCTCGCCTTAACATGGGTAGCACTAACCAAAAAGCAATTTGTATTGGTCCCATCGCTACCAAACTTGACAGGACCACTAATCTAAAGATTGTGAATTTCACCAAAATCGGTCCAGCCGTTTTGGAACCCACAGAGAACATACACACATATATCGACTTATACATTTATAGATTCTTGGCTGGATCTGGATCTGGATTATCAAATCCTAACACATCGTAATTTAGATTTCAATGTTTTTAAATATGAAAACATTTATACAGAACAAACACCCTACAAATAGTACAGTCAAATTAGGTGATTTTTTGTACAAGTGTGGAACTAATTAGATGTAGTCATGAAAACTTTTCTAATTGTTTTGTATGGCTTAAAAATCACCTCTAATAATAAGCATCAGTAATTTCACCCTCCGGAACAGGGTGAAATAGGGTGAAAACCATAAAAATATCCGTAACTTAATGGGGGAAATAGAAGTAGTCGGTGCAATTTGGCATAGACTTTGAACCGTTATGATCTACATTTGCACCAAGTATTTTTTAAATCCGACATACAGAACATACAAAAAAAAATCATTTACAAAAAAAACTTTTTGTGGTTATTACGGCTCCGGGAAAAGTAAGGTAGTCGGTGCAAATTGATAGACATATCAGAAAAATGTTCGAAATACATTACCAGGTTTGCACCATGGTGCGTCTCACGGAAGGCACTTTTCCATATTTTATTGTCGCTCTACTTCGGGGAAAATTAATGTAGTTCTGGAAATCGACTTAAACTTATTCGTTTAATTAGTACTACATCCGCCGGAAGTTTCATACTGGTTTTTTTTTACGGAAGATGCATTTGTTCAACACTGTGTTCCCTACATGCACGTGGTTTTTATTACAATCATAATGCACTAAGACAGTCTCTCTATACGTAATTTAACTTGCATCAAGTAATTTCTTTCTATTTTAAAATTTACGGCCTTTTTAAGTTTGTACCTAATATTTAAAAGGATTCCGTAAGCGCCAGAAACGGTGCAAACCTAGGATAAGCTTCTTTTCGTGTCATCTAACGTTTCCATAAGAATCCACGACTACACGATTTAGGTCCACACTTTTTGCTAATTTGCCTGTACTAAAAGTTTATTTGAAGTAACATAAAACGTCACTGTATCAAATAACGTTCATTTTTGTCAACTAAACGTAGCAACCAATAATTCCTAATGGACCTTTATTAACCTGAGAAAATTCCCAAAGTAACTTTATGCGGGAAACGTGCTTGCCCGACACAGACATAGGAATGATTTATGCTAGTCCGTGCCGGGTTCGAACCGGAGCGTACACGTGGCACGGACTACGCACGGCTGCAATATACTACGAACAATTTATATAGACTAGTTCATGCCGTACCGTGGCATGTATGTACGTACCTTATATGAGTGCATATACCTATACCCTGGTTTTTAATTTCAGACAATTTTTGTAAACAAACAAATGTCAAGATATGCCACTGTGAGTATAAGTGTCATGATTGTGTAGCATACGCGTAAATTCTCATATGACACACATATATGACACTTATACACACAGTGGCTTATCTTGACATTTGTATGTTTACAAAAATTGTCTGAAATTAAAAATCAGGGTATTATAGTTCTGTATTTTTCAACTAAGACTCGAATCGGACCCGTAGCTGTATTTACTATCTCGCGACAGGTTTGTAACAGGCGTAAATTGTATGATCATTGCTATCAAAACGGTAGCTTTTGCATGAGAAAAGTGACGTTTGTCAGCAATGATTGCTCAATTAAAGAGGATTTTGACCAATCAGCTTAATCGAGAATTCACTTTGACTTTGACTGACCTGTGTAAGTTTTATGTCTGACTTTTATTTTTAGCTTATTTTATTTATCTCCATAAACTTGAAAGTGTGTGCATTGTGAATAGAAAATATTGACGTAATGAAAGAACTACTTTTTCTTAAACATGATTATAAAACTTGGTTTTTATTTTTGTCCCAAGCTAAATCCCAGTGTAAGCCCAGTGTTTTCGGGCTGAGAGTTACGGCGGTGGAATATAAAACGGCATAATTTCTAAAGGAAATATTATGTTCGAAAGGAAAACTTTGTAAATAGGTATTAATTAAATTACCTGACATTTTGACATGTTGACGTTCCCATGGATATAAAAATACTGTTGCTAAATAAATGTAGAGAGTAATCGTAAGATTCAAAATAAAGCTACGGCCAAACCGACGCAACCAAAGTGACTGGAATCAAATACTGTAACGCAAAAAATAACATTTCATCCTACATGATCTCGGATACGTGCACGTGTGCTGCACACTCGTAAGGTGCACACGTGCACGTATCATGGTATGTGATTTTACGGACTCACATGCACAAGCTCGTACCACTGGATATACATAGCAGTTTTTGCTCGGCGACGCACTATGGGAAGTAATTCGTGCGTGATAACGCAGACGCGTCCGTGGCGATGAGTCCGCCGCGAGTCAGTAAGCTTGTGCGAGATCATCCAGAAATCCTAAATTTTTGTAATATCATACTTGTTTCTTTTGTAAAACTATAGAGCAAGCCTTCGGTTATCTTAGTTAGACAATAATATTTTGTAGCATTCATATTGAAATTATTTCATAATAAGAGACTATTTAATTTTTTTTAAATTTCCTAGCATTGTTTTTATTGACTGAATAATACCACAATACACAGCGATGCGTTTTCTTTCACTTGGCATTTTCGAATGAGAAAATAGCTTCGAATCACGCACCAACACAAACGGACACGCACTATTGGAAGAGGTTTGGTGCGGTGCGAGTTCGTGCGTGATTGTTGGCTATGCGTGCTATCGTTCGTAAAATCACGCACCGTGGGAAGCCACCTTTACATATTAAAACACGCCAGTGGCTTCCACACGATCGGTCCCACTTCGCTGTGTCGCTTTGGTCGCATTGGCGCCAGTTTGTTGAAAACAAAAACAAACAAATGACAAATGTTTGTATGATCTGCAAATATTTGTTCTGGGTCTGGGTGTTATGGTACCATGGTACTCGTAGTTCCTGATACCCACGATATAGGGAATCCTAGTGTGGGATCATGACTACGTATGTGACTGTTGGGTGTTATGTTTTGTAAAAGACATTCAATTATACAATTACACACCACAGTTAATGGCTCCGGCCAACTTCATGAAACCGTTCTTAAGGGCTCTACTGATCGACATCCGAGTAAAACCGTCGATATTGTCACATTAGGCAACAGTGATAAGTTTGACGTTTGGAAAATGTAAAGAATGGCAATAGGTTTTACTCGCCAGTATATAATATATACTTTGGTTTTGCTCGTATGTCGATCACCCTGCATGTAAATATTATATATTTTTTGCGTGATCAATATAATTGTTCAATGGCAATAATAACAGCAACATTACATTGGCACGTAAATGCCAACATAGTCGTGAGAATTTCAAATACTTAAGTGTATTTACCTAAATTGCGCTAGTTATTGCGTCAGTAAATTAAGAGGGAATTTTACTGTCAGTATTATTCAAAATGTTAGCTATATACTAACTTCCATTGCTTTGATAATAAAATGTACTAGTAGTTATTGCGTCAGTAAATTAAGAGGGAATTTTATTGTCAGTATTATTCAAAATGTTAGCTATTTACTAACTTCCATTGCTTTGATAATAAAATGTACTTGTATCAACTTGATCAAGGCCTGCAGCTATCGTTCGTTTGTTATCTCATTAGTTCTTTCTTGGCAACACGTTAGGCCAGTGTCCGTGTTCATGTATGGCGGCCCTAAAAAGGACCTTATGATCAAAATGCAAGTGGAAGATTCCAGAAATTATTCAGTAAGTACTTCAGCTTCGCATAGAGACTCTTAACATGTACATTGCATTAAATATGTCTCCAACTCGATTGCTAGGCTAGTAACTACCTACTACACCACTAGAACAATGCCAATAGAGACATATCACGTTAAAATAACTGATACAACTGTTTAAAAAATATTTGGTTGCCCAAAAGTTATTTAACAAACGAACAAAGACGCGTTCCATTATAAACTTGTTAGATGCGAATGTAGATGTACTACATTCCTTCCTTTCAATTTCAATTCTGTTAAATTCATCTGATTTATAAAAAACAATAACTGATATTAACAGTTAAGTAATGTTTTTAAAAAATTATTATTAAATACTTATAGTTTTCCTCCGGCTTCAATCATTGATAACGAAGTTGGTAAGTATATAGCTGTAACTGAAAGTATGTTTTTGTGCTTTTATATTTGTGATGTTCTGTGTTAAAAATGTGCTTTCACATTTTTTTCAGGATAACTAAATCGCCTTTTGTTATCTCTGACCGAGTCCCCCTTTGATAACATCAACCAAACTTCACACCCAGATCTCCATCGTCTTATCGTTTTAAATGTTGTTGACATTGACATTGGCAAAATTATAGTAACAAAGCCACAGAAGCTACAATTAAAAGATGAAGAAGAATGCATAGAGTAAATATGAAAATCAATTTTAGAAAATATTATATTAGACTGTGTTACCAGTTAGTTAGCCTTTACCCATAATAATATACCTATTATAAAAGCAGATAGCACTTATTGATAACACGTGTTTTATCTTTCCTTTTGCATAATTATTAAATTTTGTCCAATTTACATTATATAAATATTTAAATTATTCTAATGTTTTTACATGTATCGAACCAAGGATTTTTACACACTACACAACAAACTACGTTTTATCTATCGGAACACCTATTAAGGAAATTACAACCCTCAAGCAAATATTTATTGTAGCTAAGAAAGAGTATCTAGTATACTAGTATAGGCTTGCGCTTACACCTGAGTAAGACGGAGATAAATGTCATAAAATACAACCAGTGAAATGATTTATGGAATATTTCGGTCAGTTCGGCTTATTCAGCCAAAATAAACTAATATTAATACTTCACCAACACTTAACATTCTACCATGAATGTTCGAAGCACTTCACAAAACACTTATCAAAGTTTTTGTTTGCTCTAGTTGACACACACGTGTGCTGTCTTTGTTGGGCACATAGTCCCACAAAGACTGCAAACATGCACAAAAGCAATTAGGCAAAAAAAATAGCATACGCGATGAGACTAATACTTCAAATGTGTTTTTTATTTTAATGTTTAATGATTCGAAGGTGATCAAGCATTAATAGGTCTCGTTGTCACTGGTATTATTATTTTAATCACTTTTCTAATCTATTCACCCACTACGCTGCAGCTAAAGTTAGTTAAAATTAGAAATTTAGTCAACCGAAAACTACATTTTTTACCGTTTTAACAGTTCAAAGCATCGCAACATGAACCAAGGGTCCAAAGTTTAAAAATTGAAAAACCCGACATTTTCAGCTCCTTACTTCACGTAATACGCATGCTGGACTATAATTTTATGCAACTTCTCTCGACTGCACAGAACAGTAAAGTTGTAGAATCTGTATAGTAACAGATATAACTGGACTATTATAGTAGGAACAATGCAGTGAACTTACAAACCAAAGAATGAAACAAAGCGATCCGGGAATCTGATAGTTCCCGTCAAAGTCGCCCGTGACGTCTGCAGATGGATTATGGAGTATCGTGTTGAAGGACGAAGGGTTAAATTTGATACGTGAAGCGTAATGCTCATGGATTTTGTGTGATAACTATTCATATTTGGATCTTAAATTTTAACCATGCTTATTCAACGTTTATTATCGTTTGCATAAATAGATATATACGTTGAAAGTATTCATGTTTTAGGTTTCGTTCGGGCGCTTTTCGGGTTTTCCTTAATCAGTCTTTTCTTCTGATTGCTTTATTCATCGCTTTGGCCCGAATTTACTTCTTATATTATATTTCTGACCTATGCATATTAATATTTCGTCTGATATTTTTGAAAAACTATCATTTTTCAACTTTGCAAAGACACAATTTTGATTATATTGTTATAAAAACCAATATTTATTTAACTTCTATGAGAACTACTTTCTACTTTTGTTAGTAGTATAACTTCTTGTGAAAGAGTTCGTCCGGGGAAGTACTACTAACAAACGTACCTATTTCTGCCGCCAAGTAGTAGTGCTCGCATTGCTGTGTTTCGGTTTGAAGGGCACGGGTGCCGGTGAAATTACAGGCACATGAGACTTTTCATCTTTATGTCTCCGGGTCGGCAGCGCGCGTGTGATGCCTCTGGTGTTGCAGGCGTCCATAGGCTACGGTAACTGCTTTCCATCAGGTGGGCCGTATGCTTGTTTGCTTGCCAAGTAGAATAAAACAAAACACTACTTAAGGGCTTTCTATGAACACCTCGACCGGCGTCCTAGCTTCACGTGTTCACTAAGTAGACCGCCTGTTAAATATGCATATATATATGTCTAGTCTGGTATGTGATAGTAGCCTTCCAATGATTAGATACTGTGGATATTATTAAACAACATCTATTTGATATACCATCCTATTATGATGTTGGTCTATACTATAGTAATAATCGGCAATGTTATTGCCTACTAGATATTATGTGTAAGCAAATGCAATTTTATATTTGGATCTTAGTGCTTCGACATAAAGTTGGAATTGGTAAGGATCTTCGATGGATATAAACAATAATGAAAACGTTGACCTACATACGGGTATGGCTACCGTGGACTTGTCGTATGGACGTTTCAGCTATCGCGAAGACGTCATTCATTGTAATGCTGGAACTTATAAGAGGTCAGATTGATTCTTGTAACCAAATTTGGATCCTTAGACGAGACCTAGCTTTCTGAATTAGCAAGTTGAATGGGCAGGATTAATAGCTTGTAGAACCGACAACCGTTGGAAATTAAGGTTCTCAAGTTTTTACAAATAAATAAATAAATAAGTGGCGACCACGAACAACGCGTGTAGGTAGTCCCTCGACGTCTTTAGGTAGTCTCTCAAAGGACCGACGAAAATTTACAGGAATTTAGGATGGAGGCGTCTCAAGACCGTCCATCATGGTATTCTATACAGGATGCCTATGTCCAGTAGTGGGCTTTTACAGTTTAATAATAATGAACCTACACTGCAAAACACAAGTTAAATTCGAACCTAAAATACTATGATTGAGTATTGATAATGGTTATTGGTTAATGGTTACTCGAAATTGGGCACATTGGTCGTGAAAAGTCCGTGGATGGAGGCAGCTTATCGTGGCATCAATTGGGAGAGCCATATTTCCAGCGGTTGAAATGATGACGATGACTATTTTGAGTCAAATTTAATATTCTTTTTGAAGACAAAGTTAAAAAAACCATTTGTACTACATCTCTGGCTAAATTACACGTTAACTAATATGTTTAGTTAAATTACAAATATGAAAACTTAAAAATGTTAGATTCTTGAGAGTGTAATAAATGGTGGTGCTGGTGGTGGGGCGCTTTTATCAACCTGAACTTTTTTATTTACGAGTATATGAAATTCTTGGAGTATAATATATTTTCAACAGTAACGTTACTTTTAATATTAAATTATTTACGTGTACCTAAGTGAGGTGCTGCAAAACATTATGCGTTAGTAAGATAGGCTTACATAAATATAATAAACGTACCCATAGCGTACCTGTATAGTTCCATCTTCGTTGGCTGTTTCTTTAAACCTTGATTATCACATAACACACATTCAGTTATATGATTGACATCATATAGCTATTAAAATCTATTAAAAAATCAAATAAATGACTCATCATTTATCTATTAAAAAAAACCCCATAAAAATATTATCTTGAAAGCCTTGTATTCTCAAACATACGCCCGTCATTTTAACAAATTACTTTTGTTTATTTTTCTGTGTTTGAATTTGGAACTAGACAATAATTTTATTTACGGCCTGCATTTCAAAACTTCGAGCAACACGGAAGTGAGTAGCCATTCGCAGCGTTCCCCTCTGTCAAACTACAAGCGAAAGTAGGCATATGCGTTTAAATAAACTAGTTGTTATTCTGTGCAAGGTTTGTTAGTGTGAGTGTCGTTGAATTTGGATGTGTATATGCGCAATTGAGCTTGTGTGCACATTTCCCCCCGAAAAAATGACAGAACTATTTGAATAATTATATAGCTAAGGCTACTTACTCCCTTCCGGCCCGCGCGGAAGTCCGTGTTGCTCGAAGTTTCTAACAAACTAGCACTACTAAGTATTACTTTCGATTTTCAAAAACCATCAGCCAGTAGCCAAGAACATCAGCAAAAACTTAAAAAAATATTTTTACAAAAAAGTTTGTATACCATAGTAATATTATTATTCCAAGGTTATCTTTACAAATACATTACTTTGTAGGTAAAACCCGCAAAATTCTATATTTTAATTTAAAAAATTGCTATCTGCAAATGAATACATACGCTTAGCTTCCATAAACAGATCACGTATCTACGGGAAACGTGACGCTGCCCAGAGGCCCAATTCTCTAATTTTAAAACATTCCAGTCACAATATAATCTCGTGTCAGTCGCACTGTATCGTATAGTAACTACTACTTAATCTTCGCGTATGCATGCGAAGATTAAGTAATAGTCACTATATAGGTGACAGCTGACAGTGCGACTGAGACGAGATTATACTGCGAATTGAATGTTTTTAAATTAGAGAATTGGGCCTCTGTTTTGTACATATTAGATTTTGCTTCCATTATACCTACGCTGATGACAAAATGTTTATAGCCTGGAATGAAATGTCAAGTACATACCTTACATATTAATTGATTTCAAATGTTATTTGTGTATCGAAATGTTTAGCTTTCGATTATAGTTTCCATTTGTTAGCATAACGTATTAAACCAAAGTAACCATTTGTCCCGATTCAGGTATGAAATGATGCGTACTTCTCAAGTGGGTACATTTATTAGTAATAAGTACTTATGATAATGTCAGTTGTACTTCTTTACAGCAATGTCAGAGTGGCTTTTCATTTTTCTGAACAAAATTTCACATCAAATGTTAAAATTCATGGTCTTCCTTTTATTTCTGACACTATGTTATTTAGCAAAAAATCATCCTTATGATGAAGCCTTTCGATAGGTACGATAAACCTACAGGGTGATTATTTTTCTCGTGTAACGGGTTCGATTCCCGGTTCAACCATGTAATTATTGAAATATCTATGAATGCAGTTTAAATTGTTTTTTAAATTCAAATAATGTCTTCTTTCAGTAACATGTTCCATCTACAATATTCAAGGTACTTTCCCTCCATGTGGCATAGCCGTGGGACGCCCTGTATATGTACTGCCAGCAATGTAATATTGCCTTTACAAGTTAATTTTGGTCAACGCAGCGAAAACTTTAGTAACGGTCAGTAGGAACAACTCGCGGTTGACAGGTATAGACAACAGTGGCGAGCAGAGCGAGCTTCGAGCCCGCGGCAGGAAGTCCGTGTTGCTCGAAGAGAGCGAGCCACGTATTAGATTGTTATAAAAATTTGTTTTGAACCCTATACAAAGCTATAAAAAGCTGTCCAGGTGAAACAGCTAGGAGAGTCAGCCGCAAATAAGCTTGATAGAGCTACATATTTTGTGTTTACCAGAAAGCTTCGAAAGTTCGTACCAGCAGGGCGATTCTAAAACGTCGGAAACGTTTCCGATCGGAATATTGGTGTGTAATTGATATGTTATTAATATACACACAATATTTCGGAAATTGCGGCCATTACTCAATTTAGTTGTTATGCCTAGTAATTAATTATAGATTTTTATCAACTTTTTATTTCTTAATATATTCAATACATTTGAGCAGTTTACACGAATAGTAAAAGCTTCCGGTAGCTTTATTTCGACTTTTTTGTAGACCCCTATCTGTCAAATCCCTACCTCCTAAATCCTTTCACCAGATCTACCCCCTAATTACAGTAGGTAATGGCAATGGGGAACGCAACAATGGGGATCATTGTAGCAGCCATAGCGGTGTCTAAATCTTTTGAAACTAGAAAAAGGAGGAATATTTAGCTCAATAAATTTCCCCCATTCAAATTTCATAAGATTTAGATAGCGCTAAGGCTGCCAAAATGATCCTCATCGTTGCTTTACCCCTAAGGTGCAGTTATTTTTACAAACGGCCACAACGTACCCACCTCAAGCAGAAAAACCTGCAAAAAACTGACTGGTCGCAGGGCGATTCTAAAACGTCGGAAACGTTTCCGATCGGATTCGTTAAATTTTCATTTCGATGTGGTAAGTAACTAAAACAGTTTTATAACAATTTTCTCTGGTAAAACACGGTAATATACAGTATTTATTGTTTTTTACTGTGTTTTACTAGAGAAAATTGTTTTAGTTACTTACCACATCGAAATGAAAATCTAACGAATCCGATCGGAAACGTTTCCGACGTTTTAGAATCGCCCTGCAGGTCAGCGACCTATAAGGCGCGCCGCCGCTTTTACTTTGTGCTGTGGCTATGATTTTTATCTATAGATACAGAATATTATAAACAGTAGTAATAACATTCAGAATGGACACTACGCTGAGCGCAATCTGCGTCCCCGCACCCCACCCCCGCAGAGTTCCTCACGCTAGCGGGTTATCTTTTGTTTTGGTCGTACAGTTTATCAACGCGATCGAATTGATTACGAACAGATACCACTCGTGTTCACTTATGTCCTAGAATCTGTATTACATACGGATCGGAAGATATTTTTATATTCTTCCATTTCAGGATGATTGGAAACTCAAATTTATTGAACTGAAAAAACTGTATTAATTTCCATTGGACTAATTCTTCTGTCACTGCAGTTTTTTCTCAGTCACCCTGCTCGAGGTGGGTACGTTGTGGCCGTTTGTAAAAATAACTGCCCCCCAATTACAGTAACCAATGGCAATGGGAAACGCAACGATGAGGATCATTTTGGCAGCCTTAGCGCTATCTAAATCTTATGAAACTTGAATAGGGGAAATTTATTGACCTAAATATTCCTTGTTTCAAGTTTCAAAAGATTTGGACACCGCTATGGCTGCTAAAATGATCCCCATTGTTGCGTACCCCATTGCCATTACCTACTGTAATTAGGGGGCAGATCTGGTGAAAGTATTTAGGAGGCAGGGATTTGACAGATAGGGGTCTACAAAAAAGTCGAAATAAAGCTACCGGATGCTTTTACTATTCGTTTAAACTGCTCAAATCTATTGAATGTATTAAGAAATAAAAGTTGATAAAAATCTATAATAAATTACTAGGCATAACAACTAAATTGAGTAATTGCCGCAATTTTCGAAATATTGTGTATATATTAATAACATATCAATTACACACCAATATTCCAAAGCAATTTGTGTATCCACACCAATTAAATAAACAAATTGAAAACGTCTATCACGTGCAATCGCATAGACAAGTGTCAGTAGATGTGTCCGACACATCAAAACACCACAAACCGTATTTTTTACATTCTGCCTTATTGCTTCATAGCTAAGGTAGAGTTTTGTGAACGTTGTTTTTGTTATTACTTGGACACTCCCAGTCTTATCAGACATCGGATATGTGGGGCGAGGCACGCACCACGCACGAGGTACTGTCGTGTGGAAATGAATGTTACTTTGCTGATAACGATTAGGAGAAGCCTTGTGAAAAGGGAAGGTTAGATTGTGTGAGGGCGAACTGCAATTGTTTATTGAAAAGCCGATTAGTTCTCTAGAAACATGCTAAGGTACTGTTATGTGACATTGTTTAAATAAAATAAAAGTTTTTTTTTATATTTATTTAAGGGTTTTGTTGCTTGGCGACCACATCGCCCATAAAGAAAAAAGAACAATATGGAACAAAACAAAATCAAATTTAGTGCTTATCTAAGCCTAACTCATATAACTTAATCAAAGTTAAAAACCATGTTTATTCCTAAACGTAATTGAATTTATTCGAGTAATTACATGTAACTTGTATTCCATGCATGAGTCCATCGAGAAGAGAGCTTTCCTCTTCTGCGTCGTCAGGTTGGTATTCGACACTCGAGAACTTTTCCCCAACTCCCTTTTTTCTTCCTTTTTTTCCCCTAACACTTGTCAGTATTGAGAGCTATAGATATTTTAATTGTCGCAGGAAATCGGTAGATTGGGTCGGCTCAAGACCGTTTGTCTTTGTTACTCTAGGGGTAGGCCTATGTCCAGCAGTGGATTTGTACACGCTGATGATGATGATGATTCCATTTATTAATTATGTTTTAACAGCATATGTAAAAATAATGATCCATCTACTATTGGTGGGTCCAATCATACTTATTAATGTTATAGGAGTTCGAATAAAACAACTTTTAATGAATGCCTTTCAAAGTAAATGTTAAACACAAAAAGGAATTTTTCTTTAAGAAAACTCTGGAATAACTTGTTATAGCAAATTAACTTGAATTCTCGATAACTTTGGCAAAATAACTTGAATCTACGGCTTGATATAGTTTTTGCAAAAATAATAAATAATGTCACTATGAAAAATAATAAACTTTGTTTTTGTTAACGAGGGGATATTTACTAATATTATGTGTGTGAAAGTTTGGAGTTTTTTGTTACTTACTCACGCCCCGTAACGACTCAACCGTTTTCGATGTGATAGATAAATTACTACCGGGATTGAATAATGCATAATAGACAAAACTTTAATCCCGGTAAAAGCTGACCCGCTTGCGACTTTGCCCGCGTGGAAGACGATAACGCGGCCGAAATGAAACAAACAAACAAACCCCTAAAAATAAACACACAACCTCCTTTAACACTGGTTTTCAATTTGGGGTCACATTTTAACCTTAAGGTCTTGAAAATATTGATATCTCAACAACCACATCGTGAAACAACCTTTAAAATGACACCACACTTGAGTTGTTCAATTTGGGGGTCCCAACAATCTCAACAACTACTCCTTGAAACTAACTTTTACTGCATTGAAATAAACTAAAATCAGGCCAAACCGTAGTGTATTTTTTTCACAAAGAAAACGTTTTCGTGCCTTTTTTTTCAGGAAAATTTCAGGAATTGCTGAAACATATATGTTTGTTAATTTCATTTAAGGAATCTACTGAAATTTCAAGCATCTACTATCAACCGTTTCCGAAATACAGAGCATTTTTGTTTTACATTTAAAAGCCCTTTTTGGACCCCTTAGGGGGTGAACTTTCCAAATTCCTTTCTTAGTACACCCATACACTCTAAAAGAAACACATCCTTCAAATTTCAAGTCTCTACGACCAGCGGTTTAGGCTGTGCGTTGTCACTCGATCAGTCAGTCAGTCAGGACTTTGCCTTTTATATATTAGATAACGAGAGCAAAGCCGTGGGTGAACACTAGTCGAGATACAATATTGTCATAATGACTTTTGCAATAAAAATATTACGTGCACAATTGTACACGACAGCAGAGTTCTTCATTTCATTTGCTTGATTAAATGCCCTTTTTCTGCACGAGTCTCTTTCCTCGAAGCATTGAGTGCTCGACTGTACCCGAACACACGTTTGTTCGCACAAATTGTACACAATAAAAACATAATGGACTGGACACCTCCGGGAAAAATGACGCCTTGTCTACCTGATTCCTGGCATAAATAGAGATATGCTTGGGGAAAAGGTACATTTTATTTATTCAGGTGCTTTCTATATAAGGAAAATCAGAAGTTATAGAGTTGTAGAATCTCATGTGTTTGTTGTATTGCCTGTGAGTAGCAGCAATTTATATTACGTAAGTAAGCAACTTTTAACGTAAAATAAAGATAAAAAAATTACTGGAATAAGCCATGCGTAGTAACGATGCTACGTCGTAGTAAGACGCTTTGTAGAGACAAGCCCATAACGTTCTTAACTGTATTACAGCTTAGAACGCATGGGCTTGTGCAAATAACGTTTCTCACTTAAAAACGTCTATAAATTTGGTTTGGTAGCCAGGTAAAAAAAAATATGCAACGAAATTATGGCATAATTCGTGATGAATAATAAACCAATACATTAAATTAAATCAAATTGACTCTTAAAATCCTAGCCATAATATTTTTTCAACAATTAAAGTCTCTTAGAGCATAGTGGTCGTGTACGAAAAGGACAGAAATATAAAGAAAGTTGTCTAAACCCGTGAAGTCGAGTTGTCCATTTAGAAAGCCCATAAGTTATTCTAATAAGACCTCAAGTAATTTTAATAACAATAATACATTTTCAATGACATTGCAAATATGAAAAATTATATTTGTTTAGAAATATATAATGTAACAAAACCCGGCGAGAATTCAAAGAGAGCCCAAAAAACGCCCAAGCAATATAATAACAAATATCTTTAATAACAAAAATCTAAATTAAATTCCTACAATAATGCAAAGAAATCGGAGAACATGACGTTGCTACGTAAAATTCTATGGCTCAGACACGACTGAGCATATTTAATTTTATTGTAATTTATTTCTATAGCTGATTCCTTTCATTGCCACTGGAATCTTTTACAAAAATATTTTGTCCATATATCCTACTAATATTATAAACGCGAAAGTTTGTTAGTATGGATGTTTGTTACTCTTTCACGTAAAAACTACTGAATGGATTTGAGTGAAATTTGGAATGGAGATACTTTACGCCCTGGATTAACACATAGGCTACTTTTCATCATCATCCTGATCATCAATTTTCATCATTATTCACGCGGGTGAAACCGCGGGGCGCAACTAGTATAATATATATCATAATGTATTTTGACGACCTCTGTGGTGCGGCGGGCGAGTAGCCGGCTGAGATACGAGAGATTGCGGATTCGATTCCCGCTGCGGGACAAATGTTTGCATGATATGCAAATATTTGTTCCGGGTCTGACTAATGTGATACCATGGTGTACCATTAGTTCCTGACTCACGACACAGGGAATCCTAGTGTGAGATCAGAGGCCGTAGACAAAGTAACATTCTAATAGCGATGACGCCAGTAGAAAAGTCAAAAATGTATGGGATTGACGTAAGCTATCGATATGTCACGTGGTCTATTGTATTGTATTACGACTGTAGAAATGGAATCGCTTCGAAGCGAATGCCGTTTGGCTAGACCCTCAGGACTATAGTATATAAACGTGACTGTTGGGTGTTATGTTATGTATGCTGTCTATTGTCAAGATATTTAAAAAAACTGCTTCATTAGCATCTTTCATTTAGGGTAAACAGCTTTTTAAGCAAATCTCATGTTTAGGTATAATGCCCTCATTGGCATCTCGCGTTTAAGGTAACTCGATCAAAAGGGATCAAAACCTCGATCATAATACAAAGAAAACATACAAGATGCCTCCGCAACAATTTGTCAAACTAATGTCTTTAATCCAAAGTTTATCACCAGCTCTGAATGTAAGCTACCTGTTGAGTGCATACGTCGTAAACGTAACATAAGTTTGATGGCGAGAATCGTATGAAAGTTACTTGTTATGGTGGCTGAGCTTGTATCGTAAATTATGAAGATGGGGAATGTATTTAAGGGTAGGTTAGGGTGTAACCTTTTGTACGCGAATGCAGTTTGCTTCTGATATGGCTATATTTTCTATCAAACTCCATTAAATTTTGTACAATGATCAGTACATTAATATCTAGACCCGTGGAGCGTCAGTTTTTTTTTTTTTATCATTTGGTTATCATACAATTTTATAAGAAACTAACGCACCAAGTTTCATGAAGTTTGAAGAAAATAATAGCTAAATTAGAAGCAAACTTCGTTCGCGTACTACCGGTGAGATTCTCTTAAGGTTTTTTGTTTCTTATATTAAGTTAATATTTATAGGATTTCGTACCTCAAAATGTCTTATTAACTATTAATGACATAGCTCACCGACATCATAGCTCTCAAAAACAAATTAAAGTGGCAATGGGCAGGCTATATATTGACGACAACTGAGCCGCGGCGGGTGAGTGGTGCGAGATGCGAGAGGTTGCATGTTTGATTTCCGCTGCCTACACGTACCTACGTACGTGACTACGTATGTGACTGTTGGGTGTCATGTTATGTATGCGATATAGCTCGCAGAACTAATAACCGTTGGGAATAAAAGTTCTTGAGTAGTGACCACAAACTGGACGACGCAGTAGAGGAAGGCCCTCCTCTCGATGGACTAAAGACAGTATAAAGGTTGCAAAAAGCAACAATTGGCAACGAAATAATTGGGTTCAGCCATTGCGTTTTTCGCTTGCAACTATCGTAGATAATCCATTTTTCATCACAAGTTAAAATGCTGTCCAACATCTCTTAAGTTCTGTAGCTACCCATCAAAGCAAGGCCAAGAGGAGGTATATATAATCCCAAAGATAATTTAATAGCTACCACTAAAACAGGTACCAAAAAAAATATAAAACCAATAAGTTTTTGTTAAATTGAAACTATTTCATCAGCACACGATTCGATTGTACACATCTCTGTGATTGTTTACGCACAGCTGGAGTGCAATTATCTATGCTCAAACACCGTTGTTTCAACGTTGAATCTAAACATGTCAGCGCGATATTGAACTACAATTTGGCGTTGTTTGTATGAAATCCAAATCAAACATCAAACTATCTGTCAAATTCAAAATAAACATTGATAACCCCACAGAAGATCTGCTGGAACGATAGTTTAGAGAGTCACATTGCTATTTTTTTGCCGAAGGAATAAAAAGGAAAGGAAGGAGGAAATAACTTGTAAAAACACTTTAATCTCGATCCTTTTGGCAAATAAGGCCGGCAATTTAATGAGACCCAATCCATCGTAATGATATTATAAATGTAAAAGTTTGCGAGGATAGATGTTTATAACTCTATTACGCATAAACTACTGAACGAGTGTTGATGAAACTTAACAGTATTATAGCCTATACATCAAAATAACATAGAAGCTATCGTTCAAAATAATTTATTATACAGGTTCCACGTGGGTGCAGCTTAATGCTAGGAGCTAATAAAAATATGAGGAATATTGTAACCAAGTTCCAACTATAAATATTAGTTATATGAAAATATAAGGCTTCAAAGTTAAGTGAACCTTATATGGCTACCAAATTTCAAAGAAATTGACAAGCCGTCTTTACCGTGAAAACACGAGATACATCCGAACAAACAATCAAACAGACAAACTTTTCGCTTATGTGTAGGAATGTTTTTAACAAATATTAAAAAGGAAAAGATAAAATAAGCCTATTCAAACCTAAATTATGAATATTCCCATACAAAAATGTCATTTTTGGTGTTCTCAAGATCGTTTTCAGAGTTGAGTTCGGTTCGGTTGAAGGACACAAGTTAAACTAAGAGTTTGTTAAACTCTCGCTCATCCCCATCCTTAATGTCATCTCCCCGACTGCTTATTGTGATAACAATGTTACGTGTTATGGACTCAGGTTAGCTATAAGAAGATTAATTTTTAAAATGGACCCGTCCCTGTTTACGTGGTCATACTGGTAGCGTTTTTAAATTCCTCCCATTTTTTTTATGGGCACAAACTTTTTTATCACTAGAATTACAATATTATAACACAGCCAAGACAACGCCAAGCCATTTCGTATTTTTACGGACTATGACTATGATAACCAGCACTGGCTTGGCTCACTGTCCTGTAGTATCATCATCAAGAACCTTTAGACATCCACTGCTGGACAAAGCCGATCACCCAAATACAATGGGGTAATTGTCATAATTACCATGCTTGGCAGGTGGATTGGTGATCGCAATATTTATGCTAAGCATCTACTTAGGTTATATAACGTCCCTTGATATAATTCATTAGCTGGCTTTTACGACATCCATGGATAGAGGGGTATATTTCTTAGGCCGGACGCACCACGGCATTGACAACGGTAATCACATTCGTATTGTCCAGCCTAAATTTATCTTCAAAATTACTATGTTGGCCATAGACATGTTGGCACTTCTAGAATTTCCAACAGTTTCTACCCTCAAGAATGCGTCAGCTAAGATGGGTGGTAAAATAAAATAATAAAAATGGATAATACTCAATTTTAATATACTCCATTGGTTCCACAATCACAAATCCGGAAATACAGAACACTTCTTTACTTCACTACTAAACAACTTATTCCTTCCAAAATCAACGATAAACTGAGCTGTGAGCTACCGATATCGGAGCTACGCAACGTCTCTTCGTTACCCCATAATCATACTCGGTGATAGTCGGTGATAGCCGAGTCACCGGCTACGATTGGTCGAGTTGAATCGCTCAGGCAGTCGCTAATAAGGAAGTCAAAACACTGCTATTACATTAATTATTAAAGCAGTGTTTTGTATGGTTTACATAAGCTATGTTATCATAAAATAAATACTATTTTAAAACAGTTTTTAATATTTGACAACAATTATTTGAGTTGAAATAACCAACTTTGCTTAGCAATTCATTTATTTTCATTTCATATTTAGTACCGGGTTTGTACTTTGAAAGTCATAGATTGACTTAACGTCAGTAAAATTGCCGTTTATTCCACGATTTTCAAATTTTTCTACATCTGAACCTCATTGATGACGAAAATTCTTATACCTGTGATATTAATACAAGTGCCTCCTCTAGTACATCTGCTGAAAAACGGTGATTTGCGGCCTTTTTGATGATATTAAGTCAAAGTCAAAGTCATAAATAATTGTATTCATTAAAACAACAAGGGTCATTTTGAATCGTCTTATAAACTAAAATTACTCCTGTTCCAACGCGACCGAGCCTAGAAGAATCAGGCAACAAACACATCCACAATCCACAAATGGTCCGTCTTACCACTAGGTGAGAAGCGCCTGCGTGGTGCCTCGGAGCAAGGAGTTGCTGATACATAGTAAATGAGAACTTAAAAATCTTAGGAAGGTAGTCAAAATTAAATAAACAGCAGCAAAAAAAAAATATGCAAGACAGCACACGCTACGCTTGATATACTTTTAAATAATAATCTAATAGAAACATGTAAATAGGTAAGTACAGATATTTCAAATTTCCATTTTAGCAGTCGAGGGGCAGAGCGACATCAGGCCACGCGGCTTTATCATTTATATAGACATCAATAGTGTAATACGCTTTCTTAATTAGATTAATCTTTATGTAGGATTTAAATCTCTTTGTTTTTGGGTTTTGAATGTCACTCAGTGATATTCAAACACCGCACCCCTGCTAGTCGTTCTCATACCAACCAAACCCTCAGTTAAAGCTATACTCAGCAAGTCAGCTACCCTTGTTCCGACGCGGTTTACCTCGAATCAACTTTTGTCCATAATAAATTAGATTTGACTGATCCTTTTATTATGTCAAAAGTTTTACGGTTCATATATTATTATTGGTCCCAAAAGTAGGGTTAAAGTGAGATGTTGTTTAAATTATACCCGGAAAGTCCATTGTGATCATAGGCCTAATAACATAAACATAATGCCACGACTAAGTGCGGTTTCGCACTACGTCCAATCCGAATCCGATCCGAACCTGTGAAAATACGGTCCGGAGTAGTCGTAGAACTATTTCTATGGTAGTTTACGCACTAGATCCGGTTACCGTCATCCGATTTCTCCATCAATCCGGTTCATCCGAATTTTCACGGATACGGATCGGACTCGGATCGGACGTAGTGCGAAACCGCTCCAACGGTCTAGAGCCACCTCTTTCCATAGATTATTAATGATTTTTGAAAGATTAAAGTACATTTTTCTTTTAATTGGCTCCGTTGGTACCTTTTGATGTACGAAAACCTTATTATGCTGTGTTACTGTAAAGCAAGCTATTTAACATAATCCTATAGCTTTCCCTAAGCTGACGAGAGACTGATGTCACACAAGCCTAATTAATTATGTTTAATTATTGTTAGTTTGTTCTTCTTTTTAAGTAAATATTTAGGGTTCCGTACTGCAACAAAAAAAAAATGAGACCCTTATAGGATTACTTTGGTGCCTGTCTGTATCTGTATGTCTATTAAGACCCCTTTTTCTCAGAAACAGCATAAGGTATCAACTTGAAAATTATATCGAATAATACAGGTATGTGACTTTTGGTCAAGAAATATTATATCTACACGTAGCGGCACGAAACTTTAGCGCAAAAAAAACTTTAACTTTTATTACGCAGAAGTCAAAAGTAAGGTATCTTGGGGAGATATCTATCTATTTTATACTACTTAATTGTATTTATCCACACCACAGGAGAAGACGAAGCAATAACAGGCCAATCTAATAAAAAAAAATGAAGTCACGCCGACCTTTTTAGCCAATATTGATTTTAGCAACGGACTAGCTAGCGACTCAACAACGTAAAATTTGTGGTAAGGGGTAATCATGATGAGGGGCGTTGTAATTAATATCTTAGATTATCTAATCAACGGGTGACATCAAAGGGGTTTAGGAGCGTAATAGGCTCAGCAAATAAATGGGAGCCTACTGATTATAATACTCGAGCAGCTTAATATGTGGGGTAACCAATCTGGTAATGAAAAATAATTGTTTAATTTTCATGTACCTAAATTTTATTTACTTTTTTTTAAGGGCAAAGAACTTTCTTATAGATATTTGTCAAATGTTTTATTTTGTAATACTTTTTTTGTGTTGTGTTGTAAGGGATTACACTAGGCGATGGGCAGTTACATCCACCTGGGTACTTATCGCCAATCCGCAGGGAGGCCTCATCCAACAGTGCACGTAAACAGGCTGGTGATGATGATGATGATTTGCTTTAATTGTTATCTACTTTGTTAACTCATAAACTACCAATAAGACATGCAGCAACTTTCTGGCAAATCCTGCCATGTTAATTGCAGGTGTAACTTAGCGAAATCCAACAAAGTAACAAAAACCACTTGCCAATCTCTTAAGATCTCCAAATAGCTCAAGCGGTACAGCGATATTTTCTCGCGCAATTTCCTCACTATTATATGAACAGGCGCCGCTGCCCATTTGCGCTCACGTTTCGTATTTGAAACGGCTCCTCGTTCCATTATGAGGCGTCTTGGATGAGATAAAGTGGCCGGTTGGCCTTGTGGCTCGCTGGATTTATGGCCTTGGTACTAACCTACGATTCTTTAAGAGCGGAGATAATCTTTGACCTTTTGTTTCAGCGAGCTCTTGCCATTCAGTAACTTATTCACTCATTGTTGAAAACATTTTCACGAAAAAGTTTGTTTGTATTATTTTATAACAACGCAAAAGGTATAAGTATTATAGAAAATAGTTTCAGGAGAGATAAAAAACCCTGCCGTATCCAAAAGTTATATTATTTAAAACTATATTGACCTGATGCATATGCTCAAAGTTGCTATGGAGAGAGCTATGCTTGGAGTTTCAGCACGTTACAAAATCCGAAACGAAGAGACTCGCTAAAGAACCAAGATCACAGACATAGCTCTCAGAATTAGCAAGTTGAAGTGGCAATGGGCAGGTCATATAGCTCGCAGAACTGACAACCTTTTGGGAATAAAGGCTCTCAAGTAGCGACCACGAACAACGATACATTCAGATGTTGGATGGAACAACGATATTTTTAAGGTCACAAGAAGTCGGTGGATGGAGGGCCCTTAAAACCGTTCGCGGCATTAAATGGGTCTATGTCCAGCAGTGGGCTTCTAGAGGCTGATGATGATGATAACGATCATTATTGAAAACCCAGCACCCGTACCCTTCAAACCAAAACACAGTAATGCGAGCACACTGCTTGGCGGCATAAATAGGTGCGGTGGTAGAGGGTACTTCCCCAAACAAAATCTTTCACAAGATGTTCTACTACTAACTGCTACTGCTATATTGTGGCTACTATTTTTCTCTTGCTTAGAAATCTACGTATTGTACAAAAACATATGTAAATATAGTTCGGCAATTCTTTTCGCATTTTCCTTTAGTCACACCCACGCAAGCCTTCACAAACAACACATAAATTTTAATAGTCGTGATGGCACGTTCGTTACTTGCTGTATTGAGGGCCATTGATGGACATACTCGGTCCAGTCTGACGGGAGCCAATACCGAATAACGAATCTGTGTTTAGAATTAACTTTTTGTCCACGTTTGCAAGCTAGACTTTTTATAGCGTTTTGTATATATACCTTTTTTTGTTTTTGCTCATTACATCTCAATTCAATTCAATTCTTTATTGCATCATAATTAGGTAGAAATATAGGTAAATGTCATAAGTAATTTAAACTTATTCTACTTAGGCGGTAGGTGTCATAATTATGTGTACCTACACAGTCAGGGTGTCGCAATTTTAACTTAAAAATAGTAGGTTGGCAAATAAAAAATTACAATCAGTACCCTACACAGTAAAAAAAAATTATAATTAAAATTAAAAATAGCTACTTAGATGTCTTGTTATTAAAAACTTTTTTATAAATACTAACCAGTCCCGGAATCGTTTTGAGGTAGGTAGTTCTAGCCGGTATTTTCCCATCAACACTTCTTAATATAGCAAACACTGATTTTGAAATAAACTTTTGTCAAATGTATCATTTGCCCATATCAAATGAAAGAATTCGTTATGAGAAATATAAAATGATATTAAAGAAAATATGCGAGAAAATCAACCATCCTCACCCATCTCCCACGGGAAACGGAAAATACTCATAATGAGAAAATGCGCATAAAATTGTATGGATTGACAAATAAATTACTTAGTCTGGTGGTTAGTAATGTTATGGTAGTCCACTTGTTGTAATATTGAACTTGATAATATACTTGTTCCTAAATTGAGCCAATTCAATAAAATTATTCAAGACCTCCATTTCAACAACTTGAGTGGCTAAGTTGCTCGATCTTTATTTTGAGAGTATCATGCTGTGCTATGTTTATTACTGTCAATCTTTTATATTTTCATTTGTATAACTTCATTAGTCCTCGAATCTTCCCAGCTTGCTCGGTATGGTTATTTTTGCTGTGCGCACATATGTTTATGTTGCGACCAAGATCAAAATAATAATTTTGGTATCTCTTTTTTTTTATTTGTGGTTGTAATGTGTTTTGTGCGTGTAAATAAATAAATAAATAAACTTGTACGGAACCCTCTCCACGCGCAAATAAGTTTTCACTATGTCGAGAACTAATAATGAGATGAGCAAAAAACTCAAAAAATAATAATTTCGCGACCTCAACTACGCTGTATGAAGCATCTGAATGATGTGTTACAAGGAACGAGTGTTTTTTTTTTGTGACGTTTACTCGTGCCGGTCTGTCAACCTTGACATGTTAATGATCTGAGGCCTAACCATGAGCTCTTACAGCGATTCAGTTCAAAAACTATTCAGTATAGGTCTATTAGACTTCTGCTATTAAAGTTATTCAATGATGACGAATGTCAACGATGAACCGATATTTTACTGAATTATAAGAGCTCCATTGTAAGGTCTCCGAGCATCAATGTTGTCCTACTGATTCACTGTGTGCTAGATAGAACCCCACCATTGCCATAGCAACGAATAATCCAGTTATTTAGTTAGGTCCTACTTGACAGTTGAGAGCGGAGTTTCTCGCCTACTAAACAAAATTAGATAGCGTTCGGTAAGGTTTTCGGTTTCTATGATTTCAGGCTTGGTAGCTAGACAAGCACTTTCAGTAAGTCTGGCTTTTCAAGTGAAAATTGATGTTCCACTGTTTGATTACTCACAAGTTTCTGAAGATTTTCTCACCAACCCTGAATTTAATCACAAACCCGCAATGGTATGAGTTTTGATCTAATGGATATACGCGGTGGATTATGATGTGCGGGAAATTCGAACGTTCGTCGTACTTTAGAGAGTATTATGTTCCTTGCCGTCGTATCACTGACGTTCTTTTTTGGTCACGCTGCGTTAGTTCATTGACTAGGATTGATGTATGGGGCTACTGATGAAGAAAAAACCAGATAAATAGGATTCAGTGCGCTTCGGGATGCCGTAACGTTATGATTTAATTCACCCGTCTTTAAATGATAGTTCAAGGGCTTGCTGGTTGTTTTCTTTCACCATTTGGAAGCAACGAAGCGTAGTATTTACGCGCATTTCGACGACCTCCGTGGCGTGGGTGGGCAAGTACCCGGCTGAGATACAAGGGATTCTCGCTGCGGGACAAATGTTTACATGATCTGCAAATATTTGTTCCAGGTCTGGGTGTTGTGATACCATGGTACTCGTAGTTCCTGATACCCACGACACAGGGAATCCTAGTGTAGGATCATGAAGGGTGCATGCGGCAGAGATGCGAAATGTTGTAACTTCCCACTAATATTGTAAATGTATGTATACGTTTGTGAGGATGTATGGGTGGATGTTTGTTACTCTTTCACGCAAAAACGAATTTTGATGCAATATTATTCTACTAATCCTACTTATAATAATAAATCTAAAAGTTTTTAAGGATGGATGGATGGATGTTTGTTACTCTGTCACGCAAGAAGTAACAACGTGAAGGTAAACTCCCAGATGGAAAACTTAATCTAGTTTACGTATCTTTGCAACTAAGCCAATGTAATGCTGTAGTATGGAGCCAACATAAAATAATTCTCCTAGTTTAAAAATAGATACTAGACATTTTTATAGTTTTTTTTTAATAGAAAATATGATTTCGTTTTTGGTTCAATATTGTTTTTAACAGACTCTAAAAAAGGAGGAGTTTCTCAATTCTATTTTAGCCTTTTTTTTTTTGATGTTTGTTACCTCATAACAATGTTATAATAACTAGGAAGCATCCCTGACTTCACTGGTCACGTGATACGGGGATAAAAAAAGGTTTTAGTAAAACATTCCCTGTCCGCGTACTGCGTCGTGCTGTGTCCGGGTTTTGTGGTGTGTCTGGCCTAAGAATAGGACTCCTCCAACTCCTCCTGTAGATGTCGTAAAAGGTGACTAAGGGATTACGCCAGGGGATGGACAGCAGCATCCACCTGAGTACTTAACACCAAACTGCGATCACCAATCCGTCTGCCAAGCATGGTGATTATGGCAAATCCCCCCATTGCAAACATGGGTTCGTTCGCTATGCATGCTATGGGGGAGGCCTCATCCAGATGATGTCTACCGGCTGATGATGATGATGATTTAGAGATTCGTTAACGATTTTTCTTAGTGCTCTTAAGAGGGCACTATCTAATTTAGGCTCCCTCGTTAACGTACGCGATAACCCGCGCGCCATCTCGCTCGCGCTAGCGAGTGTCGTGCACAAAAATTAAGTTTTTTGTTTATTATGGCGAAAATAAAGTGTTTATCATAAAACTGATTTTAGCATAAGAATAAATAGTTATTACCTACTTGTTGTAGTAAAATTTATCTTAAAACACCGTAGGGTTCCTGACATTTCTTTCAAAACGTGTGGGAAACAAGGGTTTTTTAATTAAATAAAACTATCGAGGTTTTTTTTACATATCGTGTTTTCAACTTTACACAATAAATGCAAAAATATAAAATTTTCATATTCCAATATATTTAACTCGTAGAACCCGTAGATACTGAGTTCTAGATCGATTTTGTTGGGCAAAATCACATAGTACGCCCTCTTAATGAACTCTTACACATGAAACGGAGGCTGGAAGTCGGTGGGTGAAGGCGGCTAAAAACCGTTCGTCGTGGCATTTGATGGGGGATGGCCTATATTATCTCCAGCTGTGGGCGTCTATCGGTTGATGATGATTACTTATGAATCTAATAGACTTCTTTAAAATACAGAAACCATACAGTAATTCTATAATTATAAATATCGCAATAAATTTTAATTTGTAATTTATAATCGCGGTACCAACTTTATTCCCTACAATAGAATGAACCCACATCACAATAATTTCTGATGTGTATCTTACCGCTTATATCCCTGCTAATCTGCTTAAGCCCTCCCGAGTGAAATCTTAGAAAGCAGAATTAGCAGAGACATCCTTAAGCTTAGCCGAGATAGGATGTGACAATGGATAAGCTACCCTAATCCCTTGATAAAAGAGTTATAACGGTCGTAATCTCAAATATTGATTCGGATGTTATTGACTGAACATCTTTTGTGATGAAAGAGTTTATGGGATTTTATCTTTCCTGTTTTATGAAGAAGGCCAACATCGAAGTCTTGACTTTGTATCCCTTTAATCTATAAACTTTTTGTACCCAATTATAATGATTTTGGCAAATGTCTGTTACACTTTAGGGTTTCGTTTTTAAACGTATAAAAGAAACCCTTTATGAAGACTTCGGTGTTTTTGATATTTCAGCACAGTTGTACCTATATAACTCTTTTTCCAAATATAACTTTTGAAACTATCATGGTTATTAACATAATAATCACTAGAAACGGGATATTTACCATGATTTTTGAGTTTTAGTGATTCCCGATATTTCGGCACAGTTTCATGCGCCATGATCACGGGTAAACAACGAAATATCCCGTTTCTAGTGATAATTATCTTTTTCCAAAATCTAATCCAAGTGAAAAAACATCAAATTTGGGGATACAGGTTGGAAAAGTTAAAAATGAAGCAACTAGATTAAGTGGGGTATCATAAGAAAAGTTTTGTTAGATAATTTTTGACAACGAAACCCTTGGTGCTTGAGTCTGTCTCGCACTTGGCCAAATTTATTTATTGTTGTATGAAAGTGTTAACATTGTTATTCAATCTTTTGTTCCAGGTAAACATCTGCTAATTATCACAAAGTAACACGAATCACATAATGACAATTGTAAGTAAATATACATTACAATATCGCACAGCAGCCTAAATATTTATTAAGATACAGACTCGTATACACACAAACAGTTTACGTACTTATACATTAAAGCTATACTTAGGTACACAGTTTCCCTAGATATGTATATAGGGACAAACAAAAGTCTTAATAAGCAATGTACACACATAAATTAAGCTTATAAATTAAATTAGTCAATAGCAACGCAAATAATAATTGTAACGGGGGCTTAACTAGGCTGTTAGGACCCGTCCTTACGTTGCATTGGTCTATGCTCGCCTCCGCACTCGCCCAGAGACGGTAGATAAATTTTGAGTCTATGGAAGAGAGACCCTTTCGCCGCTCGCGATATACGCGCAAAGATTAACTTTGTGTTTTGCTAAGATTTAAATTTAATGTTTGTTTGCCGTGTTACTGAATATATTTCACTACTACGTTTTAAGGTTGACTCACGCTAGGCCGTGTCGGGTGCCGTCCGAGCCGAGCGTCGGCCGCGGCCGGTCAACTAATATTACATATATTTTGTATGGACACACACACGCTAAACCGAGCGTCCGTTGCTCGGCCGTCACTCGGTTGCCGGTCGGTATAGCGTGTATCCATACAAAATATATGTAATATTAATTGATGAATGTAATATTAATTGACCGGCTCGGACCCGACACGGTCTAGCGTGAGTCATCCTTCAATCGTTTGTCGGACTTTAATATACCCCAACACCCGCTGAGAGACCAATCAGTAGAACAGGAAGTTTACATAACTTATAATTAGTTCTCCAACCAACTGAGACAACAAAAACCAACCGATCAGTTAGAGTACCTCATAATTATCATCAGCTGCAAGTCGACAACTGCTAGACAAAGACCTTCCCTTATAATGCCAGGAAGAACGACCTTGAGCCGACTCCATCAGTGGTCTTCTATAGGCTGGTGATGATGATGATCTCTTCTATATCTGTTTAGCTATTTGTACGACCGGGGATACTAAAATATTTAGGTATGCTGTTGCGTAAATACAGCCGTGTTGTGTCGTCATCTGAAACCTCATTAATACACATCACCTGCCATTTATCAAGCAAGCTCGTTTCGATAACCCAGTGTTGTGTTGTGGGAAATGACATCAATGTAAGAAAGGAAAATAGCTCTGTTAAATGAAGAAAATGCAATTTATTTTGCTCAGGGAGTCATAATTATTAGCATGCCTGTAGTTTTGTATCTGAATAGAGACTGCGCACTTTACTGTACAGTTTAAAAAAAGACACAATATAATCTATTCTCAGACACAATCAAGCAATTGTAGTCTATCTCTGCCTTCAAGCTTTACAGTTATCAACAGTCTCCAGATAAAACCCATGGATAGCGCATTCTGTATTTGAGCAAAAGTTAGCAGCGCCATCTATTTTCAATATTGGTAGTTGATAATACTCACTCTGTAGGTAAGGTATTCAAACTCATATAATCGAAGCGAACTTTGGTTTACGAACACTGGTTAGATACTTATTGTTATTGGTTGGTGTTGTTGGTAAGTCACTGACCTAATGGTGGCCAAGAAAAAACAAGTGACACGACGAAGGAGAAGGCAGATAATGTTATTATGTTAATTATTTATTATTATTATTTATTAATTGTGATTACAAGTTGATCCTCAGTCCTCATTTATGCGCAGACCTCTTCTAAAGATTCCGTTTGTTCAATTTACGCATGAACTCTGGTCCAACCGTTGGTTTTGGCTGTTATTAACCGACTTCCCAAAAAAGGAGGAGGTTCTCAATTCGGTTGTATTTTTATTTTTATTTTTTTTAATGTTTGTTACCGCATATCTCCGGCGTTTACGAACCGATTTGGAAAATTCTTTTTTTATTTGAGTAGATATACTTCCAGATTGGTCCCATTTTTTTCAGAATCCAGTTCTGATGATGGGATCCATGAGGAATTGAGGGAACTCCTCAAATATTGTAGGCATACATATGGTGATTTTGATATTTTCAGCAAGACACCAAGCATTTGCATTCAGAAAGTATCATAATCCTTTCACCACTATGGTTCTTTCATAAAAAAAATTTCATCCAAAATTATTTTGTCGAATACTATGGCGGAAGTCGGTTTTTTAAATGAAAAGTTATGGAGACATTGCTTGAGAATTGGGCTTTATCATGGAAATTTTGTTTAGCTAACCCAAAGCCTTTAGAGATAGCCTAAGTTACTCTATGCGGATGTTTTCAAAGATAAAAGTAGACTAAAACGGGTCTCCTGCTAAATTAATTTAACCAACATGTTTGATAAATATTTTGACTGAACATTCTTTCTGCTGCAACTTCCGAGCGTCGAACAATGTAGAACTAGAGAAATGACTGCGATTAATTTTTGTCACTAGCGAGCGATAAACGTGTTACCTCGCCCCCCATATTATATGCGAATGCGGGGATGTTTTCTGTCCCCCGCGGCAAACAATGTATGCATGTATATCTTTTGTTAAACGAACTTTGTTGCATTCCCCAAACGACGCCCTCTGTTTGTTTATCGAACATGTTGTGACAACAATGTTTCAAAATTCACGTAGCAGGAGACCCGGTTCTAGGTAAGGGGATTTAACCAACTAATATCTAACCCAAGTAGTCACTTACCTACTAACGTAATATGTAGTTTTGGAACGTTTCGTTGCGTTTTTCAGCATACTTTTTAATGACTCAAATTTAATTGAAATTGTTAAATGTTATACAGGGTGGGGCAAGTTTTTGGCCCCTTGAGGGTAACTACCTTTTCTTTTGTAGTTAGAAGGTTTTGTTCTTAGGAACTTTCTGTTTTATTTTGAAGAAAAAAATATTGTCATTTTTAGATTTTTGAAAAAAAGTACGGTTCACCCAGAAAATTACATTTGTCAAAAAAAACAAGTTGGACTTAATCGACTCTATTCCCAACCAGGAACACTTTTTCCAAAGTAACATACCAAATCAAATCGTAAGTTTTGCCAATAATTAAAAAAACCATTCCCATACATTTGCTATGAAAAAACGAGTTATTTTGAAAATAAGCTTTTATTAAGCTTAGACGCTGTTGATTCGTAAGAGATACTTATTTTTAACCGACTTCCCAAAAAGGAGGAGGTTCTCAATTCGGTTGTATGTTTTTTTTTTTTTTTTTTTTTTTTTTTTTTTTAATGTTTGTTACCGCATATCTCCGGCGTTTATGAACCGAATTGGAAAATTCTTTTTTTATTTGAATAGATATACTTCCAGATTGGTCCCATTTTTTTCAAAATCCAGTTCTGATGATGGGATCCACGAGGAATTGAGGGAACTCCTCAAATATTGTAGGGATACATATGGCGATTTTGATATTTTCAGCAAGACACCAAGCATTTGCATTCAGAAAGTATCATAATCCTTTCACCACTATGGTTCTTTCATAATTTTTTTTTCATCGAAAATTATTTAGTCGAATACAATGGCGGAAGTCGGTTTTTTAAATGAAAAGTTATGGATTTAAAATTTAAAAAAAATATTTTCTGCCAATTTTTTCTAGCGGTATTGTCATTCAAAGAGGTGGTATATCATTCTACCAATAAGGTTTAATAAGAAATATCAATAAATAATTTGAATTTAGAACAAATTGCTTTCCTTATTCGAATGGTATGCATGACTTAGTTGCGGCGAATGGCGCTTCTTAGAAAAATGTATGGGAATTGTTTTTTTTAATTATTGCCAAAACTTACGATTTGATTTGGTATGTTACTTCGGGAAAAGTGTTCCTGGTTGGAAATAGAGTCGATGAAGACCAACTTGTTTTTTTTGACAAATGTAATTTTTTGTGTGAACCGTACATTTAAAAAAAATCTAAATATGGCAATATTTTTTTCTTTAAAATAAAACAGAAGGTTCCTAAGAACAAAACCTTCTAACTACAAAAGAAAAGGTAGCTACCCTTAAGGGGCCAAAAATTTGCCCCAACCTGTATATATCATACGAGTATGTTAATTTTTCCTACATGATTTATTTTTATAATTCCAGTTCTGACGCCTCCAAATCCAATTTTTCCGGGTAAACAAAGCATATCTGTGACCATTTTTGCATTTTCTGCATTATATTTGTTCAAGGTCTGTGTGTTGTGGTACCCACGACACAGGGAATCCTAGAGTAGGATCAGGAATATGTATGTGACTTTTGGGTGTTCAATTATTCAAAAACCGCTTCCCTATAATCACAACCCGGGTGCGGAAGCTATCACAAGGAGTCTCGGCATACATCAATAGCCGAGCACTCGACAATTTCATGAAATATTTAACGGCAGAGGCAGTAAATTGCGCAGAGGCCCAATGTACTTAATGTTTAAGTGGCAATATTTTTCAACGGCCTTTATTGGGATTTGTTTTTTAGAGCTCGTTTGCTCACGTATATAGGACCAATCGTGGTCTCCTATAAATAAGCTGTAATCGATTGTCAGTTACTGTTAGGTATTCAGTTGTTTTATAGGTCTTCATGGCCTATCTAAATTTCAAGACGCTATATTTTGTATTCGACGATTTTCAATAATTTATTTTATACATACATAAACACACGCCTTTTTCCCCGAAGAGGTAGGTAGAGCCTCAAAAGGCCCCTTTTCACCGTGGGTTGCACAATCGCAGGAATAATAATTATAGACTTGACAAGTGGTGATCTCATCGCCACCATTGCTTTCCACTACCAGCTCGGCTAACGCTTTCTTACAGTAATAACACACTCCTAAGTAAGCCAGCAGCCTGGAAAAATGTTATACCAACAAAAATTGCCCAACAAGTCCGAGTAAGGTACCCATAAACAAGTTAATATATATTTTTAGCTCATATATTTATGTTTTCACCAAAAGTAGATTTTTTCGAGTCCTTATAATATATATAGCTTTAAAACACTTTCCAATTCATCATCATCAACCAGTAGAAGTCCATTATGCTGGATATTAGTCTTCCCCTTAGAACGCCACGATAAACGGCCTCCATTCACCGACTTTCTGTGAAATTTATTAATCCTTTCCTTTTCTGCGTCGTCCAGCTTGCCATCAAGAACTTTTATTCCCCAACGTTTGTCAGTTCTGCTAGCTATATGACCCGCCCATTGCCACTAAACTTCAACTTGCTAACACTGAGAGCTATGTCAGTGACCTAGGTTCTTCAACGGATTTCCTTAATTCAGATTATATCACGTAGTGAAACTCCTAGTATAGCTCTCTCTATAGCCCGTTTCACGACTTTGAGCCTGTCATACGGCCAATAATTAGCAATCACGTCTCAGTGCCTTAAGTCGAATTACTAGAATAGTATCAATAATTCAATGTTTCGATTGAGGTTTTTTTTTGATCACTTTCCCATCAAAGAGACATTCTCAAAGGGTAATTTTGCCCATAAAAGAGGCTTTATAACTTATTTACTTCTAATAATATGTACATAGATTTTTCATTAGAAATGAATTCTTGATATAAGAAAATTCCTCTCATTTTCCTCATGCTAAAGTCCAAATTATTTTTTCATCGAAAACATGGAACGTAATTTGGGTAATGAAAACAATTTATGTTGTTGGTAAAAAGGAGCAAGAAAGTTTGGGTTCTCGTTAATTTTATTACTTTTCCATTACTTTTTGTCTCAATAAGTACATTTTGGTTCGTCTCGATGTGGCTCAGTAAGATTGATTTAATTATTGCATGTATTATATACCTTCTAAACTTTCTAAACTTTTCAATATGAGAGTACCTATGTTCAGAGGCCTTACCATAAGGTCTTATAGCGATTCAGTTCAAAACCTATTCAGTACAAAATATCGGTTCAGTGATGTCCGCAGCTATATTTAAAGGTGTAGCAGAAGGTCTATAGACTTCTGCGATTAAAGTTATTCAATGATGACGGATGTCAACGACGAACTGTTAATTTTTAACCGACTTCACAAAAAGAGGAGGTTTTCAATTAAGTTGCATTTTTTTTTTTTTTTATGTTTGTTACCTCTTATCTCCGGCGTTTGTAAACCGATTTGGAAAATTCTTCTTTTTATTTGAATAGACATACTTCCAGATTGGTCCCACTTTTTTCAGAATCCAGTTCTGATGATGGGATCCATGAGGAATTGAGAGAACTCCTCAAATATTGTAGGCATACATATGGCGATTTTGATATTTTCAGCAAGACACCAAGCATTTGCATTCAGAAAGTATCATAATCCTTTCACCACTATGGTTCGTTCATAATTTTTTTTTCATCCTAAATTATTTAGTCGAATACAATGGCGGAAGTCGGTTTTTTAAATGAAAAGTTATTACTGAATAGTTTATGAACTGAATCGCTATAAGAGCTCATGGTACCCCCAGACCATAACAGTTTGATGTGGACTCTACACAGTTAGTATACAATTAGTAATTACTCCTTACTTACCTGAAATGTATTCACATTCTTGCTCGGCAAATATGAATACTGAACGTGAAATTGGAACAAGTTGTTTGGTTGTTTTGTAAAAAAGAAACAAGTATACTTTGAACACAATTAAATAAAAAAGTAACGGAGAATATATTCTGGGAGTTAGTTTCCAAAGCAATCATAATATATGTTACCATATTGTAATTTCATGTATACCTAGGTACTTTATAATTTTTTAACCAATCATCACCAGCGTCATTTTAGGCATAAATTACGTCCACTGCTGGAGGCCTCCCCCATTGAACAAAGTGGGGGGATTTGCCATAATCAGCACTGTGTAGCTGGCAGATTGGTGATCACAGTTTGATGTAAACACTCAGGTGGAAACTCATTGATGACTAAAATTCTTATACTTGTTATATAATACAAGTGTCTCCTCCAGTACATCTCCTGAATAACTTTTCATTTAAAAAACTGACTTCCACCATTGTATTCGACTAAATATTTGGATGAAAAAAAAATGTTGAAAGAACCACAGTGGTGAAAGGATTATGATACTTTCTAAATGCAAATGCTTGGTTTGTTGCTGAAAATATCAAAATCGCCATATGCATGCCTACAATATTTGAGGAGTTCCCTCAATTCCTCATGGATTCCATCAGAACTGGATTCTAATTCTAAAAAATGGGACCAATCTGGAAGTATATCAATTCAAATAAAAAAAGAATTTTCCAAATCGGTTCATAAACGCCGGAGATATGAGGTACCAAACATAAAAAAAAATACAGCCGAATTGAGAACCTCCTTTTTTGAAGTCGGTTAAAATGGTGATTTTCGTCCTTTATGATAATTATTTAGTCCTCAGTGACATTCAAAAATTGCACCCCTGCTCGTTACGGGTCTTATCACGTAGGTATATCATCAGTTCAATCTCATAAATTACAAATTCCATCACAGTTTTATTTTGGAGAATCTTTAAGAATGTACAAGAGTCCTTGACGTTCAGCACGATTTGCTGAAACTGTAATTCCACCAAAACATTAAAATTCCAGTCTCGTAATTTTTGTAAAGCCACCTTATTATCATGGATGTTACGCTCCGTGGCCTCAGCCTAGTTAGTCAAAAAAAAACCTCTGATTTTAATCAACTTTTTTAAGAATAACAATGATTTAATCAAACGAGGTATGATTTTTACGATATTGTGAATATTGTAATATTGTGAATATTGTAATATTGTGAATATTGTAATATTGTAATATTGTAATATTGTAATATTGTAATATTCTGAATATTGTGAATATTGTACTTGTTAATGAATATTATTAATTATCTGTTTGCCAGAATCTATACTATAACCTACATCATCATCATTATCATCCGTTGGTCGTGTGCCCGTGTGTGTGTCCATGGGGGTCTATGATGGGGAGCAGTGATGCTGGCCATGGAATGCCAAAACGATTTTGAGCCAACTCCATCCACGATGTGATAGCCACAATATATAAATTCGGTGGATAGAGGCGGCGATTGTTAATCGTAGCATTATGTGGGGGTAGCCTAATGTGAAGCAGTGGACGTTAAATTGATGATGATGATGATATATACGACACATTTGATCAAAGATACGCTACGCTGCTTATGACATAACAAGCATGTTTTTTTTTTGTATATGCATTTGCCAGCTTCGATTATTTTTAGATTATTTTGCAATTATTAACGTTACACTCTTTTAAAGTCGTCAAAGTCTCAGTCAAGTCATGTTTTGTTTTAGTAAATGCGGTGGCATTTTTACTAAATCCCAATACACTTCTATTTCATTTAACTGCACTTGCACTGTTGTTATGATCTATAATGGTTAAAATCATTTACACGATTTAATTAAAAAAACTACTACTTACTAGTAAATAAAAAAATAAAATAGACTCTTTCTTTTCAAAGAGAAGAGAAGATTTCGAACCCCGAACATGTAATTTATGAACTGAACATACTTGCAGACATCATGACAAAATCATACCAGTCAATGACTCACTATTCCACGCGAATATATCGTTACAAATTCTCAATACACTTGACCAGCAGATTGCTTTAACCTGATGGTGTTGGTGTTGCAGTGGCCAGTCCTCCAGGCGGCGCGGGTGCGCCGCGGGAGGAGGCACCCCGCCCGCCACCGCCTCCCGCACCCCGCAACGGCACCCCTCCCAGTAAGCACGGTCGTAAGATATGCAGACGGTTATCGCGATGGTTCATGAAATTCAAGTTAGGCTCGATTCAAACTCAACCCTAATAAAGTTTAATGCAAAACCGATTTAAATTAAACTCAAGTCAAGCACAATTAAGGTACACATCAGTTTGTATTTTAATTTAGTTCCAGTCAAGTGCAGTTCTGATTTGAGTTAAATCAAATTAAGTAAAAGGTTAATTCAGATTTAAGTCAAATTTAAGATTAATTCAAATCAATTTGTAGTTCAAGTTTCTCAGAAAATACTTAAAAGCTTAGCTTGGCTTCATATCTAAAGTTTTCCATGTACAAATATACAGTAATTATGTTATTCTTATATTTCTAAAATTACTTTAATATACGTTCGTAATGATCTTATGTAATTTTTCAATGTTCAATGCTCAAGACCGTTCGTCTTAGCATTATATGATGGAGGCCTACGTCCCAGCGTGGATCGACATGCTGATAGTGATGTAATTTGTAAGATATATAAATATTATGTAACTTATACAATATTGATATAATATACATAAATATATTACATAAATATTGTTAAATCATCACGGTAACCTCTGTAAATTCGTGCACGTTAATTTTGTATTCTTTTATATCTTTTGTCTTCCTGCAACTGTCACTGTTGTCACGCTTTTAAAAATCATCTCTCTTTGTTCATACATGTTGGCTTTTGTATCATTGTATCTTGTCTCATAGATAGATTTGAAAATTACAACTAAACTACATGATTATAAGTTTAAAAAGTGTTAGCACAACTTATAGGAAATATTAAAATTGAATTAGGAGTAACTTTACGGAAATCCATTCTAAATTATTAGTCAAATACATATTTTTTCTTCTTCCTCATCAGCCAGTAGACATCCAATACTGGATGTGACCTTCCCCATAGCATGCATAGAGTACATTTTTTTAAATAAAATACTTATTTAGTACCTGCTAATTCCGCCTCTCAACCAAAACCTCAAGTAAGAATTAAACACGTGTTTCGCCTCTCCATGAAATATCCTAAAGAAGCAGCGAGTCTGTTTCCTGATTTTCGGTTGAGAGTGGCAGAAAAATGTTATGGTTATATCATTTCAATACTTTTTATATAATACAATTTTCAGTTTGCTAGCGCATCTCTATATAGGCGAGAGTCGCGGGTTTGATCCACGTCACATCGGTAATTTTTACTATAATTATCATAACTACATATAATACAAAATTAACATGCACATGCATTACTTGTGCATGAATGGAGCCTTATTTATGAAACATATATTTATCTAAAACAATGTGAATTAATGTCTGATCGATACAATGTTCCACTCTGGGAGCAGAGGTTCCACTGATACAATAAAATGATAACATCTGACAAATTATCCAGTATCAGAAAGGTCTGTTGGCTTCAGTTGCTACTGTTGACTCTGGCCCGTTGCCATGGAAACAGGGTCACAACCTACTCCACAGAACTGCACCAGATCGCTGTACCTACATCTACAAGTAGCAATTTTATCTGGGCTTTGTTTTGGACAATTTTTTTTTCTTTTTTTTTAACAATTATCAGGTATCGGGTTTATTTTGTCATAGTGCCGCAGCTATATAACAGTATTTTAGAAACGAGTTTTAATCGTTTACAATAAACAGCACAGTTTGCAATGTAAAGTTTAAAAATAAATATACTGAATTTACAGGCAACGTTATTTATTCGTTTCGAATACAAATATCAACTATAAAAGGCCTTTTCTCGCAATGATTGGGAAATATGATAATCTTTCCCAATCATTGATGATTCCCATCATCCCATCATTTGAAAAAGTTGCACAACCTTTTTGGCATAATTATCGCAATGAGATTCAAAACCTGTTTGACACTCGTAAACACTCGTAACTCGTGTTAATCTCACATGTAACATCGTAAGCTCATTAGAAAAGGGTTCTTGCTACTCTGTCAACGCAATAAACGAGAAACAACCTAAAAAGTTGAAAGTAGATACTTTATATCAATACATCCCGTTCCAACAATTCATTAAACAATCTGTAATATATGAGTAAAGTTCAAATTTATTTGTATAAACGTGGCTAAATATATGTAATACCTTTTCCCATTGTATTTTTTTTATTATTTCGCTTCATTTGATGCATTTCCTAGAATATCTTTCTCACGGAGAGCAACACAAAACAAAACAAAATGGCGCGGCAGATACAATTATACTCTGTGGTAAAATGATTCGACAGCAGTTGCCAACTATAAAGAGTATAGTAATACTCCGTTATCAAATACAACTCCCAACAAGCAAATTAAGCTAGCAACCACAGAGCAACAAACGCGACATTCACTGTCATGGCTGCCCAGGAAAATTATGTTACCATTGTAAAAATTCTTCGAATTTAAACATATTTATGCAGATTAGCTTCAAACTAGAGGAAGAGTATTTTTTCGAAAAATTACTGATTTTTTCACCATCCTCCGTCTGGTGTACATAGACATGGGCCATATTGAAACAATTCCTTTCACAAAATTGCCATCACAACAGGTACCCCTCCTTTTTCATCGATAATTATGATTTCCAGTGACGATGCTCGTTAATCTAATGATGACGAGGTTATTTGATCCCTATAGAGGGTCTAAAAACTCTTATTAAATACATTTTTATAGAGTGTGTTTGACAGCTGCTTTATTCACAAAAAAACATTCAGTGAAACCCAGTATCCAGCTTAAACCGATATCAGTCACACAAATTTACGCCTTTTCATCAGTTAGAATCATGAAATAGAATCTCACAGTTCAGAATCAGTTCACATTTGACTGACTTATAAAAAGATCTTTGTATCGTTTCTTTGTTGAGTTTTTTTACGTTTCACTTTATTTGTAGATATGGGGCATTGAGATAATATGTAGTTCGTAGTACATACTCAATGATATGGGATTGGGATTATTTTAGTGTAATTAATCCGATTTGAAAAATCCATTATAGTCATCTGTGTCATATAATTATCACTAGAAACGGGATATTTACCATGATTTTTGAGTTTTGTTGATTCCCGATATTTCGGCACAGTTTCATGCGCCATGATCACGGGTAAACATGGTAAAAAAAAATCATGGTAAATATCCCGTTTCTAGTGATAATTATGTTAATAACCATGATAGTTTCAAAAGTTATATCTGTGTCATAGTTCATTAGCTGTATCCTTACCGTGAACCGTTTATTTTTGAAATAAAAAGATAAACTAGCTTACGTCCCTGGAACACCGCGGGCATTGTTGACGGTATTGATTGTATTGACGTAGGGGAATGAAGTGTCGAATCCATGTAAGAGCGAGGCCCCATTAGTGCGTTGCGTCGCGTCGTCGCAACGGAACAACGCATTGTATGCCACACCTGCGTTGCGTTGACGCTGCGACAACGCAACGCAAGAGGGTATGCACGCCGTCGCAGCTGCGTCTCAGTTCACCCTTTGCAATGGATAGATACAAAGATATGAGAAAATCGATATCAATATCCTGCTCACTCATGGTAAGATAAAAAATGTCGTTACGTTCGTCTAGCTTCCTCCTCTAGCAGTGGATCACTGTTCGTCGTCGTCACACACAGCGGAGCTCCGACAATGCAGTGCATACCCCCCTCCCGCTTCGTCTCTTGTCCGTCGATCCATTGAAACGTCGCGCGCGACGACGCAACGGTCTAATGGGGCATGTCATAAAAAATATATGGAAAACGACGCAGTGACGACGCTGTGACGACGCAACGCAGCGCAACGCACTAATGGGGCCTCGCTCTTAGGGGTTAGCAGGGGTAGCATTTAGCTCGCCTTTGACGTAAAAAAAGAGTTGAAAAGTGAAAAAAGCTAGGATAGTGACAGTATAGAATAGAATATAGTATTCTTTATTGCACAAAAACAAATCATGTACATAGACGAACCTAATGCTAAGAAGCATTCTCTACTATCTAACCTTTGTGTAGTGCGGATAAATTTATGTAGGTGGAATATAACAGACTACAACAACAGAATACAAAAGATTGTTATATAAATAGCGGTAAAATATTGATATATTTTGATATATATTTATCAAAATATATATCAAAATATATGTTATTTATATGTTTATTATATTTATATGTTATATATTTTTTGATCAGTAAAATACCTATTAGTGATGCATTTAAATTGCACGTAGTAAAGCTAAAAGACATCGTGTGGAGCCGCACTTTGCTGTTTTCATCCTTTTGTAGTGTATTTTGGGTTAGAATGACAGCGGTACGCAATCGCACTTATCTACCTAATACTATCAAACCCTTTCTTGTAGACGAATAGGTTATTTTTGTCAACGTAACAGGCTTTTTAACTTATTCCGTTTCAGAAGCTACGAAGCACTTGTACACATTATTGGACAAAGAGAATTTAGTAATAGCTGCTAAGTAGTTCTAGGTACTTACTGCTGCTCAAAGTACTACAGTAGGAAACAAGTTTAGAGGAAAGCTACCATATTAGAGAAAGATGGACATCGATAATGCTGGGGTTGCGAATGTTCAAGTTGTGTATCTCTGTCTGTTGTGTGTCGCATGTTGCAGACAGTGACAGAACGTGAAAATTCACAACAAGCCAAGAGTTTCCAATGCTTTTTTTTGGTGGCTTTTCTGGTTAACAAAAAATTATTTAACAAAACATAACATACATAAAATTTTCACCCAACAGTCTCATTATATATGTATAGTCCTGATCCCACACTAGGATTCCCTGTGTCGTTGGTATCACGAACTAGGAGTACTTACTACGGCACCACAACACCCAGACCCGGAACAAAAATTTTCAGATCATGCAAACATTTGTCCCAAATTCTAATATATTTTTTTGAATTTTAATTTGTTATATTTATCATTTTTTTAAATAGAAAAAAAAGTTAATCTATTGCGAGGCTAAAGCATGCTTATGAATAAGAAGGAATATCTTACAAATTTATGTGTCCTATACATATATATATATAGTGATTCAAAAACCTTTATAGCTTTATAGCTGAACTTTTTTGACCTTTGCTTTAAACCAATCTCTTTTTTATGTTCTAAACATTTTTTAAACATTCATCTTCTCCGACACACAGTAGTTTATTGCATTTTCCAACTAGCTGGAATAAATTCAATAACTTACAAGCGCATGTATTGTGTGAGTACTTGTGTACCACAATTTATATGTGCAATTTTAGTAGTACGCCAGGACAAAGGAGTAAATAAAATTGTCATCGCATACAGAAACTTATTTTTTTTTAGTTTACCGCGTCAAATTTCTTCTTACCCTGTATGCAAACCTAAGTAACTCCATGCAAGTCAATTGTTTTTAATTAATTACTAGCTGTCCGGCCGTCTTCGTTTGCAAGTAATGCAACGATCTTATAATTCACAATAGATGCAGGGTCACGTACAAAATGAAAGCAAAAAACTGTCCGCATGGATACATACTTATACAGCTACATTTGTTTACTAACGAACAAAGATGAAAGTTTTAAAACAGTTCTAAGTTCAACCTAATTACAACCATGACACCTAGCAATAAAGTAGCAAATCTTCAAAATATTATCTTACACTTACGATCATTCGTCACAAAAAACGAGCAAAGCAATTATATTAATCCTGTCACTTGATTTGGTTAAATAACAGTAGCGTAAATGGATTGCTCGGAAAGCTAAAATAAAAAAAGGAAAGCCAAGTATCTGATGAGAGTTCAACAAACAGACACAAAAGTAGTATTAAATTTTTTTTAAGTTCTGGTAAAAACAAATTATTACAATACAAATCTACTCCATGCATCTACTGTTCTGTTACAGACAATTTTGCGTCAACGTTGGCCAAACATTTGTAGCGGTGGTTTAAAATCGGTAATTTTGATCAAAATTTCATACTATTTTTTAGTTTAAAGCTTAAAATACAACTTATTCTACATGTACTTACCGAAAGTAAGACACTCCGGCCGTTAAATTGTTTTTTCGGGGATTATTTTTGTAACTTTTAAATATACATTGCGGCATTGTGACACGTGTTTACATTGGCTTTGTTTGAAGCGAACTAAATCAAATACAAACTCACTTTTCAAGTGAGCTTATATTCACCGAGACGTTTTTATTGCGCCGACCCGATATCTATGTGAGTATTAAAGATCGTTGAAGTAATGCGAGTAATTTTTGAAAGTCCCTTAAACAATGAAAACATTCACAAATTCATTTCGATTTTTAAAAAACTTTATCTGAACTGACTAACAGTGACTAACGATGACTAACTTAATAAAAACTATCTTGGATATACAAGCACCCGACATTTCAAAATTGCATCGGCTTCCAAATCAAATTTCAATGTAAAATATTCTAACGCATAACTTTAATTGACTCTAAATATTTAAAGTTTATTCAAAGTCAAAGTCAATCAAAGAATATCGTAAAATCGTTTCTTACTGAGCACTTACAAGCCGAAAGGAGCATTCACGCCATATTTCAAGTTTGTAGGATTAGTAGTTTTGAAGATTTTAGGATGAGTCAGTTCTGTATCGTTCCGCTTAGAAAGATAAGTAAATGTAGTTATGCATTTAAACGTGTTGTGTTTTACATCATCTTATTGTCTAATCTAAACGATTGCCTATAGTCAGTACACTCATAGATTAAAGCCAGATCTAAAATCGCAGTATAGAAACACAGCTATAAGAATGACTTGATACACAAACCAAAGTAAATTTCAATCATAGCTAGCTATTAACTCGTTCGTGGTCTTGGTTCGTGTCTGATCCTTTTGCCAAGATTTGTAATTTTCAAAACCAATATTAAATTATACCATCACTCGTTAGCATGTTAAACCGGCGTGCACTAATCAAGCTATAGCAATTTACTCGTCTGTTTGTTTGGAAATAGGTAGTCTGTGCAGAAAGAAAATAGGTGCGATAAAAAACGGAACTTAAAAAGTTAAAAAGTCATTTCTAAATTTGATTTTCATATGGCAAACCATACCGAGCTCTTTAACATTTTCTCTAATAACTATTTCTTCTTTTTCAACTATTGATGTGATTGTTGGGTGTTATGTAGTTGAGCTATAATGATGAGATAGTGTTGCTAACAACACAAATTCTTAGTTAATAATTGCAGCGTCTGCATCTCTCACGCCTTTTTCCTTTCCTTAGACTCATCTTACTATCATTCGATTTTTATATTTCTCATTCGTAAACGTCAAGGAAATGATATTCAACATTTCAGAGCTACGGTTATAATCTTTCATCTCTTCTCTTGTTGTTTGTACTGTTTTTTAATGAATTGTATTGATTTCTTTTGTCAAACCCACGATTTCGACTATCCGCGTGGAAATTCCTGTAACAATGCAGAAGTGATTATCATTTTGCTCGTAGCTCGTAGCCTATTTCGTAGCAGTAATCGTAGAGCTAGAGGTTGCGCTACCTCTCAAATCTTTGATTTCGTTTTTGTATGTATAGTACTCGTAGTTTTTCAGCTGAGACTGGCCGCTATTTCTCTAATATTTTGAATGCCTTTTTTTGTTGGTAGAATTTAAGTAAAACAATTTTATTATCTTCTTAAATTATAATTGCAATTCTAACTTATGAAATTATTTTTATTTAAATGTTATACGGATCACTTGCCTATATCTGACTACCTAACAGATCCTAGCCATCTGAAATCTGTACATTTTTCCTAAAATGGCCTTCTAATTTTACATGGTTATCGCTACTTTTCCCACTGATTAAGGTTACAATGTTTTTGTTCCCAGAACAAGGCGCTCTTACAATTGTCCGGCGCTCCTCCAGCCGGAGTAAAGCCGAGAGAGAGAGTTGTTCGACGCCTACAGATGAACAACTCGACCAGCTAGATCTTGACACTGAGCATTTGCCCGCCGTCGACACGCCCGACGCATGTGACAAAGCCGCACTTAGGTAAGATATCTCCAACCTTAATATACCTTAGAATATAATAATATATTCCTATTGACAATAAAGCGGACAGTAAAGTTGTTTGAAGCCAATTGACGAACAGTTCAACCATAGAGACATGCAAGCCATTTTATATTTAACAGAAATAAGAACGTATAGTCACAGTTCGTTGCTATGCAGCCATGCCATCATAGTAAACCACCCAGGATGGTCTGTGCAAACCCTTGAAAAGAGGTGTTTTCAAATAGCCCAGAATTCCCAAGATTTAGCTTTATTAGCTATTTTATATTGTGAATCCAAGTAATATGAATGAAAGAAATTTCAATTTAATTTAATAAGCTCATTTTTTTGTACATATCATTTTAATTTACACAAAATCTAGAATAGATCTAAATATTGTTATGAAAAAGGCAAATTGAATTCTTGAATTTTGAAAACACCACTATTCAAGCGTTTTGGTAGATTATTAAGATAGAACGTTGTTTACGGCAATAGATACCAATTACTCATAGAATTAGAATTAGACAGCATGCAAGTCATCGACAAAAAGATTTGTTGAAATAATTTCATGATTTGAGACGTCATATTAAACCAACAACAACTAACCGATGAAATCTTTGTACTTTGTACTATATTGTGTTTCTATTTGTAATTTTACTTTGTCAGCAGATAGTTGGCTTAACATCCTACACTGTTTATATAACACTAGTTATATTTATCTAACCTCAATGCGACAAACATTCTACCTACACATATATAAACAAAATATTTCGGACGAAACTTACCTTCAAATTGTTGTTGGTTTAGGATGGCTTAGGACTCGAGCCTTTTATACTTTATTACCATGAGTTTGTTACTTAATATTTTATCAGTAAGCTGGAAGTTACACCGCGTATAGCGAATTGTTCGTACGCGGCGTAAGACTTCATTAAATATTTAGTTGCACCCTTCATAATTGGTCGTGGCTCAACGTTTTGCCTATTGATCGTTATAAAATTGTAGTTTCATAATCGGAAATACATGTATAGGTGTATGTTTATAATATATAAACACGTGCTTAGAAGGCTCTGAAACGATAAAAACTTACTTAACGAATTTGGTGTTAAATAAATCAAATGGACAAGTGCAAGCAAGACTCGCACCCAGAGGTTTCCGTAAATTAGCATAATTATCCCATTTTAGGGATATTGTCAAAATTTCTTAACTTTTTCCTTTATTTTTGTCACGAAGCATTCCTTTGAGAATTGCGTGGTTCCTGGAAGTACCCTAGAGATTTTCCATTTTCGCGATTTCCAATTAGGCATTAATTGCTATATTTTTTCAATGCATTGAGATATAAACTTGTTTTTTTTTTTTGCAGCACTATGTTTACAAACTTTTATGAATTAATTTCAAGTTGATAGCGTTCCTGAGAAAATTGGGCTTTACATACAGACAGACAAACGGCTAACGAGGTTATTCTATCATTTTTTTCTTTTGAGGAACCCTCAAATCAGAAAAAACTTATTAAACAAAACAATGGAAAGAAAATGCTAAAATTGAGACAATTAAGCAAAGAAGATACTTAATTCTCTAAAATTACTATTTGATCATAATCTATCCACACGTTTCTCCTTTTCACGTGTAAAATAATGTTTACCTTCCATTTTGTAGGTCTATAACCCAATATTTACATTCTATCAGATATAAATACACAATAGATACTCGCGCAATACCATTAAATAGATTACAGAGACGTATGCCAGATATACATATAGATCATGTAGTATCCTACGATCCTACTATTATAGCATAGATCATTTAATATTACGGGTATTACCAGACAATGCCTTTCATCGTTAACAATGGCGGCGCAGATCAAACGCAAAACGTAATGTGATTTCACGCGGTTCACTGGCATTGCTGTTTCAGCATATTACATATCCAATCTACTAATACGTATTCAAATAGAACATCTCACACTACTTATCATAATCACTTCAATACGAAGTATATAAGTCTACCCTCGGTATTTGTGTTTCAGTGTGGGCAAAGCTTATTACAAATGAAACAAATTCCCCGTTTGAATCGGGGTTTGATCTTCTACAAGGCAAATGTTTGCATGGTCTGGAAACGTTTGATCTATGTCTATGTTTTGTGGCACTATTAAACTCGTAGTTTCTGATACCTGGAATAAAGGGAATCTAAGTGTAAGGCCCGGACTAATGCATGGTGTGTGTACCCATTAGTGAAACAAACTGTTTTTATAGGAAAATGAATACGTATTTAGCAGCAAGAAATGTAAATATGATAGAAATGCAATACTGTGTGTTCTACCAGTTACAAATAAAATACTTTTTATATTACTAGTCTTTTCCAATAGTGATGTCGATAAAAGATAAGCCATGATATAAAATGAATGCATGAAGGGTCATTGTTTCATAATAATGGTTTTTCTGAGCTATATCAACTGCATAAACGTGGTATTTGAAACAGAAAACCTTACGCTGTATCTGCATAGAGCTCTAAGTCGAGATGTGGACTCAGGGAAATACATCTCGACAATTTCCGTCGCCAAGCAATATAAACCCTGTGTAGATGCAGGGTTCATATTGCTTGGCGAAGGAAACTCCTTTTAAACCGGTTAAAGGCAATATTTCTCGCTGAAAACACAAAAACAAAGACAGATACTCATAAAATGGTATTAGTATCATTTTGCGATACATTATCATTATCATCACGTATCATCACCAGCCTGTTTACGTCTGTGGTGTGTCCGGCATAAGAATAGACCCCTCCGTCTCTTTCTGTGGATATCGTAAAAGCCAACTAAGGGATTACAACAGATAGATGGGCAGCAGCATCCACCTGAGTAATCAAAACAAACTCATTGTATTCTATGGGAGAGGTATTAATAGTCCAGTAGTAGACGTCTAAAGGCTGCAGAGAAAACCAATGGAATGTATCCATTTCAAATTGTATTTTATGTAAACCCGCTTAAAGTTCATTGTTATTGTTATTTTCATTGAAATTTATTCAGGCTTCGACAACAAATACTTTGATTACTGAATTGATTATGTCTTAAATTTAAGCTTATTTAATACCTTTTTAGATCCATTGCTTTCCCGAGTACTTAACAGCAAACTGCGATCACCAATCCGCCTGCCAAGCGTGGTGGTTATGGCAAATCCTCCCATTGTATTAATGAAAGAAGCTTCGTCCAGCAGGGGACATAAATAGGCTGGGGATGATGGAATAATATCCTAATAGCTAAATCGTCGCACTAATCGTCTAATAGCTAAATTCTCTAAACTTAAATAAAATAAAATTTCGGGCTAGTAGTGTTTTCAGGCAGCTATAAGTATTGTTACTAAATAATCATAAATAGTCATAATAAAAATTAAGACTATTTCAACAATACCAATGATTCATAATTACAATTGCTTGATGAATTTATAAAAATAGCTAAACTACTAGGTACCGATTTGTCCTCTTAGCACTTTGTAGAACCAATAATACAACGTCATCAATCACGGGTCTCCGGGGAGCGTCTAGACAAGGATATCAAACGATTATGAGACAAATTGCACCCCGCAAGTAGGTTTAATGTTACTGCTAACCCTTCGGATTAGTGTTACTTTGGATCTAGTCTTTGATGGAAGCTTGGTGTACATGGTGACACATTTGATGGTTCATATAATATACTTCTAGTATATTTACTGACAATAATACTATCCTACTTTGTATAATAACTGTAAAAAAAAATTAAGGTTGGTTGGATGGATGGATGTTTGTTACTCTTTCACGCAAAATTTTCGGAACGTTTGATAGTATAATAGCTTATACATCATTTTAACATAAAGGCTATAATTTATAACAGAGGTTCCACGCGGGTGGAGCCAATATAGGTTCAACGCAGGTAGAGCCGGCGCGAGCAAATGTTAGTAACAAATATTTTACTGATTACTACTACCATTTAGCAAGATATGTACCCAACTTAAACACTGTTTATAAATTAATAAACGTTTATTATTATAACAAACTCGTTATTTTTGTTTGACTGGCACATTTAATTTTAGTTTTTATTTTCGTTAATGATGTTACTGGCATGTGCCAGTAACCTTGGTTAACTGTCAGATTTGGCCACCTTTTCAAGGTTGGGCCAATAACCATGGGCCAGTGTAGAATTTCCTTCTGTTGGCGTAACGCCAGCGCATTACATTATTATTAAATTAAAAATTATCCTTATCATGAGTTTTAGCGAATAAAAAACTTACAAAAATAAATTACTATGATTTTCAGCCAAGCCTTAGATGCCAAACTGTACGCCAAACTACGTGAACCAGATCAATTATAACAAAAACTGATACCCATTATAATTATAATTCATGTGAGAATATTAATTTTATGCTAATGATAAGCAATATTCATTCAATTTGTATTCAGATCATTTTGTTATCTAGTTAATATTCCAATATTGGTGCGTAAGCAAAACTTTAACACTTTGAGAAAATAAACAGGAGTTTGTTGTACGCCGAATATACATTATTTTAGGAGAGGTTCAGTGTTGCCACCAATAAAAACTTTTATTCGTTACCACTTCCCACCGGCGGTGGCTTTTTTCGTAACAAAAATTTTATTTTGAAGAGTTCATCAACATTGTAATAATAATTATACCATATGCAAACATTTTATAATGACAATACCTCGTTCGTTTTGGGAAGTTGGTAAAATATAAGCAAAAAGTAACCAAACTTTATAAGCAACAGCAGTTAAGCCCCCAGCCATACCAACAGAATATCAATAAAAAAGTAATAGCTGAACCGTCTCGATTGGCACAATTTATCCTGGGATTCAAATTAAGCCCTGGGATTTTTCTTCTGTATTTTCTTTCTTTTGTAACTGTAGAGCAACGAACGCTGAGAATTTTTATGAAAGCTTTGACTCGTAATTTTGTGATAAATTCAGTGGCTCAGACCAAAATCATGCAAAAATATTTGATAAAATCATAATATTATCAAATACTTTCAATGCATCTTCGTATAATTAAGAAGGTACACGTCACCGTAACGCATAAAAAAATTTATCACGCAAGCTCAGCTTATACAGCTAGCACCTTACTGCATTAACCCTCCTTTTCACCTTTGGGACCAACGACCTTTGTGGTGATAGGGGGCATGTAGCAGGTTGTGCGTAAGATGCTGGTTTGATTCCCACTGCGAGATAAATGTTTGCATAATCTACAATTATGCAAACATTTTGCAATGGTCTGGAAATCGTGTTCCGGGTCTGGGTCACATAATTCTTTATTGCACACATATAATATTAACAAACAAAACCATTTTTTTTTTGTTTTTTTTTTTTGTAATGGTTTATGTAATACATGTACAAAGGCGAGCTTCACCCTTAAAAGAGTTTGTCTGGGTACGAGTACCATGGCACTACAACTAGTGCCATGGTACTCGTAGTTCCTGATACTGGTAGTCCTTACATGGGATCAAGAGTAAGTTTCCTGAAAGGTGCTATTTAAAAAAAGCAGAATCTAAAGGTGTGGTAAACAGCTCGTCAAATGTCGTTCATGACACAAGTTGGACGAAAAGATCTTTATCGGTTAAAATATTGTGGTATTTGGCAAAAAAACCGTGTTTGAACCGTGCTCCAATAATAAGTGCTTTTCGACACTCGGATTGGATCGCTTCCTATGTTTCACTGTCACATTCTTTCAGAAATACGGTTTATCTTTCGCTTTGAAGAGTTTTTGCTTCATTGGGCTATATGACAAATTGGGTGTTCGCAATGTTTTTTTTGTTAGGTGTAGATTTTTATATTTTTTTATAAATAAAAACATTTTTCTAAAACAAACAAAAGATAATGACCCGATTTGTGGGGTGGGTACAAAACGAGTCATCGATTTAACTCATTGCGTTGGACATTTTCTTCTCGTTAATCACGGATTAGTAGTAATAAAAATAGAACAGAAATAGATTATTATTTATAAATTTTTCAAAGAAAAAGAATAAAATAATACGATTTTGCTATTGTTAGTTAATTCTTGTTAAGTTTTCTTAATCAACGGTGTCTAAAACGAAGGTCCATAAAATACGATTATAACTTTACCACGAGCATTCGAAAAATGAATTCGAATTATTTTATGGTGATGATGATGATGGTCAATCTGATCGAAATTTAACCTTTTACCTTAACAGTCGATGCTTTTAAAGAGCTATCATTTTTTGAACATACCCAATTACCAATCCTTTCACGCTTCATCATAAGCCCGTCCTAATTCTAAACACCATGATTCCCGCCAATCGAAGTCATTTGAAGTCCCGATAAGGGCGCGTGAAGCACTCATCCAATTTGGACGTTCGCGGCTCCAATCTCGGGTTAACCTTTATTCGCTTTTAGGTGCCACCGGCCACACAGCCTAACTGAATTACGATTGTGGCCGTAGTACAAATTGCATTGGGTCACTTTATAACTTACTATGATACAATAGTCTGCCGTTTTAGTAGAAATATCAAATTGGTCAATTCAAAAATAATAGTGAACTGTCGCTTGTGTCTGAACTCTCAATGAACCAAGGACTTTATAAAGATCACAGAAAGTCGGTGGATGGAGCCAGTTTGAAACTGTTAAATGTACCACTAATCCAGTAGCGTACCCATTCTATGGGATAAGCCTAGTCGAGCATTGGACTTCTATAGGCTAATGATGATGATGAAGGGAACAGTTAAATACCTACTTATTTAGCCTGCGATTAAAGATCTAATGGAAGATGGGGACAAAATTACAGCTGGGCTAGCATGAGCTAATTAGTTCATAAACAATTAAGTGCAAAATTAACGGTTCTACATTCATCATCGTTGAATAACTTTGATTGAAAAGAGGATTTTTAGTGACTATGCTAAAACTGTGTAACGTAGTCATTACACTGATTATGATGTTATTTTATTTAAAAATGTACTTAACACTTTGTTTCTTTGTCCACAGATTACGATACCTCCTAAGACAATTAAATAGGGGTGAAATTTCGGCAGAGACTTTACAAAAGAACCTACAGTATGCCGCGAAGGTGTTGGAGGCTGTCTACATAGATGAAACCAAGTATGTACATATCTTGTAGGTGTAGGTAGATGGTGTTGTGCTAGGAGGAAGACTGCGTTTCACAAAACATTTTTATGTCATTTAAAAAGCAACTTGAAAGAGCTTTTTTTAATACTCAGAAAAATGTTAAGACTAAACGTGAAATCGTGAAAAAAAATATAAACGTTATTAACTTAATAATTAGTTACAATTTTGTTTGATTATTGTAAAAATTCAGTTATTTTAATTCAATCAATTCAATTTCATTAGATATATCAAAAAAACAGCAGAGTAGATCCATTTTGAAATGATAAAGAAACATTGTTAGACCGTTCTATTTTTAGAAAAACGACTTGGACTCTTCAAAACTTGGTCAAACCAATTAAATCCTACACTTTTAGTTTAGTCTAGTTCAGACCGTTAACCGACCGCCAAAAAATACTAAAAGATAAAATAGAAAAAGAGATTTAATAGAGTCGTTGGCTATTCTGAACCCAAAATAGTTATGTAAAAGGTCTGTAAAAAGTCTACTAGGCGGTCTTATCGCAAAGAAGTGTTTTTTTCTAGACAACCTTTGGATAGCATTTTGGGAGCTAGTTTTAAAGTTTTTGATTGTATGTTTTCAAAAGATTTAGTTAACTTACTACCTATACAGGATGATGAAGTCAATTTTATTTCGTATTGGCCTAAGGAAGATATTTATGACAAGTACGTGAAAGCTCCGCCTAAATTCTAAATTAGTTTATTCGAAGTGAAAGTTACACAATAAAAAACGTAATTTGTGAAGCGAAGTCGACCTCGTAAAAGTTTTAATAAATCAAGAAATCCTTTCATAATTTTTATGTTTCAGATCGTAGCAGACTTTTTAAGTGTTTACGTCGCGTTTAAATTTTGCTATTCACTCGAGCTAAACGCATTCAGTTCGAATAAACATTTTCGTTTCATTGTTTCCCTTTCGGTTCATTTATTCTTTTGTATCGGATGTCGGAGCGGTTTTATGTTCTGAATAATGTATCGCGATCTGTATTATATCGATGCTTCATACTTCAATTCTGTATACATCTTTAAGCAGTTTGGGTTTTTTGTGGCCTGGTATTCTTTAAAGATGAGTGGAGAGAGTGAAGAAACAACCAATAAAATTGTGTCAGCGTCACGTTCTACAAACGGTTTCATTCTTATCAGTTTTGAAGAGGATACGGACCGGCGGCGGCCCTTCTCCTACATTCCCACCCCCTTATTGATAATCATTTTTTAAACCTATTTTTGTTAAAATAGCTTTTGTTTTGTTCTCTCTGATGTAAAATGACATACGCCAAAACAAGACATAAGCTATTTTAGCTATCAAAGGTTTAATTTTTTTTTATGAATAAGAGGATTAATTTTTACTTAACCCTTAGGCTCGCGCCTAAAACCCCCGATATTAAAAGAAAACTAGAAACAACACATAGTTGAAAATTAATAATGTATTGTACGTTTTCAAGTCTCATTTTAGATCAGGTACCTACAATCCATCTGGATTAGAAACCTTATTTTTTAAATGTCGTTTTAGCTAAACAACCAAGCAGCCCATTTACAACAACTTAATTACGAATTATACTAAAAAGCTCTGTCTGGAATTAAGGCAAAGTTTTCTGTACTAATTAACCTGCCCGTATTCCAAGCTCATGATTAAAGCTTCACTATAATTTGTTTTACTTTCAGTTTCTTGTCGAATTGGGACTCATTACTTTCTCTATCTACTTGTTTTGAGACCTTGGGACTAAATCATGTTTACAAATTAAAATTTAGTTCTGTTCAACTTAGGAAAAAACTTGTTACGTTTGTATGCTATCTATTTTAAAAACCTAATAAAATAACATGTTGCAGAAATACATTACGGGAATATAAATTGAGAATTAGAATAATACATAAAAACAGTAATAAATACATTAAATTATGATTGTCTTAACGTAATAGGAGCCTCTAGGCACATGACGAGGGGAGTTGGGAACCCATTTGGTCTACCAAAAAATTACCCGCTACGGTTTAGCTACGCGCGTAGCTGAGTGTCTACAAGCGTAGCATCACTTTTTCGTTCTTATGGTTAGACGTACACAAAATGCTTGCATTGACCAATGGAATGACAATTAAGTGACCATTAGTACGATCCGTTTAGTTTTTATTCGTATCGTCATCATCATCATCAGTAGCAGCCTTCAGGCATCCACTGCTGGACAAGGCCTCCTGCATAAAATACAATGAGTGAAGTTGCCATAATCACCACGATTGGCAGGCAGATTGGTGATCGCAGTATTGGTGTTGAGTACTCAGGTAGATGCTACTACCATCCCCTGGTGTATCATATGTAAACGATAAAAGCAGTAATTTATTTTTTGAAAATCTTCTGCTCAGTACACCCTGATAGACAACAAATTGAACCGTTCTCTGAAATAATTATTCTTCAAAAGTGAAATTCATAACGTAATAACCTTTTTCAATTTAAATAATCCGCCAAGAGCTTCCACGGTTATGTTACAACTACGGCTGCGGTACAAACTGGAACAAATAGAAACTCGCTGTAAGCCGATTACGCGACGCCAAAGAGAACGTGTAATGAATTAGGTACCTACTCAGAATATTTAATTGTAAGTTGGTACTTAGACGTCCTTATTTCAAACAGAAAGGTTATGTATGTTATTGTTACAAATAATTTATTTCCATTGTGTAAGTACAAAAAAAAATCTAATGGTTTCTGAGATTGGTGTGATACAAAACCAGCTTCCATCTAGAATGACTTGCCATTTAGGCAAAGTAACTTTAGGAATCTGCTATAGGCTTTTTCATTAATTACTTAAGCTCCTAATGAATGGCTGCCGGGTTAAGTGATTAAAGGTAGCCCCACTTAAGTACGTTTCAAATGAAGTTCCGACGAAAATTATACAACTTTGTAAACAAAACAAAATAAATTGATATTGATGAACATCTTTGAGTCCTGAAATTAAATTCTTACTTATACAGCTATGCCGTTGTTTTTCTGGCCTAAGAATGAACTTTTCCGTCTCCTCCCGTAGATGACGTAAAGTCGACTAAGGGATTAACATCAGGGGATGGGCAACAGTATCCACCTGAGTACTCACACCAATACTGCGATCACCAATCTACCTGCCAAACATGGTGATTATGTCAAATCCCCTCATTATATTCTTTGAAGGAGGCTTCGTCTAACAGTGGACGGACGTCTAACGGCTAAAGAAGATAATATAAGAGCTACCAATCTTACCATACGAGTTGGTGCAACCACCATCAAAATTAGCTTGGCAACTCGGGTGACCAAATATACATTGGCTCTCTAACTCAAGGTAGTCAATTCAATTCAATTCAATTCATTTATTTCTTGTAAGTAAGTGATTTACAATTATGTGTGAAGGTAAATACACGTTTTTACAATGTCACAATGTTATAAATTATTATTATATTATTATAGATTAAACAAAAACACCTACTAAACAAAAGTATTAGTATATAGATTAAACTAAACAAAAGTACCTACTCCTCAAGTATATGGTACAAAAAAAAACAGTCTAAAACAATCATGTGCGATGCACGAGCTCCCAGGCCCTTTTGTCATTGAGGTAATCACTTATTTTGTAGTAAGCCTTGTTTATTAAGACAGTCATCAGAGTTTTCTTAAATTTATTCTCAGAAAGATTAACAATGTGGTCAGGTAGTTTATTAAAAAACAGAGTGCTTTGTCCTATAAACGACTTACGAATTCTAGCCAATCTAGCTATTGGGCGAGCTATCTTATTCCTGTTTCTAGTGTTGTGTTAACGACCAAGAAAAAATCAGTGGCATGAGCTTCAAACCTTGAGTAGCATAGCTACTTCAGCTGGAAACAAAATAATTAAAATAAAATATATATGTAAGTTAAATATATAGGGGTTTCTTTGCAATGTTGTCTATGCTGTTTACAACCGCTTTGTTGTAGATAGGTATCTAAAATCTATTTATTTTTTTATTTTCTACAGTATATTATGTAGAAGACTATAAAATCGCCACGCAAGTCAATATAGAACAGCAATTTAAATTAAAAGAGAAATAAATGATTATACTGCTCTTTCTAGAGCATTATGTCCTGAGGTCCGTATTCTAGAACTGAAGACTCAAACACAGATTTGGTAACAGGCTTTCATTGAAATCTGTCAAAAATCTATGCTCGAGTCTCGATTCAGTTTGAGTTTAGTTCTGAAGTAATAGAGTAATTTTAGCCATGCAACGAAAGAAGAAGACACGAAACGAATTGCGTAATTTTTATTTGAACACCCAAGTTTGGCCACCTACTAGTTACCAGGATTTAACATTTGAAAGACTATCTAGTTTAAAAGAGTATTTAGAGTTTTTTTTTTGACGTTGGGAGTTAAAGAATTTTTTTTATTGTTGACATTTGCGATTTATTTATATATTTTTATTTAAAATTGTTGTAAATTGATGGTGGTTTTGGATTATTATGGTGAATGTATGTAAACATTCAGGTAGGTATATGTACCTACCTATCTATTTGTGATATATGAAAAAAGTCCTCACAAAAGTTAAATATGGGAGAGGTTGCAAGGCTTCCTCGTCTTAGAAGTTCTCAATTCCTAAGTAACCATACGTATATCTTATTAAAAAAAATAACTGCGATACGAAACCAAGAGAATGCTTTAAATTGCTAATCCCGTCGATCTTTGCCGTTTCTCTCAAGGTTGATTTACTTCACCAAGATTTTTTTACAATAGCAAGCCAGAAGGGTTGTCTTTTGAAAATTTTTAACAATGGACAACTTTCGTGTCGTGTCACATAGCCCGCTGCTTTTTTGTTGTAAGCATTAAGATTTTGTTGGCTTAATGGTTAGTGACCCCGACAGGTTGGCGTACTTGAATCCTTTCCCCATACCCTGGTTCCTTAACCATTGGTCATAAGGGTATTTATAGGGCCTCCATACGTTAAACTGGTCTCTGATCTAATGCAGGGTAATTTAGAAAGAGCCAATGACACGAAGTATTAATAGTCGTAACCCACTCTAAATGCGTAATCTGGGTTACTACTGGGCAGGTTCTGTATTAATTTTGCTCCGACATTCCTCTTTTCAGTTAAAGATATTAACTTTTTTTGTCGTGTTTTGGGTTACTTTTTGGTTCATCAACATTGACTTTGGTTTATTTTTGACAACACAAGCGTTATAAATATCATTCACAGCCGTAGCATCACAAATTCTAGGGTATTTTAAGCTTGTGAGCGGTTTGCGTCGCGTCGCCAGTGATTATATCTCACACAGGGATAGCCGGGTCGCTGAGCAGCCTCGCACGCAGCAGTCTGCACTTCACATGAGGCGGCTTCGCACTCCTTGCTGGGCGAAAGCGAAACCGAACGAAGCAAAGTTAATAACACATCGGCAAACATGGCCAAGTAGTCGCGCATCCCTTCTGTCCGATCTGCTAGGTCTTATTTTGCTTCCAACCTTCTCCTCTGTTAGATTAGTCTTTCCTAGTTTATTTTGCTGTTCAGAAGGTTTTTTTAGGTTTCTATAAACTGTCATGAACAAGTGACGCTAAACTTTGTTGCATAAGCTTGATAGTACAGAAAGTACACGATGATAGTTAGACCAGCGAGCCAAAACAATTGGCTTAGGAATTATATTGGCTTGACATCTGATGCTTGGCATTATCCCTGTCACTCTCTAGCACGCGTATTTTAACATTTGTGTGACAGTGACAGGGACAGTTTTAAGCGTTAGTATGGACAGCCGCATGGACTATGCAACTACTCATTATCGTGTTTGATCGCGTAGTCCAACGTGCATAGAAGTCAATTTCATGTGGCATGTGGACTTGGACTACAAGTGTACGAGGTCCTTTTTATCGTTACTTGTTCTAGTAGCATAGTGTTCTCCGTTTAGTTTAGAAATTGATTAAAGAGCCCATCTGTCATCTATCGTGTGACTCGTCTTGTGATCGTCCCTGTTACTTCTGTCTTCTGTGTTCTGTCTCTAGGCATGTGTTTATGGGTGGCCCCTACTAGCATCTCCATCCAGCTTTTATTTTTATTAAACACCTACTTTAACGTGTTACTGGTTTTGGAACTTCAAACATGTTCTTTTTCATTACACATTTATTTTTAAGCTCTTTCCTTCGCTTTCACGTGATTTTATAACAGTTTTTTTTGCTAGGTACTTTTAAGTAGCAACTTAATTTATTGTTTCTTAAATTATCTTGTTTTCATTATTGTGTATTTTGTAAACATTGTGACGTATTTATAATTAAAGGCGCCAATTGTCATCATCTATACCTATTGTCAGTCTTAGTGGCATGATCAATGGTTTTAGCAGTCTTGGCTTATTCATATGCCATTGTATTGTAAACAAGTTTTTTGATGTTGTAATCAGTCAATTGATGAACGACAATCGGCCCATTGAATTCCAAAAAAAATATATATTAATTATGTTTTATCCTTTGCTCTTATCGTCTGTCCTATGAGCCCCATTGACGTGGTGTTTCATTTTAGACCGGCAGTGGCGCGTCAGCAGTCAGCCCCCACCCTGGTGTTTAGGTGTGTCGATGTTGCCAATACATTAGATTCTAGTGCCACTTAAACCTTACCAAATAATATTAATATACAGTATACTCGTAATTTGTAACTCAGTATTTTTAAGAAGAGAGAACGGAATATTAATTTTACTCTCACAATGACAAACACAAGTCACAATTCTCGTGGTAATTTTGTTGAATTAATTTACTGATTTGTTGTATTTGAAATGTTTAAGGATTTCCATCTATATGTGGAATTGTCCCAACTATGTAATTTGTATAATGGTCGTTTGGAAACAGGATCTTATTATTATTATTTCTTCAATATACTATAAAATTCGATCCATAAAAGTCAGGTGAATCTAGACCAAACTGAATTACACTCCCACAAGATTAACATCGAATTACATAAATGTGAATTCTATAATGTTTCATGTCTAAACTTAACAAACCGGTTCTCTATCTACTATACAGTATTACAAACGTAATTTCAAATTTAAATTAGCGTTGCTTAAATTCTGGTTGAGTTGAAGTGGCAATAGAAGTACCCGATAACCCAGCATCCCGGTCCCGCTTCACGTGACTACTGTTGTGCTATATTGCTTTCTATTGGTCGTGGCTTCATTTGTAGTTATAGCTCAAATAATACAGTCAATGCTTACCAAAATTATGTTAACTAACCTAATAATTTCTACATACTGTGTACTAATAATGGTTAAAAAAATATTTCAACTAGCTAATTATTATATACAACAAGTTAATTCTATGAAAAAAATGTAAAACCCCCGACTATTTTCAGTGTTCCATTAACGTTCCGTTAATGGAACGTTATTTATGAAATTACATCAATGCAACCTAGATCCTATTCATTCTAAAATGTTCATCATCAGACCCTGGAGTCTGAGGGAGAAAAAAGAAAAAACAAGAAAAAAAATATCGCTACATAAACTTAAAACTATGACAATTAGTTAACAGAAAGACATGTTATGTCGTCTTAATTTGAAATTAGAACTCAAACTTTAAAAAATCAACTTTATTATTACCCTTAGAATAAATATTGAAGCAAGTCCTTATTACCCTTGATTATATACATCTTATGCTGTTCATCATCAGACCCTGGATTTTGCGGGTGAAAAATATGTCATGTTCAAATATGAAAATAAAACGACATGATACATCTTCAAGGTCGAACTTGAAGAATTCAGCTTCAAGAGTACCCTAGATCCTGTTTATCCTATATTGGTAATTTTGCAGACCCTGGAGCCTGATGAACATCTTGAGCTACAAGGCTGCTGAAAGAAGCACAAATAAGTTTTTCTGCGTTCTTTTCAAAAAAATTGTTGTGATCTTGGAAACGGTTTCACCAATTTCCATCAAATATAGCTAAGAACCATTCGCAAACACTATCTTTCTTTAAAAAACCGCATTGAAATCAGAGCACCCGTTCGACATAGTTCGAACGGGTGCTCTGATTTCAATGCGGTAGGCAATAGACAAGCAGATATTCATACAAATAACACACTATACTTTTTAGTCGGGGGTTAAAAATTCGAATGAATAAACTACAAAAAAACATTTGAATACCAGCTGGTGTTGTGTTTATTTTTTGTTTAATGTTTCTACTATAAATTTTATCTCGACAGCATGTGAAACAATTTCTGTTTTACTTATTCGTTTTTATGCTGTTTTTTAGCTACAGTGATTGTGATGTGTGATGACTGGTTTTTTGGATAGGCTCAATGGAAGGGAATATACGATAGAATGTAGCACGTTGCATGCTTCTCCGTAACAAGCCTGGACCTAACCTGGTGGCATGTTCTTTCGACAACAACCTATATTACCTAGACCTCACTTCACATACTCGTACACTTTTCTTTAAAAACATTTTTGTGCAACACTTTTTTTTAAACTATTCACGATAACTTTATTTAACTACTCCAACCGCAAGACATTGAAACGAAGTGGATCGTTCCATAAACAATAAACCCGTGCCCCATTTAGTTGATTGACAATAAGTTGTTCTCTTCTAAATGGGGCTCGTAATAACATTTTCTTTTTCAGATACTTACATACCTTTAAATACCTTTTACCGACTTATCTTCAGACTTTTGGACACTTGAGATAATAGAATTAGCATTGCAAATGGAATTGTCTTTCCAAAATAGCTTAGACTAAAATAGAATAGTTGTTTTAACACCTACGTAAGTTTCTTCGACAAAGCCATTACTTTTAGGATGATAAGGTAATGTTTTTAGTTTTACCTTTCTATAACCACTAACCTAAAGTCTACAGCTACTAACTAAAGTCGAGTGAAATGTGTCGCAAAGCTTTGCAGCTTTTGGTGGACACAGGAAGACGATCAGGCTTTCGAAAACTAACAAGAAGCTTACGAAACTTAACACCAACTGCCTTCTAAGATTTCCTGATGTTATGCAGGAGATTGGCAGATGAAGATGACGAGTTATCAGAAGTCCAACCAGATGCAGTTCCCCCTGAAGTCAGAGAATGGCTGGCGTCAACGTTTACTAGGCAGCTGGCTACAGCGAAGAGAAAGTCTGATGAGAAGCCAAAGTTCAGATCGGTGGCGCACGCAATCCGGGCGGGAATCTTTGTGGACCGGATCTACAGGAGGGTGACAAGCACGGCACTTATGCAGTTTCCACAGGATGTGGTTAGAGTTCTCAAGGTTAGTGAGAAGATATATTCGTTTTAGGTAAAAGATTGTTTGTTTTAGTCTGTTACCCTCCAAAACTGTTAAAAAGGAGGGGTCCCAACGAGTAACACCCAAACGAGTAACAGTCATGTAACTCACATCAGTAACAGTGCTACAAATTACGACATTTTATTTCAGTTTAGTTACAATAAAATATACGTAGCTATTTAGTTGACCGTGTCCATACTTCGAAAGTGTTTTTTTTTTAAATAGTTTCGTCTGAATTCAAGAAAGTTTCATTGATAGGTTTTATCGTAATAACAATAGAAAGTTTTTTTATCATGATTTGAATTTATTTCTCGTAACTTCAAAATAAAGTTGTTGTAGTGATAAACAAAGATTGTGAACAAAGATCACCAAAATTTGGCTGTTGTTTTTTTTTCAGCGTGACATTGTTAATGGTGTCAATGACACTATGTATGGTAGACCTAGATGTAGACTTTTCTTATAAAGTTAGAATCAACCTTAGCCACAAACCAAAACACATAAGACATCCCAAGAACATTCCTGGGCAAGTTCCGACTCCTATTAGAAACTTGTGGTCATCTCCATGCAGAACAAGGCATTCAAATTATATTCTTAGATGTGCAATGTAATTGAAGGATAAAAAATCTGTCAAATGATCCAGAATTAACTACTTTAGCTTTGTCTCATGGAACAGGCGTCTATCTCGTTGATAAAACGTTTCAAAATGAACCTTAATGTAATATCGAATAAAATCATGAAAAAAAAAAGATTTATTATAAATCATAATAAATTCGGATACTAAAATGCTTTTTACTTTGTACATTACATACCTACCTACTACTATACCAATAGTAACATAAATAATAGGCACTTAGTTGCCAAGAAGAAACTACAACCGGAACAAAATACAAAACCAGTTCCCACTAAGCCCACTCCACTCTGAACTCATTTACAAAACCAAACAACATTCAAATTAAAATAAATTTCATAATGCATTATGAAAAGTCAAGGAATCCCCTATTCCCCGAACAATGAACCAACAATCAGCGGCGCCGCTGGTTCAGTTAAACAAAAGGCTAACAAAATAACAGGCCGCAGCGAACTTGTAACAAAATTAATTCATTTCATTCATTGTTAGTACACGGAAAAAAAGGATTTCTTTATCCAAGAGTATCAATGTTCTTAGAAAAATTGTTTTAATCCAAGTAAATATTTTTTTAACTAAAGTAAATGTTTTAAATCCAAGAAAACATGTTTACTTAAATGAACAATAATATATTCTTTGTTTTCATTCTTAAACTAAGAAAATATTTTTGGTTCAAGAAAATTTTTATCTCCTTTGAAGAAGAAATCTAATATTGACTCAATACTTTAAAAACTTTATAAATCAAGATAATCTTATCTTCTTTCAAGATGATATTCTACTTCGATAAAGACAATTTATTATTTTGGCCTAAAGAAATAAATTTTCTTAATATAAGAAACGTTTACTTGATATAAGAACATGTCACTCCCGTTTTGGAAAATAATCATTTTTCTTAACTCAAATATCTAAACATATCTTCAGCCAAGACTTGGTTACTTTGCACTTTACTTGGTTCAAATAAATTTGCTTATTTTTAACACAAGACTCAGTATTTTCTTCGTTCAAGATTGTTAGTCATTTTGTGTGCTTGATTTGAGAATATGTCTATCTCAATTGAAGAATTCATTCATTTCAAATGAAAACAAAAGACTTACTCCCAAGCAAAACATTTTCTCTCATTCCAAGAAATCTATTTACTTGATTCAAATCACTTTGCCTATTTTTAACACAAGACTCAGTATTTTCTTCGTTCAAGGTTATTAGTAATTTTGTGTGCTTGATTTGAAAATATGCCAATCTTAATTGAAGAATTCATTAATTTCAAATGAAAACAATAGACTTACTCCCAAGTAAACATTTTCTCTCATCCCAAGAATTTTTTTGACTTGATTCAAATCATTTTGTTTATTTTTAACACAAGACTTAGTATTTTCTTCGTTCATGATTATTAGTCATTTTGTATGCTTGATTTGAAAATATGCCAATCTCAATTGAAGAATTCATTAATTTCAACTGAAAACAAAAGCCTTACCTACTTCCAAGTCAGACCTTTTCTCTCATTCCAAGAAATCTATTCACCTAAGTACTTGATTTAAATCATTTGTTTTACATAACAGTACAGTACAGAGTTTCCCAGAGATGAGACCTAGATTGATCGATTTATCGCCCCCAAAAACCCTCTATAGCAAATTTCATCAAAATTGTTAGAACCGTTTTCAAGATTTCAAAACATTTATATAAGTATAGGTATACTTACCTACACACAAATATTGCTCGTTTAATAGTATAGGATGAGAAACACGGATATATACATATTATGTATATAGGACTATAGTCCTGCCCCCCCTATTACCTAATTGAAAGTTACTCGGTGACTAAGGTTTGACAAGTAAAATGAACATCAATTGTCAATTCTTACTGAAAATATTGAGCTATAGTCACCGAGTGACTTTCAGTTAAGGAATAAAGGGGATCCCACACTAGAATTCCCAGTGTCGTGGGTGTCAGGAACTCATAAAATATTTTATAGTATCTACCTAGGTACTATATGTTACCACAACACCCTGACCAGGAACAAATAATTGCCGACAATCCAAATATTTCATAAGTAGGTATCAATATTTCATATAAGGTAGCTGTATCTACTTCAAACGACAATTTATTATGAATATATTTGAATAGGTAGTACTTTAGTATATTATGTAAGTTTAACCCTACATTTCATTTTATTCAATACCTTTATAAATAGGCACATACTACATAGGTCTTACAAGTGATTCAATTAATGAACTTCCGGCCTGCGACTAGTACCTACTTTAGTTTCACATGCGGCATTACGTCATGGTGCGCGGGCATGTACATGAAAGGAGGATCCTTTCACCACACTGATTTTATCAGAATAGCTCACAAGGCCCTTTTTAGTTTCAGACCTCTTCCTAGTGACCAACCTGGTCATAGACTATACCTACCAGCGTATTTAAATTAATGTACCTAGCATCAGGGTTACTCAGAAAGAACCAGTGACATGCACGCCGAATGAACAAACGTCCAGAGTTGACATAGGTACCTAACACAATCGTATAGCTATCTAGTGATAGAGCAATGTACCTACCTACCTATTGTAAACGTAGGTACGAAACGGAATAAAATTGTTCAAATTTATGCCGTAAGTACCTTTGAAAGTCGGCATACTTTTGATTGTCTGCTGGTATAAGTTTTCGTAAAATATGACAATAGGTACTTTCGAATTATTGCGAAGTATTCCCTTGCTTGAGCAACTGCAAAGTTCATGCACTAGGGTTGAGGATTTCCCGCCACACTTTATGATATCATACCTACGCCCCCGGGCCTTTACCAGCATCAACGTTCCAACCGTACTCAAGGCGAATGGTCTACTACGTGTAAACCGATGGTAAGCGGCCTGACGGCATGACTCTTGTTCCATGGGAGGTGGCCAAGTAGGGACGCCACGTACGTTGATACCCTTGCGCCATCTCACCTGTCAAGGACTTCAATAAATAAGGGCCGGTGAGGGATCGAGACCAAGGAACATAATACTTTATCGAGACCCATCGTTTTTCTTAAATTATTTCTGGGGGGGTTATTTAAGTCTAAGCTCTCATAGCCATTGCAGTCAAATAACAATTCAATACAAAGTATCGGTTCGTAGTTGACATTCCCCATCGCTGAATAACTTTAATCACGGAAGTACAAGGTACCTAGACCTTCTGTGATTGTACCTTTAATAAGTAGGTATAGTTACGGAAATCACGGAACTGATATTTTGTACTGAATAGTTTTTGAACTGTATGGCTATAAGAGCTCATAATAACCCAGCTGGGGTCAGATTTTTGAGTGTCATCAAGTGACTAAAGGTCCGTAAAATTGCCGTTAATCTCTGATTTCCGAATTTCTATACATTGAAACGCATGGCTGACTAAAATTCTTATACCTATGATATCAATACAAGTGCCTCCTCCAATACATTTCATTAAAACGATGATTTGCGGCCTTTTTAATGTATTTCTAATGTTATTTAGTCACTCAGTGACATTAAAAAATCGCAACTCTGGACATCTAGGCGAAGCATGAACGGTCGAAACAACGCATCAGCATTGCCATTCAACGAGGCAATGCATGGAATTAGGTACCTTTGTTTTCAGTAGTAACGTTACCACCAATAACCGGTATTTCAAGCCCTGCTCCACTCCTAAGAATAATTTTCTTATTTCAAGCAACACTGCAAGACAAAGCTTTTTTGAACGAAGAAAAAATGTCTTGGTAATATTATACAGAGAAAGCTAGTCCTGATCAGGCTTGCCAACTACTGGGGAATTCCCAAACTTGCGTAGGAATTTAATCATCGGCATAAACATTTAAATAGTTTTGGATTGTAATAGACATATATATAACCCTTTCCTATGACACGCATTTTCATGATAAATAGTTCCACAGCAAACTTCCCCTCTTCTTGGGGGAAATACACCTGTAATCAAAAATCACCGATGACAATGAATTCTATGGTTTGTAGATCTGTATACCAAGTTTGGTAAGTTTTATTGGAAAATGCGACATGTGCGAGAGTTTGTAAAAACATACTTTACATAAGTACTTACATACATATTAAAATACAAACATACTTACATACATACATCCGGACAGACGAAAGCAATTATTAGTTACAGTTACAGTTATTGCAAGGGCTTCGCTCGCTCAGTCAATGATATTTGTATGTTACGTGTGATTACGCAAATAGATACCTACAAGTGTCAATGCTTCTAAACTACCTCGTGTTAAATTGAAAAGAAAGTGATTTATTAAACCATAACCCTATTTTAAACCTATTTAACGATGCACTAGGAGGTACGGGTCCATAAATTTGTACGGAGTTCCACCCCGTAAAATATAACCCCAAACAAGTGAGTGTTCCATTGCAAAGTTTTAACAAATAATTAAAAAAAATAGTTTTTAGTTTTTTGACCGTTTTGTGTATACTGCCAGCAGTATACACAATTCTGTAAATGGCAAGTGTAGGTACAAACCAATATAATAATTATTTATTTTGGAAATGTTACACATCCATATTCCTGTGGTTGTGGAACCCACGGTGAAAAGAGGCTCTGCCTACTCCTCCGGGGATAAAGGCGCGTGTTTATATGTATAGTATATGCTATGTTACGTTTTTTTGCAAAATGTAACTTTTCCGTTTTCTACCAATCTCGTGTTACTTTGCACAAGCGGCCGCTGGCAACACTGACTGAAGCTTAGTAACGTAACAGCGGCTCGGACGTCGGACGTTTCTTTCGGTGGGTTACAGAGAAAATTTTTAATTGCTCGTGCGCATGTGTGTTTGTTAAGTGATTTCTAGTTTCATTAGTTATATTTCCAACCTACACCATGTCAGAGGTATGTGAACTTCTGGAAAGTTGGGATGTTAGCGAAGAAGTAGGTAATTGAAAATTTTACAAGTGAGTATGCCTACACTGAATTTATTATTTGCTAAGTGAAGAGCCTTGACGAACATCTCAAGAGGCTTGAGTTAGATGGTTGGTGCAAAGGTCAGATGCAGAAGGCAGTGATTAGTTATGTTTGCGGTGGCAAAAGAGGAGGAGGCTGAAATTGAATCTTATTTGGAAGAAAACTATGGTTCTTGAAATTATTGGATGTCGACCACCATTTCCCCAACTGTCCAAAAAAGAAGGTATAATGTTTTTGAGGTGTTACATAAGTTTGTATGGCCTCACTGATTTTGATTAGACACCATTTTATACATGTGGCACGGAGTTCATATTTTTGTTTTAATAATATGGTAAATAGCATGTGAAATGCATCCTTGCAGTAAAGTTCTTTGGTCTTTTTTTGTCTTCTTCTTTATGCTTTTGTTGTTAAGATACTTACCATGTTCTTGTTTTAGAATTACACAACGATGATATTGTTTGGCTGAAAACTAACTCAGAGCCATGTGATGATGTTATTAGTAAGTGGAGAAGGATCCATGAGCTCCGCAAATAATTAGCCGATGACACCGTTTTTTTCACCATTTTTACCTGTTTTCAGATTCGATTGGACTTTGACGGAATATATCCTGAAAGTGTCAACAAATTTCATCTACACTGGATTGATTTCTCTAGAAAGATTGTGGAGATAAAAAACCCAAACGCAAAACAAGAAACTGCGTCTTTGTTTGAATTTATCAATGGACTTACTGATGATGGTTGGTACTTTCTTAGTGATAGTGAAATGCCTTTTAAAAAGCTTTTATTTGCAATGTTTGTTTAGGTTTTTAAACAAAAAACTAATTTACTTTGTCTTGGCTTGTGACTCAATTAAATTGAGCATAAGTTTACTTTTCAACTACAAATATAAGCAGCATCATCATCATATGCCTGCCCATGTTTCATTAAGCCAGGTCAGCATGCATATCCATGAATAAATAATTGAATGTAATTGTAACCCACGGTGAAAAGAGGCCCTTTGAGGCTCTGCCTACCCCTTCGAAGTAAAGTGTTTATGTACTTATGTATGTATGTAATACACATATATATACTACAATAATATAATAACTACTAATATTATATCGTCTTTCCAGAACATAAACTTACTTCTCTGCCAATTGGTGCCCCCGAAAGGACGGTTGAATAAGCGCCAAAAATTCTAAACAACTGTGTGTGTGTGTACAATTGTCAATGTACAGGTAACTACTTACTGTAATATAATTTAATTTGAATTGAGTTGATTTTAAACATTATTTTAACTAGGTACCTAATTATGAATTCTGTACTTTTTAGACACCTGGTGCTGTACAAAAACAGATTGATGAGATAGTAACGGACGCGTCTGGTAAACGAAAAACCATAACAAACCATATAATGTGCAATGCACCAGCACCACCGACGAAGATACATTCTATTTGACATTTGACAAGGTCAGGTATGTTTTAAAATACAATAATAAAAATGTTATATTACACAAGTATGACATCCATTTTCCATTATTTTATAAAATAAACCAAGTTTTTGTAAAAGACACTGATCTTAGTATGGTTTCATTCTTGTGTACAGTGCTAAAAACGGTGGGTTACTCTTCTCACTATATGGCATTTTTTGTGGAAAATACGGCTAAACTAGATTAGTTAATTTAAACATTGTGATAGTACAACATATATTTTAATCAGAAAGTCAAATGATTGTTTTTATGTTGATTTTAAAAGCTGAGAACTACCTACTTTAATCAGTTAGTTAAATGATTGTTTGTATGTTGATTTAAAAAGCTAAGAATATTCCGGATGTGTTATGTGATATTTTCCTATTAGACCATTAGTCTTAAACTTAGAACTTATTTTGTTTGTTTTAAATATTAATTATATACAGGATGTTTGGTCGAGGGTTAGCCAAACTTGGTGGGCGAGTAACTGGATCTTTTTGAAATATATGAGTTTGCGTTAAAGGCAATAGGAGTTAATTTTTTTATCGATGTATTTGTAGTTTTTAAGAATTTTCCGAAATTTGGAAACTTTATTGTTACAATTTTCTTTCGAGCATGTTTCTTGAGTTTTAAATTGTTTTTGGTCTCAGGTGTGTTTTTGGTCTACTCAAAGCTCTTATAGATCCTTCCATTCCATACATTTGAGACCATAAACAATCAAAAAAACTAACCACAAACATGGACGAAAAATAATTGCAGGTCAAAATATCGGAAAAATTAAAAAAAATAACAAATTCAATGATTGAAAAAGAATAACACCTTTTACGCAAACTTGTATTTTGACCTCAAACCTAACCTTACCCTCTACTAAACACCCTGTATAGTATAGTATGTAAGATAAAGATCTCAAATGATAAGAGAACGCAATCTTGAATGTGAAAATTGTTTATTTCTTGCGTAATGCTATGGTAAGAAAAGTATAATTCAATTTGTTTCAATTATTATGCAAAAAATAATAAAATACTTCTTTGAAATATTTTGAGAAAAAAAATATTTTAACTTTGGTGTAGTGAGTGAGAGCCACTATGTTAAAAATCTTTGGAAATGTACACAGGATTTAGTGAACATTCTAAATTTTAGAACTCTCTTTTCACTAAATCCTAAGTACATTTTCAAGGACTTAATAAAGTAGATCTCAGACAGATATTTTGAATCCATGTACATGTACAAATCTAATAATGTAATAATGTAACCATGTACATGATTACATGGTTACATTACTACTAGCCGTACCAGTACATTAATGACCGAGCATCATTTGGAGCGTGCATTATTGTCCTTTGTTATTGTTTTTAAAATATTTTGTAAGTATATATTTAATGTACTAATTGTAATTTTTACTGCCTCTGTGGCGTGGTGGGTGAAGGTTTGCCTGCGATACAGGAGTTTGCGGGTTCGATTCCTGCCTCTTAACAAATATTTGTACCATCTGCCGATATTTGTTCAAGGTGTTCTGGGTATTTTTCTATGTATAATAAAAATATCTGTCTATGTAATGTATTGTATTAAGTATATCAGTTATCTAGTACCCATAACACAAGCTCTGCTTATTTTGGGGCTAGATATTGTTATTGATGTTGTGTGAAATGTACAGCATTTATTTATTTATTGAATGTCCAAATTTAGAGCTTGATATGTTTCCCTGTCAGGTTTTAGAAATTGTGTAACTTTTATTTACTTTGATACTTACTCGTGATATGATCACCCCTTGTCTAATATTTGCTTTGTATTCAGTGAATTTTAATTTCATACAGTCTTGTTAGTATTTAGACCAATAAACATGATATCATTATTTCAAGAAAATTATTGTATTTAATTTTTGTGTTGTGTTTACCTCAAGTATTTGAGAAAAGACGTTTCGTACTAAATATAATCTTTGGTATATAGGCCTGTATGTACTATTCTTAGCTAAAATCTCGTATATAGTGATAGCGTAGGTAGCGTGGGTCCTGAGTCCAGGGCCGACGGTGCGGTTGTTTCTCATTAAAAAAATATTATTGTTTTAGTAGCTAAGAATAGTATCTACAGTTTTTACCAAAGAATATATAGTTTTATAGTAAGAAACATACGAGTCTTATCTCAATACAAATACCTCTTCAGCTAAGAATAGTGGACGTTTCACTTAAGAGTATATTGTTTTAGTAGGAAACATACGAGTCTTGTTTTAACTCAAATATCTCTTCAGCTAAGAATAGTAGATGCTTCACCTAAGAGCATATTGTTTTAGTAGGAAACATACGAGTCTTGTTTCAACTTAAATATCTCTTCAGCTAAGAATAGTAGATGCTTCACCTAAGAGTATATTGATTTAGTAGGAAACATTCGAGTCTTATTTCAACTCGAATATCTCTTCAGTTAAGAATAGTGGAGGCTTCACCCAAGAAAATATAATTTTAGTAGGAAACATACGAGGCTTGTCTCAACACAAATATATCTTCAGCTAAGAATAGTAAACGCTTCAGCTAAGTTTATATTGTTTTAGTAGGAAACAAACGAGTCTTGACTCAACACAAATATCTCTTCAGCTAAGAATAGTAGACGTTTTATCTAAGAGTATATTGTTTTAGTAGGAATCATAAGAGTCTTGACTCAACACAAATAACTCTTCAGTTAAGAACAATAGACGCTTCACCTAAGATTATATTTATTTAGTAGGAAACATACGAGTCTTGACTGAACAAAAATATCTCTTCAGCTAAGAATAGTAGACGTTTTAACTAAGAATATATTGTTTTAGTAGGAAACATACGAGTCTTGTCTCAACACAAATAACTCTTCAGCTAAGAATAGTAGACTTTTCTGCGAAGAGAATATTGTTTTAGTAGGAAACATAAGAGTCTTGACTCAACACAAATATCTCTTCGGCTAAGAATAGTGGAGGCTTCACCTAAGAAAATATAATTTTAGTAGGAAACTTCAGATTTCTTGTTTCAAAAATGATTGTCTTAAACGAAAACTATACAACTGAGACAATATTTGACTCAGTTCAAGAATATATAGTGTTCGCCATATATGAAACTACATTTGTCTTGACCAAGTCGATATTGTCTTAATATAAGACATCCTTTTTTTCCGTGTACCTCGAAATTTACCGTCTTTTTCTGTGGCACATCCTGGACTGGAAAGGGAATGTTCAGGTTCTTCTGGTTGTTACACTTTATATGTTCTCTGACGTGACAGTTATATTCACGATAGATGGCGCTGTCTTTGTAAAGTGCAAAAATCTTACAGAACCTTGTATCTAGCTTCGCTAGGAGCTTTCACTGGTACAACGTTTCTCTGTCCCACTTTACACGTTCTCTGAATGACACATGTCATGTTGTAATTGCAATAGATGGCGATTTTTAGAGAGCGCTTGATATACCGAATTTAACTGAACACTCTTGTCCATGATGTGCCACAGCAACAGCCAGAAACTGTAACCACTAAAATTACGTTTTAAATACTCCAGTGGTTTACCTCCACACAGATTATAGAGGAATAAGAGCGAAATTGGAATGTTTTTGTTTTCCCAAATCTATTGTTTTTCAAATTGAGATCGAAGAGCTTAAACCTCCTTTGTTAAGTTATAAAAAAATGGATATGACAGTTGTGTATGACAATGGTGTATAGTAATTCAAAACAATCCGGTCTTGCTTGTAAAATGTTTTTTTTTATCATGAAACCCCCAACAGCCACATACGTAGTGATCCCATACTAAGATTCCCTGTGTCGTGGGTTTCAGGAACTACGAGTACCATGTTACCATAACACCCAGACCCGGAACAGATATTTGCAGATCATACAAACATTTGTCCCGCAGCGGGAATTGAACCCGCAACCTCTCGCATCTCAGCTGGCTGCTCGTTCGCCGCGCCACAGAGGTCGACAAACCGTCAGGTCGACTTTCGACTAGTTGATGATTATGATATACTTTTCTGACTCGATCTGTTTTCACGAGTACCTGTTGACTGTTGCTGAATCGGGCTTGATTTTAAAAACAAAACAGTGAAACAAAACCTTTATGTTTTATTCATGACAAAACGTACGGAATCAGAAATTAAACTTTATGTGGCAACGTTAATTTGCGGGTAGCCCCACAAAAGCGATAAAATCGCACGGGGAGCTTTTACGTAACCGCTATGTTCAGGTAGGTATTCCCAAAGGATTGATTGGAAAGTTACTACAATGCTACGATAAATGGGGAAATATATACCTGAGTACTTATTTATAGCTATAGATAATAGCGAAGAGAGTGAATAGATTGAAAATGCCATTGAATGTTCAAAATCTAGCGTAATACGTCTACGAGTATTGTGTTTTCTGACTGAATTTCTTGGTATTCGAGATAGGGAAGCCTAATTGATAAAAAAAAACAGATTAAAAAATCTTCGGGGTTAGTTAATCCCAAAAATCCATGCAGATAAACTCACCTTAATAAGGAAAACGTGACGAAAATGCTGTAAACAAACACATCCACAAACTTGGCAGATTGATACAAATTGCCATGTAGGACGGCTAATTACATACCTAACCTTTTCATTGTGCTTTTAGATGGTGAATATTTGATGTCTGACCAGATTTACGACCGAAGAGAGGTAGATTTAGTGCGGTAATTTAGATTTATTGCTGTGTTCCATTGCGGTACGGACCTCAACAAACGTAGTTTGTATTATTGTAACAATGTCGAATTAGTTTAGTGTTGCAATTGTGAAGAATCGACATTAGCATCCTCTCAGTGCAAAATCTGAGGGCGGCCACGTTTGCACCTTGGTACTGGTTGAAGAATCTGTTTAGAATGGATTTGACTGCACGGTTGGGCTTACGGCGAATATATTATAGGCTTGCAATCGGTCATGTATAGAATGCTATTGAAAAAAATTGGAATGTGCCCAATGCAATATTTTGACTTTACTATGAATATTGCCCCCTAAAATCATGTGTCCAAGGGTTCGAACCGGTAATTCGACTCGCAGCCAAAAACCCTTCTAAGATGCAAGCCGAATTTTCGGAAACTATGAAACATGTTGACACTATTCAGACGCAACCACTATAAATTTTGGCACCACAATAATTAACTGTTGTAATCGTTTCTACAGTTTACGTTAGGTGGCGTACCATTGTGTCGTGATCTTTGTTGCGAAACAGTGCTTGCGGCTGTGATATCCGTTTGATAGCGGATGGTAAAATAAAAGTAATAGTTGGATAGATTGATAGATCATTGTTTTTCTAATAAGAATATGCCTAATATGCATTATTTTGCAAATGAAAGCCCTTTTTTGTTGTGTAATTTTCAGGAGAATTCTTAGTGTATTTTGGACGTTACGTGTAAAAAATTTAGATATAAAACTATTTTTTATTATATTTGTATGTTTTGTTGAATTTTATTTTCATTTTGTGTGCCCCTAAATTGTTGAGTAAATTTGGGTTATTCTTTATGAGCATTAAGGTTGTGCGGTGCATGTAAGCTTTAATCTACCGGGCGGTGGCGTAGCTTGGTGGGTCAGCTTACAGCTCGTTGTATGGAAGATTTCCCGAAAGTTAACGTACATAAATGCATTTTTATTGTGAAATAAAAATAAGTCAAAAAAGTGTGTGTAGACCACAGTTACCGTTTACCCAACAATCTAAACAACAAAGTAAAATTGATATTTTTTTTATGATGTAATTTTCAAATTCAGGCTAAGAATAAAATGTCCATGTATTCAATGCGTTCAGTTTTTGAAAGCTGTATTCTTGCACCTTTTAGACTAAAACAATAAATGATTAAACATTTGAATATGTAGTAAAATGTCCAATACATTACGTGAAATTCATCTGTATGCAAACCGCTTGAACAACGAACCACGAACATGTTAAGTATACGTAACTTCAATATTGACTTGCCAATCAATTTTGAACTGTAATCAATGTGACCAGGGATATTGGTAAAGTAACTATGTGAATGTTTTCGTAACGCTAAGTAGCTAGAGTAGGTATATAATTACAGAGATACAAACGCCGCATGCCATCCCTTTTTGCCATGCAAGATGTTCCCTTTTTTCGCCAGCTAGTGCCTTTACACCATTCACTGCTTTATTTACTTGGTCTCTTCTAGATTAACTAGTAACCAACACATACTGAAAGATCTTGGATTCGATTTTTGTTTTTTTTTTGTTTCGTATAATCTTTTTTTGCAGAAACAATAATACAACTAGTAAGAGTATATACAAAATTAAATATACACAAATTAAACATTTGAGCTATCTAAAAACCGTTGCAAACGATGTGGGAGACAGGACTACAACATTTTAGCTTGACACCCCTTAATGCCCACGTCAGCGATGACGGTTGAGCACAGCCCTGAATCTGGTCAATACTATCATGCCCAAAATGCTGCACTCCATCGCTATTTGGTAACCAAAACCTAGGTTTAAAAAATCCCTGTCATTTTTTAATGCATAAAAATAGAAAAATATGTACATTTACTTCGAGTAAAACTCATACGTACAAACAATAAAAAAACTAAAAACTAATTGGATTGCTCGGGAGGTGTCTCTCACAGCAGTGCCTTGTATACGGGCAGCCCACCCCACATACACACATTGTCCACAGAAATGTTTACAGGGGTCGGTAATATTAAAAACCTTGGGAAAATTTTGAGAAAAAGAAAAATATTTTCTGTTTTCTATGATCAATCCACATTTCATAATATCCTATCACAGCCACATAAACAAAGAGGCAAAAGAGAGGTAAATACAAATAGGTACACGAAATTCAATATCCTTTGTAGAGTAAATTGTTACACCTCAAAGGGTTCCTATTCAAAGGTAGCTATAAGTGTGAGTACTTATCTAGTTTTTATTCACTCTATAATAGATTTTGCTACTGATTTTCCAGAAGTGTTTAAATTTTCTTGTAACTGTTGTATGCCGATGACATTTAGAATGTTAAATTACAAAATATATGCATGAACTTGAGCCGGTCCCTAAGGCGAGCTTTATGTCTTCATCGATATAACAATGTATGTTACGAAAAAACCTGTTAAAGTCATGAAAGAGAATCACCATGTCAAAAATTAAAAATATTACTACGGACTAGTTTTAACCCTACTAAGGCAAAGCTAAATGAGTATTATGATTGTAGCAGTCTATGTTAGTATTATTATGTAACTTTGTGCATCTGTTCCCTCGTAGCTCCGACACTACTTGACAGATTTGGATGAATGAGGAATCAAGAAGCGTCTTTACGTTTTGCGTGTTATAAAGCTAAAAACTAAATATGACGTTACACAAGGAAATAAAACGCAATTTTACAACGTTTAAAAAACTATAGTAAACATAAAGATATTGAGTTTCGTATCAAAATTATGAAAAAAACTTGTTAAGTAAGTACGTACATCCCGAAAAATTATCACATTAATTACAATTCTACTAATAACTTGTAAAATAAAATAAGTTTACAAACTAAGACCCGACTAGGCTGAAAACATGTATAAAAATGTTGTACAGGAAGGCAAAATCCACGATTGTGTATGGTTAAAAAGCCTTTAATTTAATTAACAATTGTAGTCGAGGCTTTTCTAATTAAAATAGTGGATTTGGCCTCCGAGACAAGCCAGGCAGGAATCAGGCAGCAAACTCGGCTTAATTATAAGAGTTCAGTATCTCAACAGCTAAAAATAGGACCCTTAAAAGTATAATTTTACCGCCTGTCTGGTCGTCTGTCAAGTGCAAGACCCTTTTTCCTAGGAAAGGCTTAAGGTGTCAACTTGAAATTTTTATCAAATATAATAACTAGTGGTTCGCCCCAACCTGAGACCTCACGAATACACGCGATGTAGGAAATCTACATTATTTACCTTTCTAATTAAATGACTTCAAAAAACAATTAGAAACAATTTAAAAAAATTAGGTATTTAGATTATGTGGATAGTCATAATGAAACAGCTTTGGTTGGACATTTTTTTTTAAGTATAAAAAATTACTTCTGGTGTAGGTACTTCATCGTCATCAGCAGGTGGATGCTGCAGCCCATCCCCTGGCGTAATCTCTTGGTTGACTTTTACAACATCCACAGGAGGATTTGGAGGAGTCCTGTTCTTAGTCCGAGACTACCACGGTCAAAAAAAAATTTAATAATATAATACTAATAATGTCCACGCCACGTGTTAGATAACAGCCTGTTCACTTGCCTAGAATAGAGCTAATTCTCAGAAAGAGCATTTTAGCTTGATAATCATGACCTGCCGTGGTGTGTCCGGCCTAAGAATCCCCCTCCTCCTCCTCCCATGGATGTAGTAAAAGCCTCACTAAGGGATTACACCAGAGGATGGGCAGCAGCATCCATCTGAGAATTTATCACCAATCCACCTGTTAAGCGTGGTGATTATGGCAAATCCCCCCATTGTATGCAATGGGGGAGGCCTCGTCCAGCACTGGACGTAAACAGACTGGCGATGATGATGATGAATGATGACCTGATGAGCTGAAGTTTCTTTTGCTGTTTTATTTTACATTATTTATTCTGTTTTTCAGACACTGGACGAGTGGTCATTCGACGTGTTTGCCCTCCACGAAGCAAGTAGTGGCGCACCCGTCAAGTACCTAGGTTACGAGCTGCTGAATAGATACGGAATGATACATAAGTTTAAGGTATGACTTCGTACTTATATCTGCAAACCATAGGCCCAATTCTCTGAATTAAAATTAGCAAAATTAGCGCTGTCCATTGACCTTTGAATCTTTAGATTTGGCACGAAGCTTCCTTCGTGCCAAATCTAAAGATTCAAAGATTTATTTTTAACAGATACTTAGTAGGTTTTGTGTATTCATGATTATAATTTGTAAGTAAATTGCATGCACTTGTGACAGCCAAAAATAACAGAATATTGTACACGTTTAAAAACATCGTTTAAACCCGGCCCAAGCTGTATTAATTCTTAATGTGGTGTGCAATAAAGTGTTTTCTATTTTATTCTATGCTATTCAAGGTTTAGGAAAATATCTTCGAAGTTTAGTTAAAACAAATCCAGGTTCGTCAAAAATAAATCCGCACGTCATTATTTATCTCCGAGTGAGCTAAAGAGTCTTTGTTCTCAACCTAAAACAATATTCCCTTTTGTTCTCTGTCTAGCTAAATCTTAGAATAAACGAAGCTATTTATGTAGGTACAAGCGATACAAGTATGGGAAATAATAAACTATGATACTGAATGTAAGTATAGTATGTATTTTATGATTAAACAGATTGATAGAAGATACTTGTTTAGAGTAGGTATAAACAATAAACTACGAGTATAGGTAGGAGTGCTGTGGTGTGTCCGGCCTAAAAATAGACCCTTCGTCTACTCCCGTGGATGTTGTTAAAACTGACGTAGAGTTAAAATAGGGGTATACGTAGCAGCATCCAACTGAATACTAAACATCAATGCTGTGATCACTAATCCGCCTGCCAAGCGAGGTGATTGTGGCAAACCCCCCAACCACTTGCATTCTATGGGGTAGGCCTTGACCAACTGTAGACGTCTAGCGGCTGATAATGTTGATAGGTAGGAGTAATTTGCTGAAAACGATATTTACAAGATATACATTTTATATTCAAAAAACGGCTAATTACCTCTGTTTATCGTCACCTTTGCTGATGTTTCGAGACTGAGTTCAAAAGCCTCTTCATCATACATATTATATACATACATATTTATTATATCTTAATTTATATAGAAAACTTTGCAGACCCCAAAAAGCACTGAAAACCCTGTTACGTTGTTTCTGTAGATGATTTCGATAGTGACTCATTAATAAATTTTCAGACAATAATATCAAAGAGATAAAATTGTATTTCATAGCAATTTGTTTCAACTCCAATAATATATTTTCTCAAGCGAGTTCATGTTCATTCTAGTTTATAAAGGGAATGAGAGAAAACAATGAAAAATAGAAATGATTGGACTTTCATCGATGGGCAACAAACTAGAAAATTAGGTTATTGTAACAAAGCGAAGGTTCATTTAACTCACTGGTGTTATTAAATTAAATAAAAGATAAATAAATAATCTATCTTTTTAGAAAAGAAGACGGCCTTTGGTTAGCGGGGTATTTTATTGTATGACTTAGAACTTACTAGACACAAGTTTGGTCATATATATTCTTCTCTATCATCATCATCATTAGCCATTGACGTCCACTATTGGACGAGGCCTCCCCTATAAAATGCAGTGGGGAATATGCCACCACGCTTGGCAGGTGAATCGGTGATCGCAGTATTGTTATTGAGTACTCAGGTGGATGCTGCTGTCCATCTCCTGGTGTAATCCCTCAGTCGGCTTTTACGAAATTGGGAGATGGATTCTTTTCTATACTACAATAATATATACATACAATTAGAAGTCGTATTTACACATTCAAAGGTAATCCGGAAGAAATCACTTCTGAGCGATAAGACCGCCCATTGTAATTTTAATTATCATGTTAAGTTTTGTTTATTTTTTATTATCATGGTGTACAATAAAGTATTTTCTATTCTATTCTACAATGGAATAGCACGGCGCGTGCTGTGCATACAACACATTGAACAAATATTACTAAGTTTGAGTGCTATTATATAAGTTCAGATAACACGTATAGTTTTTCTGCATGTAAATAATGCAAGTTGGTACAGGTGCCTAGCGCATTACCAAAGTGGCATCGGCCTCTAAAACTTACACACAATAATATACTTGCTGTGCTCTTCTGTTTAGAAGTTTAGAGACCACAAAATTAAAAAGTTATAAACACGGTCCATCAATGGACTTGTTGCTTTCCGAATGAACCCAGCATTATAATTGGGAACTCCCACCTTTTCTTAGGCGTCTATCATAATAATCTAAGAAAGTTCTGGTTTTAACAAGATTAAGAAGAGTCGAGATTCCCTTCAAATTTCAACGTCGGGAAAGTTTCCTTGGGAACTTTTAATAGTCCCCCGCTGATAACTGGGAAAAGTTTCAGATTACCTTTTGTTGTGAATTCACGAAGATAATGTACAATTTTGCAGTAAAAATGAATAAAGAAGAAATTTTACAAATTTGTATTTTTTACAAAAATAAGAGTATGAAATATTTGTGTTTATACAGTAGTTGTGGATGTCATAAAAACTGACTAAGGGATTACACCAGAAGGTGGGTAGCAGCATCGACCTGAGTACTGAACACGAATACCAATCCACCTGCCAAGCGTGGTGATTAAAGCAATTCTCTATATTGTTTTTTTATGAAAGAGGCCTCGTCCAACATTGGACGTCTAAAGGTTGTCCATGATGATATAGGTGTTTACGCTGAACAATTTTTGACGGTATTCACATAAGGAACTAAGAATTTATTTATAACTCTAGACTGGTAGGTATTAACTTTTAATGAAATCTGAATAATGGCAACTTTGGCAGATTGTAAAATGATTTTACATAACTGTGTGAAAAAACAGCGAAAATCATAAAAATCTAAATATTTATAACAACAATGATATTACTGATCTAGCAACCGCCAACATTGAAGTTGAAGTTGTTTTCACAAAGCAATTCTGAGATCTTCATGCTCATATTCAAAAGTTAGAATGTGGTAAAGTTGGACCTGAATTTACTTTAAGTGGTTCAATTTCACTATTCCTTACCACTCGTAAAGTTATAAGGATGATAAACGTATTTTAAAGTAATGTTTAAACCTGTTACATTTAATGACTTTCAAGGGTTTTGATCAAGGTTGACTTGTTTTCAAGATCTTTTGAAAACATCAAATTTATGAATCCACTGATACACATAAGGGCCAGTAACGCCACAGAGACCCAGGGATAACTTTCTCACGAAATTACTCTAGCACAAATACGCAACTACGAAATAACGCTTATGTGGTAGTGTTACTGCGCATGTTACCAGCCTGCTATGTGCTAGTATAGCTCCTTGTGAAAGAGTTCATCTGGGGAAGTACTACCATCATACCTATTTCTGCCGCCATGCCAGTAGTGCTCGCATTGCTGTGTTCCAGTTTGAAGGGTATGGGTGCTGATTAAATTACAGGCACATGAGACTTTTGATCTTAATGTTTTAAGGTGACGGGTGCAGTGAAATGCCAAGTTGGGCGCGTCCTAAGGTGGACGTAACCTAAGAGGTATTGCATTTGCAATGGGCTGGGTTAAGGTCCGCTGGTGGGCCACAAACCAAATTAGGCCCATGTTCACGAACAAATAAACGGGCGTTTACCGTAACTATTGGTCAAAATGACAGATATTGTATGAAAGCATCTGTCAAAAAGAATTGGTTAGGCTAAACAGTTGTTTAACCATCTGTTTATATGCTGGTGAACAGTGACCTTAGTCATTTATTAATCAAATAAAAAATTTAAAATGCCACTTATTTTTCAACGGAGAAACGACCTTATTAATGACAACTGAAGGAAAGCGTAGAAAAATACGACAACACTGTTGCTAATCACTTTCACTTTATTACATTGTCACTAGCACCCTAGGTGTTTTCACATTGAAAGCTTGATGGCCACTGGGCGACTGAGTGCGCGATCCCAAGTGAACACGTTTTATGCAAAGCTCAACGAAGCCGAAACTAGATGGCAATAACGGCTATTGATAACGAATAACGCTGTTTACTTGGGGACGTGCTAACAACGAATAAAAATAAGCTGACTAATTGGACTGAATTATTAAAATAGTCATTATTTAGGTACATATAGGTACAAAAAAGAACTTTAATTTTAGAAAAGCTAACAGTCGGCCTTTCCTGTAAATCTTCACGTCTCGTGAAGGTATCATACTCATCTGACGCACACAGCAGAGCGCACAGCTAGGGCGCTCCCGGTAAGGCGCAGCACAGCGCACACAGCACACGCGAGGGCAGCATGTGGTCAGCGCGCAGAGTGCGCACAGGACACGCATAGGAGGGCGCGTGCAGCACACACCAGGGCAGCGTATGGTCAGCGCGCAGATCACGAACAGGAGAGCGCGTGCAGCACACGCCAGCACACGCCAGGGCAGGATGTGGTCAGCGCGCAGAGCGCGCACAAGACACGTATAGGAGGGCGCGTGCAGCACAGAGTATGAAAATAATCATGAATTACTTCAAGGTATACAAAGCTGGGCTATTCAATTGAATATACCTCATGTGACACTAAATGAACTGTCAATATTAAACAAAAGAATTAAAAACAACTCTTTGTAGAATATCGAATAGGTAGCTGTACTTACCTATAAATCATCTTAAATACCTGTTTACCTGAAAAGCAATTCAAAAAATGTTGACTAAAGGAAAAACACGAAAATGTTTTATTAGTTTTGTTAACTCTCACACGAGATTTAACGGGTGACGTTGATAAAATATTCATGAGGAAGTCTAATATGTTTTTGAATGAAGGATAGGCGATATTTGCCAAAACTGTAATAAGTACTAATTTGCTTATAGTGATTCTATAAAGTACTCGATGCAGAGCATTTTTAAAACATGGCGAATATTCACAGGTATCATTGAAATAAAATTTTAACAACAACACACAATGTCAAATTTCGCTCTAGCTGATACGAATAAAATCAATATACGGTACAATTTTTACAGTCAATATGAATTCCCTTCGAGTTTTCACACTATGTTCACAAAGAACCTATGAATATTAATGGAAATTAAAACTTTACATTAGTTAGGATTATGAGAAAATAAATTTCTCTAACACAAAACACGGTACAGTTGATAAAACTTACTTATAAGTAATGAATAACCAAGTATGTTAAAAGTGCTAACTTTGCTAGATTGAAGCCCCTTCATGTATTCAATACTCATTATATTCTACAACTGAAACCCCTTCATGTTTTCAGTTCAAATATAATTTATAAGAAACTAAATATTGAAGCCCCTTCATGTATTCAATATTCATTATATTCTGCAACTGAAACCCCTTCATGTTTTCAGTTCAAATACAATTTATAAGAAACTTAATATTGAATCCCCTTCATGTATTCAATATTCATTATATTCTGCAACTGAAACCCCTGCATGTTTTCAGTTCAAATATAATTTATAAAAAAACTTAATATTGAATCCCCTTCATGTATTCAATATACATTATATTCTGCAACTGAAACCCCTTCATGTTTTCAGTTCAAATATAATTTATAAAAAAACTTAATATTGAATCCCCTTCATGTATTCGATATTCGTTATATTCTGCAACTGAAAACTCTTCATGTTTTTAGTTGAAATATAATTTATAAAAAAACTTAATATTGAATCCCCTTCATGTATTCAATATTAATTATATTATTCCACTGAAGCCCCTTCATGTCTTCAGCAGTTATAAACAAGTTTCAGTATTGTTGAACCTTCATGTTTGTAATACTTTATTCTGTATTAGTTATCGTTACTTATACTTACTGAATTACTGAAACCCCTTCATGTTTCCAGTAATTCAATTAACAAAAAATCATAACCTGAAACAATATCAATTAATCGAGAAAATTAGAAAACACTCGTAAAATACCTCTTTTTCACACCACGTGGTAATTAAAGATCGTGCTGTAGATTCCCTTAGCATCGAGCACTGCCTTCAGAAATCTATAAAGCAATCTATGGTTTGACCATTCACAGCTGCAGGTTTAAAATATTTTAAATCATCGTCATCATCAGCCTATAGATGTGCATTACTGGACATAACATAACCAACAGTCACGCACGTAGTTCCGATCCCACACTAGGATTCCCTGTGTCGTGAATATCAGGAACTTTGAGTACCATGGTATCACAACACCTATACAATTACATTTATAAGTTTTTACTTTTATTGTTTTTGCTGTAAATAAACATTTTCATTTTCATTTTTCATTTTCATACTCGGAACAAAAATTTGCGGATCATGAAAACATATGTCCCGCAGCGGGAGTCGAACCCGCAACCTCTCTTATCTCAGCCAGCTACTCGGCGCTCAATGGCCTACACATGGGCCCGATTCGTTCGCGTGGCATGGGCTCGTCGCTCGTGCTTAGACTTAGTAAGTACTCATCATATTCATAGTGGTGCTCCGACAGCACTCAGCATCCGCCCAGGTGACGCTTAACCATCAAATACCACCACTTGCCGCTGCCAAGCAAAACGCAAACAGCATAGCGCGTGGACAGCGCGCACAGCACAGCGCGTACAGTAGAACGCGCTAATCAGCGAGCACAGCGCGCACAGCAAAGTGCGGCTATCGAGGCGAACGAAGTGTCGCCAAGACCCGTCAACGATTATCTTCTTCCAACGCGAACATTGACCTCACAAATGCCTGCCGCGTGAACATCGTCCTCACGTGCTCTTGGTGGCAAGATCGGGATCGACACAATCGACATTTATTTCACGTGGCTGAAACAGAACACACAATCGCAGCACGCGAATTTAACACAAAACAATAAATGACATCAAAATTAGGTTATCTTGACATGTGTATACAATACCGCGTTTTCTTCGCGAAGTTTGCCTTCGCGACAAGCAACGCGAACATCGACCTCACAAAAGCCTGCCGCGTGAGCACCGTCCTCACGGGCTCTTGATGGCGAGATCGGGATCGACACCATCGACATTTATTTCAAGTGGTGATAGATTTTTGAGTGGGACTGGAGATCTTTATCCCACTTCTGAACTGAAGGAAAGCGTAGAAAAATACGACAACACTGTTGCTAATCACTTTCACTTTATTACGTTGTCACTAGCACCCTAGGTGTCTTCACATTGAAAGCTTGATGGCCACTGGGCGACTGAGTGCGCGATCCCAAGTGAACACGTTTTATACAAAGCTCAACGAAGCCGAAACTAGATGGCAATAACGGCTATTGATAACGAATAACGCTGTTTACTTGGGAACGTGCTAACAACGAATAAAAATAAGCTGACTAATTGGACTGAATTATTAAAATAGTCATTATTTAGGTACATATAGGTACAAAAAAGAACTTTAATTTTAGAAAAGCTAACACAACAAAACACGTCATTTGAAAATGTTATAGTACCTAGACGCAAACATCTTATAGATTTGCTAATTTGGAGTTTTTTTTTTCATCAGGTCCCATCAACGATATTGGAGAACTTCCTCAGTCGGATAGAGGAAGGCTACTGCAAGTTTTACAATCCCTACCACAATAATCTACACGCAGCTGACGTAGCGCAGACTGTCCATTACATGCTCTGTCAAACGGGTCTTATGGTGAGTGTTTTCATCATACTACTCATACTCATACTAATTTATTAAAACCATAGGAACAATTATTAGGAACACTTGGTCACGTCATACATTAATATATAGTTTAATATTAGGTAGAATAAGGTATCAACTGGCTGGCAGAACAAAACTAGCAAAACCATTGTCCAGGATAAAGTCAAGCAGTAATGCTACGCCAAAACAGCCTAAATAATCACTGATTTTTTATAATAATCACTGAGTCTAATATTAATATGGTCGAAATTGGGTCAATAAAAAGGTAAACATTGGGTCATGCCACGCGCAAGTATCAAAATGAACAGAAACAGATATCTACAGAAATCCTGATAGATGAATGTGAAACAATTTTCCCATTTTGCAATATTTCTAACGATGGCACCAAAAATCCCCACCCGCTTGATATTAAACAATGTCTTCTGGTAAGTGAAGGAACCTACGTGAAAGGATGTTATTTGTCGAAAGCATTGAAAAATAAGTTTCGTAGATGTGCTACGAGTTTAGTAGAAGTTAAGTATACCATATAATATAATAGCTAGTATGCTTCGCTACGATGAAACCCATATATCTACTTACATAAGGATACCTGGGTGACCACGCATTGCTCGGAAAACTCGGGAAAACGCGTTTTTGTAGACCCTAGGCCTAGCTAGATCGTTTTTTTGCCCCCAAAAACGTCCTTATAGTAAGTAATATAAAAAAACCTTGTTGTAGTTCAATGGGCACACAAGCAAGAGTGACAAATTCATGCTACTGTCTGTACTAGTCATTCTTCTGAGGCACGTTTTCATACATAGCGAGAGCGCCCGCGTCCAGGCGTCTTGTTGCACTGTGGCCAAGCACTTTTATATTATATTTACCTTTCCACAGAACTGGCTATCAGATCTAGAGATCTTCGCGACGCTAGTAGCAGCCGTGGTCCACGATTATGAACACACGGGTACTACAAACAACTTCCACGTCATGTCGGGGTCTGACACCGCATTGCTGTATAATGATAGAGCGGTTTTGGAGAATCACCATATCAGTTCTGCTTTTCGGTAAGACTCACTTAAAAACCTTACCTAAATTAAGCATAATGGATAAAACTAGTGGTTCGCCCCGCACTGAGACCTCGCGATGACACCTTTATCAGCCCGACTAATTTAAGAGGGGAAGAAAGGGTTTTGTATTTAACGGCTATGTAAGTATGTTTGTATGGATGATCCATCAGAAATCTAAAACTATCGAGTCAATTTCTCTCATATGAAAGAGATTTTGTGAAGCAAGAAAAAAGTTTTTTTTAATTAAGCAGTGCCATCTAGTTGTAGTTTTGCTACCTAATTTTGAAAGATTGAAGTTTTCTACTCTAAAAATGGATATTACAAAGAAAAATTCCTCAATTTTCGACTTCTCCCCGTAGAACAAAATATACTTAAATAATAAATTTCAGCATTACCAGAGAACTTGAAGTATCTTCGAGATATTTTTTTGCATATTTTACTTTCTTTACCCTTCTAACCGATTTCTAAAAACATTTACTGAGAAAAAAATTTAACCTCTGTAGGTAATTTTTCTACACATCATCGAAATAGCCTTTGAATAGGACTAAGCAACAGGGCGTAAATACTACATACCTGTTAGTATTTAAAGTACTTGACGAATTAATTGATAACATCCTTTTGACGAAAACATAGAACTCCAATGTCATTCAAATTCCTAGGAATGGGAGGTCAACAATGGATATTATATTGGTTACTGTTTTTTATGGTTCAGGTTTCTAATTTCTTCAATTTCAGACTTTTCCCCGTAGTTGTGACACAAAAGCCACAAGCATACCAAATTTCAGCATTGTGGGACTGCTGGAAGTACCCTAGAGTTTTTGATTTTTGCGTTTTTTATTTTCCCTAATATCTCGGAAACTACTAAGTTTAAATACTTATTAAAAACAGTTTTGAAATGTCCAACTAAATCGCTTTCATTAGACACCCCAATTGATCTGAATGTCTTACTTTTATTTTTTTTACCCCCTCTTGGACCCCAATATCTCAGCAACCCCCTGACCGATATAGCTCATAACCTTACCTACAAATTGTACCAATACTATCTACCCTCATACCAAATTTCATGAAGATCGGATTAACGGTTTGGAAGTTTTCATCGGACAAACATACATACATACATACATACATACATACATACAAACGCCGATTCTTCCAACTTGACTCAGAGAACTCGTTTCGCTCGTTCAATGAACAAATGCTCGTTAAAAATAAGTTAATAACAACTACCGCAATCAAAAAGTTTCCCTTTTGAATCATTCAAAAAAGTCTGTATACCTACATCCGAAAGAGCTATTATTATGTTTAAATTCTTTATAAGCGAGAAGCAAAATATTATCGCTGTTGAAGATATTTTTCATCTCGCTCTTGGATTGATTTCACGATCTGTGATTGGCTATTTTTAAATGGGCATAAGCTACCTATTTACGTTTAAGCTAACAAATGGTTCATCCCAAACTAAGACCTAGTGAATTCACGATGTCAAGGAAACTACTTTTTTTACCTTTCACTCAAACAACTTAAAAAAAACATTTAGATTCAACAATTTACGGAAGCACCTCAACAACCAATTTCTCAGTCTGTGGGGCCCGGATACCAGGTTCCTCTTCAAGGAGTTATCCAAGAGACTGATGCTTACCTCTTATTGCCATCCAAAGAAGTAATATCGCCAGCCTTTTAGGTACTCTGCCTATGAACCTGATACCCTAGTGTTCTGAACAATTTTTTGTTTGTAGACTAATCTCTACTAAGTAGAAGGTCGTTAGAGTTCTTTGAGGGGAAATTGTTTTTTTTTAATTGCCAACTGTTTTTGTTTATGAAATAAAACTAATAAACGACAACAACTGGGTAAAAACCGTAAACAAATAATTAAACCGTATACAAACTTGCGTATGTATGTAACTACGATGGAATAGGACGTAAAATTTTCTAAATGGTTACAAAAAATAGCTTATTTAAATTTGAATCTAGCTTTAATTAATAGGTGTGCCAAAGACATTCTTGCCTGCTGTCTTCTATTTTTAACCGACTTCACAAAAAAGGAGGAGGTTCTCAATTCGGTTAGTTTTTTTTTTTATGTTTGTTACCTCGTTTCTCCGGCGTTTATGAACCGATTTGGAAAATTCTTTTTTCATTTGAATAGATATCCTTCCAAATTTGTCTTATTTTTCAGAATCCAGTTCTGATGATAGAATCCATGAGGACTCAATTCCTCATGGAACTCCTCAAATATTGTAGGCATACATATAGCGATTTTGAAATTTTCAGCAGCAACAAATCAAGCATTTGCATTCAGAAAGTATCATAATCCTTTCACCACTATGGTTCTTTCATAATTTTTTTTTCATCCAATTATTTAGTCGAATACAATGGCGGAAGTCGGTTTTTTCAATGAAAAGTTATCTTTTATGGTTTTCTTATTGCTTGCTCTATAACTCATTCTAAGTTTATGAACACTGACAATAAAACAGAGAACCAAATATTAGTTATGTATTTTTAACAGTGAGTATAGTTAAATTCTTATGATGATGACGATGTTGGTGAAATATTTAAAATAGAGCCCTGCACGGTACTGCCTGAACGGGTGGTGCCGGCGCTGATTTGCATTTTAATCAAATTGAGTCCGTCTCGTCAGCATAGGATATTTCTCAGCGTTTAGTTGAAAAATTGCTTTCTTTGTCAGATAGCAAACAACTACAAATTATGAAGAAAAATCTATAGTTATACAAGGTGTAAAGTTGAGGGCTACAACCAGAACCGTTACAAGAAAACATTCTTAGGAGACTTAACTTTTAACTTTTGGAGTAATTTTTAGTCATCGAGGAAAACTGTCGTTCTCTTTAGATCTCTTGTTTTTTCTCGTTGGAACAAATTTTGAAGAGGAGGTAATTTACACAGATTTTTTTCACGACACTTGGTCCTCTTAGCTTACCTTAGCTTAGCTTCCATTCGTATAATTATAATTATGATTGTTTTAATTTTTTTTTTTTTTTGTGGTGTGCAATAAAGTGTTTTCTATTCTATTCTATTAGCTTAGCTACTGACAACGAACATAGGATTTCAGTAAGATTTATAAGGTGCACCGTGTGTTCAGAAAGAGACCCGTCATGGGATTTGAGAGCGCTGCTGTCCTTAATTACCTTTTTTGTTTAGAGCGTCAGTTCAGTTTTGATCCTATTACAACTGTTACTATTTCTTTAGTTTATGATTCAAAATGCCAACAGAAAAAACCAGCTCCTAATTATGGTTGTAATAATGTAGTTCACATCGTTAGTTCACAATTTGGCCACGACGGCTCTCTTTCTGAACAGACTCTACATAAATTACCTGTGCATTTGAGGTCAAACTGTTTGACTAAACCTTTCTGTAAATTTAATTTAATCTGTATTGAGTCAGTAATAAACCCTGCTATAAATATAATTGGTAAAGCTGGTTATACAGCAGCGAGCCAACAAACGCATGTCTGATGTTATGAGACAGAGATGCGTTCGTTAACGTTAATTCAAATGTGTGTTCCAGCTTTATCCAAATAGGAGGTCGGCTGTATGTATGGTTTATTTGAGTAATTGTCGGAACTGGTATAAGGCCCAAGCCCATAACAATTGCAATACCTTTTAGGTCACGTCCATCTAGGAAGCGCCCTACGTGACATTACACTGCGCCCGTCACCCTGAGACATAAAGATGCCTGAAATATAAAGATGCCTAAGATAGATGTGCCTGTAATTTCACCGGCACCCATAACCTTCAAACCAGAACACAGCAATGCGAGCACTGCTAAAATATTTATCTGGCGGCAGTAATATTTATGGTGGTAGTACTTCCCCGGACGAACTCTTTCACAAGAAGTTCTGCTATTAACAATGTGGGCTGAAGACCAAACAATGAGCACAATTAATTAACAAAATGCCACTAAGTACATATTTCAACCGACAAGAAACTTCAACAAGAACATTCTGCCAATCATTGCCAAAAATAACAACCCAATTTGACGGCCAACAATTGGACCTACCTATAACAATAGACGAAATTCTTGATGGAAATTCGGAATTTTCTCACACAAAAGATCCGGAGAAGGATGTTCGTTATGATGCTTTATAATTTCCCTCGGGACATGAATGTAGGCCCTTTTTCGCACATCGTAGATCGATATGTTTGTATTCCATTGCTTAAATGATGTTGGTGCCGTGGTGTGTCCAGGACCCCTCCCCCCCCACCCCCCCCCCCCGTATATTCTCGTGGATGTGATTTTAGTTTACAAGACGATTCAAAATGATGTTTGTTATTTTAATGTACTTATACAATTCTTTTTACTTGATTTGATGCAAGCAAAAGATAAGCAAGGGATCAAAGGGGGGGAATTAAGGGATGGGCAGTATCATCCACCTGAGTACTTATCACGAATACTGCGATCACCAATCCACCTGCCAAGCGTGGTGATTATGGTAATTCCTCCAATTCTATTTTATGGTGGAGACCTCGTCCAGTAGTGGACGTCAATACAATATTTCAGTAAATATATAAAATATATTTCAGTAAATATACCAAAATTTCGATTAAAGAAAGTAAGTGGGTCTTTTATGGGGAATTCTGTACGGTTCTATAATAAACTTCCAGAAGGTGCATTTAAACTTCCTATTCGAAGATTTAAATCCTACATAAAGATGAATCTAATTAAGAAAGCGTATTACAATCTTGATGACTATATTAATGATAAAGCCGCGTGGCCTGATGTCGCTCTGCCTCTCGACTGCTAAAATGGAAATTTGCAATATCTGTACTTACCTATTTACATGTTTGTATTAGATTATTATTTATAAGTATAACAAGCGTAGCGTGTGCTGTCTTGCATATTTTTGCTGATGTTTATTTACTTTTGACTACCTTCCTAAGGTTTTTAAGTTCTCATTTACTATGTATCAGCAACTCCTTGCTCCGAGGCACCACACAGGCGCTTCTCACCTAGTGGTAAGACGGACCATTTATGTAAGCCAAGCCGAGTTTGTTGCCTGATTCTTCTAGGCTTGGTCGCGTTGGAACAGGAGTAATTTAATTTTATATAAGACGATTCAAAATGATCCTTGTGATTTCAATGAATAAAGTTCTTTTTGACTTGACTTGACTTGACTTGTCTAAAGGCTGCTGATGATGATGACGTACACCTCGTTGAAGTTTTCGGCTGAATTAAGTCTTAATCTTATTTGATTATATTATCTTCAATATTAATTGCATTAATCTTTAGTATCTTTTAAACTAAACATTTTATAATTATAATAAAATACATATTTATTTTTCTCCTTACGAGTTTTTTCGTAATTTTGATATCACATGATACTTTTGACAAAAGTGTTTTTTTTCTAGTTTGCCCCCGATATCATAATTTATTTACTAACGCTATACGTCCGTGATTGGGTCACCTAACTCTATGATATTATATATACCGAATTTCAACTAGTTTGGTCCAGTAGATTCAGAGAAAATATGCTGTGATATACAGACAGACAGATACCCGAGTGATCCTATAAGTTTTTTGAATACTTGTACCTTTTGAGGTACGGAACCCTAAAAGTCAGACAACATATTTATAATATTTCTTTCTTGGGAAGCTAAAATTGCTACTTCGTCTTGAAAATCTATTCACGCCTACTCAAATATTATCTATCCTATTTTGATCGTATCCTATATCACGCGTCTCGGTGATTGATGGTGTCAATAACCTGACCTAATTCAAAATATTCAATTCATCATCATCATCATCAGCCTGTAGAAGTCCACTGCTGGAAATAGGTCTCCCCCTTAGAATGCCACAACGAACAGTCTTGAGCCGCTTCCATCCACCGACCACAAACCGGACGACGCGGTAGAGGTTGTTGACATCATCATCAGCCTGTCCACTGGTGGGTATAGGCCTATCCCTAGAATGCCACGACGAATGGTCTTGTGCCGCCTCCATCCACCGACTTCATGCGACGTTTATAATGTTTAAGTAGCTATATTCACCTATTTATGCATTTTGGTAAGTACCTGCATGCGGTGGGTAAGGTAAGAAAAATATGCATAAATAAATCTTACTTTAGGTATATTGTCATGTACCCGATTATTATTATGTAGGTACTTACATAACAATAGTGGTATAATAGAATTGAAGTTATCGTGGCTTGGAATCATTTTAGAAAAATTACGACTATACACCGCGTTCTTTACTATTCTCCTGCTGACGTTTCGTTGACCATTTTGAGGTCCTTCCTCATGAGCACCAACCGCGACCACGCTCAAAGGTCGTGCGACGAGAACACTCTACATACACTCTAGAACACTAGTTCTCGTAGCACGACCTTTGAGCGTGGTCGCGGTCGGTGCTCATGAGGAAGGACCTCAAAATGGTCAACGAAACGTCAGCAGGAGAATAGTAGTACGTGGTGTATAGTCGCAATTTTTCTAAAAAAAAAAAAATAGTGGTATATGTAGGTAAATACGAGTACCCATGAAAAAACGATTGCCATTGCCCTACAATCTCAGACATCGAACTCAACCTACCTAATTGAGCCATTAATAAGCAGGTACCTGTGTACCAATCACCTAGGTGCTTATACCACAGACACAGCTCCAGTCGCGTATAAAATTAATTTGATGGTTAAACCATAAGAATAAGTAATACTAATACCAGCGTAGAATGGCCACTTACATACTTCTCTTTGTGCAGACGCACCGCGCTCGCCCGCATTTATCTCCTAACGGAACTAACTGAGGTAGTTCGTTATAGAATTAAATAGGAATCATACCATAAGTAGATAGGTACATTGCCTTCATAATAATATGGAGCAAAAAAATGGTGGCATTCGGAAAAAAGATTAAAGCATTTTTTTATTGTTTATACATCCTTTAGCCAAACAGTAAGCATTTGGCAGCGCGGTGAATGTATCTGCTCGCCACTCCGCACTCACTTTGCAGATTGGGTGAATTTTCCGCGCATATGAACTCGTTTTTGTACGCTTGTAAATGCGCACCATTGCTACCTGCACATTTCGTACTAGTGGAGATGCGGTATATGCAACTAACTATAATACAAGTTCATTCAAACATGCTGGAATACGCGCGTCAACTTGTGTTTGTTTGTAATAAAACGCACCTGTAAGCTTCTATCATCCGAGCGTGTTAAAACGAGGTTATTTATACACGTAAAAAAATATACCCAATCTGAAAAGCCTCATAGTAAGCGTGAGTGAGTAGGTATTAACCGCAGCTTTAAGTGCGAAACTATCACCAGTGTCTCTTCTACAGTGTTTGTTTATTCTTATGATTTAACCTAAGCATTTGTTGTGTCCCTTTGTGCTTAACTATCATTAAACCTAATAACATAAATTGCCACTTTACACGGCTAACGGCTGTCTAATTAGGTTAAGGTATGTTAAGTACCTTAGATTGATAGGTTAACCACGTTACAATGTATAAAGTTGAGAATACCTATCTATCTAAGGTACGAATAATATCAATAGCATGAACTGCCGGCTTACGTTATCTTGCCAAAAGTAGGGTTTTCTTCTATAGAAAATTTGGTTGCGCTATGTTCGTCTGTTTTTGGTTTAGTAGGTAAAGTTAATAAAAGCTGCCGGCCTAGACAAACGGTATTCGCTTCGAAGGGATTCTATTTTTACAGTCGTAATACAATAGACCACGTGACATAACAATAGCTTACGTCAATCTATTCTAATTATAATTCTGGGTATTATTAATCCGTTTGTTTTTCTCATAAGGTGAACGCTTCCACTCAGAAGAAATCTTGCTTAAACAATTAAATAAGTAGGTAAAGTAAGTACAGTTATTTTTTAAATTTCCAGGGTAATGAAGGACGAAGACTGCAACATCCTTCAGAACCTGTCCCGGGACGAGTTCCGAGAGTTTCGGACGCTGGTAATCGACATGGTGCTGGCCACCGACATGTCGTTCCACTTCCAGCAGCTCAAGAACATGCGCTCGCTGCTGTCATTAGCTGAGCCCACCGTTGACAAGAGCAAAGCCGCATCTATGGTGCTGCACTGCTGTGACATCTCACATCCCGCTAAGGTAGAGCCTCAGAAAAGCTTCGCTCACCAGTATTGTCTATGGGGAGTTGAATCTTTGATGAAATAGCATACATAGCTTCACTTGAACGCAGGATAGATAAATACCTAACTTAGATATCGCCAGTTATTTTCTCCAAAAATAAAACCAAACAACCCAATCCTTATGAAACAAAATAGGATTATTAAGATATTATTATATCCCAAATCGATCGAACCCATGACCAGCCCCTACTAGCGACTAGTCAGATAGTGGCGCAGTGGTTCTCCATATCAAGGAGACGGTCGCGAGTTTGATCTCCACCTGGTTGGTAATTTTTGGGATATTATAACATCTTTATACTTCCCATAAGGCTGCGTTTCCACCAAAGATGAGTGGTGCGAGGATGTGCAGTGAGGATGTGTAGCGAGGCTGTGGAAAGGTGTGAGTGTTTCTACCAGAGATGTGCGAGGTAGATGAGCAGTGCGAGTATGTGTAGCGAGGCTGTGGAATGCTGCGTAGATGAGCGGTGCGAGGATGTGTAGCAGGCTCTTTTCAGACTGACTGCTAGTAGTTTCTCGCTCGCAACACATTCCTCGCACGCTCCTCATTTGTTTTGTACGTATGAAAACCTCGCTCCGCTAAGCCGTTTCCACCAGAGCTGCGCTGTGCGAGGCTAGGTAAATGAAGTGATTCTATTGGCTCTTAAAAAACACATTCCTCGCTACACATCCTCGCTCATCTCTGGTGGAAACGCAGCCTACGTGTGGTTTAACACTTTAAAACCAATAACTATGATAGGAATGGTAGTTAACTTCTTTATTCTCAATTCCAGCGTTGGGACCTTCACCACCGTTGGACCATGAGCTTGCTGGATGAGTTCTTCCTGCAAGGTGACAAGGAGCGCGACCTCGGCCTGCCTTTCAGCCCTCTCTGTGACCGGAACAACACGCTCGTTGCAGAGTCACAGATCGGCTTCATAGAGTTCATCGTGGAGCCCAGCATGGGGGTCTGTGCTGACATGCTGGAGTGCATCCTGGGGCCACTGCATACCAGCTCAAAGAACTCGGCCACCACTGGAGGCAGTGAATCTATCAGCGAGGATAATACACGTAACATATTTGACATAATTTATCACAGTCATATAATATATTGAGTTAATCATATATGAGATGACGATGCAGTCCTGATGAAAACCTCTTTGTTCGTATCAGTAAATATTGAATAGAATAATAAATAAATAAATAAGTGCTGCACATTTCACACAACATTATCTAGCCCCAAGCTAAGCAGAGCTTGTGTTATGGTACTAGATATCTGATATACATAATACAATACATTACATAGATAGATATTTTTTATTATACATAGAAATTACCCAGAACACTCTAAACAAATATCTGCAGATCGTACAAATATTTGTTTCGAGGCGGGAATCGAACCCGCAACCTCCTGCGTCGCAGGCGAACCTTCACCCGCCGCGCCACAGAGGTCGTTAAACACCCATAACACCCAACAGTCACCTAAGTAGTTTTGATCCCACACAATGGTTCCCTGTATCGTGGGTATCAGGATCTACGAGTACCATGGTACCATAACACCCAGACCCGGAACAAATATTTGCAAAACATTCAAATATTTATCCAGCAGCGGGAATCGAACCCACAACCTCTTGCATCTCAGCCAGCTACTCGCTCGCCGCGCCAACGAGGTCGTCAAAGATTCATACGTTGAGTTTTTACACGATCAAAATGAATAATGCTATAATTGATGTTATTTTAGCAAATGAAGTTACAAAATTCAAGATCAGAAAGCCTTGGGTTGCCTGCCTTAGCGACAATAAGAAGATATGGAAGGAACAAGCAACTAAAGGTACAAAAAAGTTCCAACTAGTTATTTTGAAAAGTAGAAGTAGGAGTTCAATTTTCTGATTTCGTTTTATAATTACCAGATGCTGAAGCACGAGCTAAGCAGGAAGAGATCAGCGACAATCCACTGCCGCCAACAGAAGAATAATATTTAGCCACCTTTGTAAATAGCGTTAGAACTAGTTGTTGCAACATGTTTAACTCACTCATGAAGAAAAGTTAAACATTTAAGTGTGCGAACGCTTTATCGTTGCTAATGTTGTGTGTTGACGCACAAAACGCGAATTGAAAGCACAATGTGAATGTAATATAATGTTTTTCTATGTGAAAGACAACATAGTGAGCTAATTCGGAAGGTGTATCGACGCCAATAGTTTGTATTATATTATTTCACTGCTAACTCTTAAGGCTAGCCTAACAATTAGACGTAAACGCTATTAATCGTACTTATACACATTATAAAGAAGAGGACTAAGACGTTCACCTTGAGGTACACCCTTAAAATATCTCCGTATGCTTTGTCTAGTTTTAGATTGAATAAGAAACCATGTCTAATACGACATAACTTTTTACATAGTACTCATTATTATAACGTAAAAACGTACTGAACTCATTTCAAATATTATAGAATAGGAACTAATTTATGAAATCTATAGATACTTTACGATAAAATGCTGGTTACGGAGCAAATAATATTGATTTGTGTGATATCCAACACACAAAATATGCACTTTTTTTAATAATGATCACTTTTGAACTGTAGTTTATCCAATAGTTATCCACATAGTATAAGATAAACATACTTAATATCTTTAAAATATAATGTAGCTTAATAAATAACATTAGCGTTAATCCATGAAAAATACGCTTATTAATTTTAATGTTTCCGATTAAATTGGAGTCTTGATATTCTTGACCAAATGTTATTTAATATAAAATTATTTTCTAATTATTAATGCATCTCAAATTCTAGTTATAGATAGTTAAGTAGATGAGATGGTTACATTAACTAACTATTACTACCTAAACATTTAAATGAATACTTCAAATAATGCAGTCTTAATTCACGAACACATTTTAAAGAAGCCTAGCTAAGAATTGATATCTTTCATCCCAAACGAGCACGTAGAGGAATACGTTTCAGTCAAAGTTGCACAAACATTTTTCTCCCAATAAAATAACTTTAGACTGATGGTTATAATGACACAACGCCTGACAGGAAAGTCAAGATAAATAGATCATGGATGTTTAGTTACTACATCCATGAGATATATAGATTGGAATGCTTTGCGAAGGACCTTGAGTAAAATGTACCGTCCTTCAAACTAGACTATGAAGGAAATATTGAATTTATAGTTACGGAATACTGAAGGATTTAGGCCAAGTGTTTACTCACAGATGCCAAATTTTCATCAGAAAATGCTACTGTTTGATGAAACCGTTTATAAGTCTTAATATCAGTGGCCTAGTTAACCAGATTGGTACGTGGGACCATTCTCATTGAACATCATAAATTTTGACCCATAATCATGATTAAACTTAGATCGGTCCCTATTTCTTTTCAGGGACTGTAAGGGTAGATTATTACCTAACCGGTGACGCTTATCATAGATAAAACTGTAATTTTTATATATTTATCGTCTATATAAAATGACTAAGTAGATATTTACAGAAAACTTTGATCTATATAATCTGTATATTGTGCATTTAGTGTAGGTACCTACTGATAGATGTAGGCACTTATTTTATAAGAATGAATATTATTAAAATTAAGTTTGAGATGTATTTAAGTGCCATTTTTGATTGGGAATACAGCTTTATAATAAGTAGAATTAGTCTTATGAGCCTTTTGTACGTGTATTATTGTTTTCATTAAAAATATAGCATGCACCAGTACTTAGGCCAATATTTAGTCACTTTTCTAAACAGAAGCTTATAGCTACTTTTTGTGAATGTTTTATGAATATTATCTTAACATTCCCTGATTGAATTCAAATGGAAGTGACATTTAGGTTACTTTAGAAATGTAAATGACTATTAAATATATACTTACAACATACTTAACTAATCTCCAGCTGACAGCCACGATAATTTAAATTCTGTAGTATTTGTCATATTAATAGAAGTTTCTATAGTAAATATCTATAGTAGCTCTACCTAGCGGAAAATAAATGCAATCCTATTGACTGTGACTTCATGGCATAGGTGCCTACTACAATTATTATTTAAGTCAATAGACTCACCAACAAACGAAACCAAACGAGGGGGGGATGCAACTGACCCAACAAAAGGGGCCATGGTTCTTGTAAAAAATCTCATGAACAAGACGACGTGAAATCTTGGATTAAACCCATAGCTTTGTATGGTCGTCATCGCAAATACGGAACGTTCGGAGAAAACAGATAATTTTAAATCAATAATTTTAGTAATCTTTTCGATTCTGTGTTTGTTTAAACGGTATTAATTAGGTAGGTAGGTACCTAGTTTTTGAATAACCTAAATTAATATAAGTACTTAATCTGAGTACACACTAGATTTCTAATAACTCCAGAGTTGTATTCTTACAATGTACCTAATTTAAATATAAAAATGTTAAGAAAAATTATACTTAAAATGTAATATCTTTTGTTGGTATTCATTGTTAAGATTGTTGAAAGAGTGAACATCTAGCTATACCTAGGCTCAATTCACATTAAGAGCAATTGCCAGCTAGGCCGTCGCGCGCCGCCTCTTTGTTTATCGCTCTTCAAGCGATGCTATGTATTATATTATTAAAGAAAAAGTTTAAAATGCTGCATATGTTTAGCTACCCTGCCAGCGCGGAATCCTGCTGCCACCTCGGTGTGAATTGAGCCTTACACTGCACTTACACACCAATAATTGTATCTATATGTTGTGAAATCTCAATTTTTGTTAATTTTAATTTTATTTTCTACTTGTGTAAATAGATAATGAACCACCTTTACCTTTGTGTAAATTATACTATGTAAATTATAAATAAAGATTTTCGTAGAAAATTGATTTATTTAATAAGAAACTAATAACTCTTAATCTAAATTTCATGTTTTTTTATCTTCTAGATTGCTCTCTCTACCTGATGAAATTAAATATAAAAAATTTGGCTGTACACTTCGAGCATAGCTCTCATTCTACTGTTCTACTGTTTTGTCTACAAATGTCTGTGTTATCTCTATCTAATATTTTTCCTTTTCCTTTTACCCACCATGGGGAAGAATCAATGTACCTATCAATGTTTACCCTTGGCGCCGTTTGCTAGCAGCAAACGGCCAGCCATCGACCGTGCCATCTCTCCCACAATCTGCACCAGAAACCGACGATCATCCGTGAAGGCTGGTCCCGTTTTTGGCTCAAGTTGTTGTCGCGCGGCCTTGACGATAAATGTTGTAACAGTTAAGAAGCGTTACCCAGGGATTGTTAAAGAGGTGCTAAGTGAGAAATCAAACGCATTAGATATTTTTTTATTATCTAAACAAATTAGATCACAGATCAAAAATACTTACATATTACACTTACAAGCTAAACATTTTCAAAACTAACACAGTTTTATCACTAAATGACGGTTTGGGTTTATCGGTAGCATTTTTTTGGACAAAATCCTGTTTTGGGCCTCTGTCATAAAACAACAAAATATATTTAATTTGAATATTTATAATTCTTTCGCGGTCAAGTGTTCCTTTGGCACCGTTCACATGGAACCACAATCACACTCCACGGTGGATCCACGGATATTTTTTTCTCCTCTTGAATCCACCTTTATATTAATAATAATAATAATAATATATTTATTTCGAACCAAAACACTGACACATCAAAAGGTTAACAAAATTACAGATTAGCTTGACTAATTATTTAACAATACACTTATGTACCTACCTAATTTATTCAAGAATCGTAGTTTCTCATCTTATAAATATGTTGTTTAGACTCATACAGACAGCAATAGGTACTGACTGACTACTAGATGATAGTAGATGGTTAAAGATTGTAGGTAGCTGTGAGTCCAGTGGCTAGGTAGGTATAGGTAGGTACATGTTGTAGTTTATCTGTCTAATTGTGGCATTAACAAACGGATACATGGCTGAGCTCTAACTCCTAACTAAGTTTCCCTGTGTTTAGGATATCAGTTCTCCTCCTTTGGATCCATAGTTCGGCTTTGGTAGTCAATCTACACAAAAACTGACCGTGATTAGATCTAGTGTATTCCCCCAGTTATCCCAAGTGTTATATTTTTTCTCCCAAGAGTCACAGATTAATAATTTTTATAATTTAATTCAATTTGTACCTTTTTTGTCGCGACTACTGGACAAAAGTGTAGATCGAAGAAGTATACATTGTTTTTGGAATCCGACTGTTTTGGAACAAACAGGATAAGTAGGTATTTAGCTTTGGATCCAGTGAAAGGAGTTCTTTTTGCTGCAAAATTCACGCCCAAAACAGTTTTTGTGTATAAAAAAATAGCCGGAAAATTACTTAAAAGACGCGGATTTCATTAAGAAAACATCTCACAATCCAAGGACCATATTTTAGGAGTTTCCTGTGTCGAACGGTAAATTCCGTGGTAAATCACACTTCAACTCTTTGTTTTGTTCTCTTTTTTTTGGTTCTTTGTAAAACAAGATAGTTTCGTTCTGATTTATAACTTTCATGAATATCTGAATTTTTTTCAATTAAATTGAAACTAAATAAGTAACTTACTAAATTAATAATAAATTAATTTTAGTTTTGAAACAATACAACAGGGAAAAAATTGATCAACCGATAATATTAACGATTCATACGGGGACCCCGCCCCCCAATATTAATGATTATATAAATTAATATTATTACCTACATAATTATTACTATTCACACTTTAATAATAAATAAATTATTATTTCAATAATTAAAAAGCTAAATAATATCACCGTAAATAGTGAATGATGTTTTGAATGGCACATGCCATTCGTACTCTTTTTAACCGACTTCCCAAAAAAGGAGGTTCTCAATTCGGTTGCATTTTTTTTTTTTTTTTATGTTTGTTACCTCGTATCTCCGGCATTTATGAACCGATTTGGAAAATTCTTATTTTATTTGAATAGATATACTTCCAGATTGGTTTCATTTTTTTCAGAACCCAGTTCTGATGATGGAATCCATGAGGAATTGAGGGAACTCCTCAAATATTGTAGGTATACATATGGCGATTCTGATATTTTCAGCAATTTGTTGCTGAAAATACCACCAAAGGTGGTTGGTTTGCCAAGCATTTGCATTCAAAAAGTATCATAATCCTTTCACCACTATGGTTCTTTTATCATCTTTTTTTATCCAAATATTTAGTCGAATACAATGGCGGATGTCGGTTTTTTAAATGAAAAGTTATTACTAGTGGTTTGCCCCGAACTGAGACCTCGCGATGACACCTTTATCAGCCCGACTAATTTCAGAGGGGAAGAAAGGGTTTTGTATTTAACAGCTATGTAAGTATGTTTGTATGGATGATCCATCAGAAATCTAAAACTATCGAGTCAATTTCTCTCATATGAAAGAGATTTTGTGAAGCAAGAATTTTCTCCTCTAAAAATGGATATTACAAAGAAAAAAATCCTCAATTTTCGACTTCTCCCCGTAGAACAAAATATACTTAAATAATAAATTTCAGCATTACCAGAGAACTTGAAGTATCTTCGAGATATTTTTTTGCATATTTTACTTTCTTTACCCTTCTAACCGATTTCTAAAAACATTTACTGAGAAAAAAAATTAACCTCTATAGGTAATTTTTCTACACATCATCGAAACAGCCTTTGAATAGGACTAAGCAACAGAGCGTAAATACTATATACCTGTTAGTATTTAAAGTACTTGACGAATTAATTGATAACGTCCTTTTGACGAAAACATAGAACTCTAATGTCATTCAAATTCCTAGGAATGGGGGGTCAACAATGGATGTTATATTGGTTAGTGTTTTTTAAGGTTCAGGTTTCTAATTTCTTCAATTTCAGACTTTTCCCTGTAGTTGTGACACAAAAGCCACAAGCATACCAAATTTCAGCATTGTGGGACTGCTGGAAGTACCCTAGAATTTTTGATTTTTGCGTTTTTTATTTTCCCTAATATCTCGGAATCTACTAAGTTTAAATACTTATTAAAAACAGTTTTGAAATGTCCAATTAAAGCGCTTTCATTAGACACCCCACTTGTGATCTGACTGTCTCACTTTTATTTTTTTTACCCCCTCTTGGACCCCAATATCTCAGCAACCCCCTGACCGATATAGCTCATAACCTTACCTACAAATTGTACCAATACTATCTACCTCCATACCAAATTTCATGAAGATCGGATTAACGGTTTGGAAGTTTTCATCGGACAAACATACATACATACATACACACATACATACAAACGCCGATTCTTCCAACTTGACTCAGAGAACTCGCTTCGCTCGTTCAATTAAATGAAAAGTTATCGGTTTAGTTTTATGGTAGGTACTTTAAATATTATACCCCTTGTTCATAATTATTTTTAACCGACTTCATAAAAAGGAGGAGGTTCTCAATTCGGTTGTATTTTTTTTTTTTTAATGTTTGTTATTTTGTTTGTTATCTCCTGCGGTTAAGAACCGATTTGGAAAATTCTTTTTTTATTTGAATAGATATACTTCCAGATTGGTCCCATTTTTTTCAGAATCCAGTTCTGATGATGGAATTCATGAGGAATTGAGGGAACTCCTCAAATATTGTAGGCATGCATATGGCGATTTGGATATTTTCAGGAATAAACCAAGCATTTGCATTTAGAAAGTATCATAACCCTTTCACCACTATGGTTCTTTCATCATTTTTTTTTTCATCCAGATATTTAGTCGAATACTATGGCGGAAGTCCGTTTTTTAAATGAAAAGTTATTTGAACTACTTTGCTTAACCTATATTGTCCCACGGGCAAAGAATTCCCCGACTTTCTTCCACTCTTCCCGATCTTCATTCCTTCCCATTCCTTGTTGAAGGAGTCCTTGAGACCTTTGCCGAAGTGAGACGGTATAGGTTACAAAAAAAGTTTTTACGACAAATGCAAAGGTATATATTGCCCCTGTATATTGTCTAAATACTTACCTCCTTATTCATAGAAATTTCAAGCCTTTGATAGCTAAAATATCTTTTGTCTTGTTTTGTTTTTCATTAACCATCAGAGAAAACAAAACAAAATTTAGTTTAACCAAAAAAGGTTAAATTTAACCTTTGCTTCTTTGACAACCTTTCACTATAGAAAAATAATCAAAAACTAAATTATCTCACTACCTAGACAACGCTTCAACCACAATTAAAGGTAAACATTAAAATTAATCACAACAATGCTGCAGGAAGATCTTAGAAACATAGTCATAACAATTTTGTAGATAGTTTTCACTTGATTCTTACTAGGTCACGTCGGATGGCAGGTGCGAACAAGTTAATGTACATGTTTTAAAGCTAATGATTGATGTATTTATTTAAAATTCATTAATTTGTGCGTCCAACTAATTCACAGAACATGCAACCAAAGGTTACCAAATGAATTGGAGAAAAAAAAAAATTAAAGAAAAAAAAAAAAACAAAATAAATATTAAATATTATATAAATATACTTCATTTTAGCCAACTTAATTTGAACCGTGGTATGTCCGGTTTTTTCTACATTCACGAGAAGAAAAAGAGGGAGTCTAGGGTTCCTCTCGTGAATGTAGAAAAAGCCTTACTAAGCAATCACACCAGAGGATAGACAGCACCATCTACCAACCTAAGTACTTAACACCAAACTGCGATCACCAATCCGCCTGGCAAGCGTAGTGATTATGGCAAATCCCCCATTTGTATTCAATGGGGGAGAGGATTCGACCAGCATTGGACGCAAACAGGCTGGTGATAACTCAAGTATGGTAACACTTCAAGTTCACTTCTTCAAGTTCAAAAAAAACTAAATTGACCCCCTAGTGGACGAAGTCGTGGGCGTTCCACTAGCATTGAATACAAATCTTGTGAGGATCTTCTTAAGATTTGCTATCTTCCTGCGATATATTATACATACCTACATATAACTCCATAAATACTACAGACATTTATTTTGACAGACACGTACGACGATCATAAGGTGTAACTTCGTTGCGCCTACAAAATCCTCTAAAAAAAGTAAATACCCAAATACACACAAAAATATTTAGCACCAAAAAACCGGCTAAGCCGTGTCGAGCAGCGCCTACTTATGTCAGGGTCCCGAAGTTGCATGCCACATAATCTCCTAAATTTATCTTTAAACACTACATAATTGTAGCCACATTGAAGCCTTAAATTTCCTTAATAGGTCCAAAATCTTCAATTCGTTTTTGAAAACTCAACCCATAGGCGATGAGACGAGGAAATAAATCATTTTCAACTTCTTTGTGAATTCTTAGTGACTGTATAACTATTCCTTAAACGCCCTAATGATAGAAGCGACGCTCTCGTACGTGCCGGTGACGAATACAAACACGCCGAGCGTAATAATGGACAGGTCTTTAATAAGCATGGCAGTGGAGAGGGTTCCGCGCTGCGAGGCAAGTACTAGCTCAATGACAGGCGGGAAAACCAGGGCTAATGCAGTGCTACTCACAGCACCCACTAGCGAAATGAACAGTCCCAACTGAGGAATGCTCTCCGCCAAAGCAACTGTAACAAACAGATGATCAAAACATAATCTCAAAACTAAAATACAAAAGTAACACCATTTAGGTTCATACGATTAAGTAGATACTTAACAACAGTTAGTTACATGGATACCCAATTAGGTATCATAATTATTTGATACTAGTTGCACCCCGCGGTTTCACCCGCGTGAATAATGATGAAAATTGATGATGATGATGATGAAAAGTAGCCTATGTGTTAATCCAGGGCGTAAAATATCTCCATTCCAAATTTCACTCAAATCCATTCAGTAGTTTTTACGTGAAAGAGAAACAAACATCCATCCATACTCACAAACTTTCGCGTTTATAATATTAGTAGGAAGTAGGATATATTTAGGTGCGGGTTGGATTCCAGCGGGACAAATGTTTGCTCGATCTGCATATATTTGTTCCGGGTCTGGGTGTTGTGGCACCACGGTAGGTACTCGTAGTTACTGATACTCACGACACAGAGAATTCTAGTGTGGGATCAAACCTATGTATGTCACTGTTGGGTGTTATAATGTTATGTTGTAAATCCTGAATTCTTGCTTAGATATTCGAATCTATAGAAATATTCGAATATATTCTAAAATATTATTTCTGTTGTTATGACGTCCTCGCAGTTAATTGGTGAACTTACATGTAACAAGGACCAGTACAGCTCTAAACAAGAGCTCCTTGGCAACAGGGGATGTGTTCGCAAGCCTGGCCTGCAAGGCCGGCCACAGGATGGCGACAGGCACGTAGAACTGCAGGGGGTACGTGAACAGGATTGCCAATGCTATCAGCGACTGCACCACCATGCTCAAACTGTAATCCACAAATCATTAATTCCTATTTTAAATTAAAAAAATAAATTAAATAAATTTTTTCATCGTGTGAATTGAGCATAAGTATCATATTATAAAATAAAATAACAATACAATGCATTAATTTACCTACAGACAAACAGTAGTAAATTTACCTGAGACACCAACTAACCGGGGAATACAATACTAATATACGAACTTAAATGCACAAAGCATTCATGTTAGTTTAAACTTACATTCCTGGCTTCAAGTTTAATGTCAGACTGCCCATAACTGCCTCCCCCCACTTCAAGTATCCGCAGAATCCAACTGTGATAAAGATTCCTCCGACAAAGAACATGCCCACATTGAGCACTCCCAGAGGCTTCTGGAACAACTCGGGTCGTCTCATCTCATTTTTCAGTGGAAGCACCTGAAAAGAAAAAGAAAAAAGAACGCGTAAGATAGCTGTGCAAATGAATTCAACATAATTGACCTTGCAATTTCGATTATATGTGAGTAAATCCAAACTCGACCGAATTGAATTCACCCGCTATGGTACGATATGGGACCTTCAATTTTTCGTCCCGAAGTCCCAATACGACCAAAAATATTTAGTTTCAAATTTATAATTGATATAGCATTCATCTGAGATTAATTTAAAAAAAACGATAGAGCTTACCAATCCAATACCCTCAAAAGCATAAACAGCGGTGCCAAAGTACAGCGGCAGCTGTTCCCAGGATGCCAGATAGACCCTCGAATTGACCGGAGGCAGGTCTTGTGTGGCCTCGTAGACCACAGCGCAGACGCCTACCGCCATCATGATATTGGCGATTGTGGAGAAAGGCGTCAGGTACTTAAGGTTCCGCACCATACAGGCCAGAAGCACCGGAATAATGACCAGAACCATGTGAACGGATAGGTCGATGTGGATATTGTACTGGTCACAAATCTAAAAAACAACAGTTGGATGTTATCACATCAGAACTTATAAGCGTCCTATTATCATAGAGTTACAAAAATATGCGAAGTGCCAGACAGAATCAACGATTTTGTTATCAATGTAATAAATGTGTTCATTTTTAGGGTTTCATTACGATCGGGTACCAATCAGGTCACTAAAAAGCCTGCGCCCCGTCTGTTCGTTTGTCTGTCTGTATTCTGTCACAGGGGTAATAGGGGTATAGGGGTAGGGGTCTCAGCAGTCGTATGTCAGCCAGTTTAAACTTTCACAGATTGTGTGTTGTTTAAACTCTATGCAAATAAAAAAGTTCAGAAAACTGTATTATTTTAACTGTTGTATATTGCTCATATGGAGTTTTTTTTTTATTTACTATTTTGCCCCCCAAAGTTAAGCCTCTTTTTTTATCTTTTTGGGGGTAAAATCAGAATTTATTTATTAACGCTATACGTCCGTGATTGGGTCACCTAATTCTATTTAAAAACCAAATTTCAACTTTTTTGGTCCAGTACAATCAGAGATAATTGGCTGTGATAGACAGATATACAGACAGAAAGACATCTGAGTGATACTATAATAGTTGCGTTGGTACCTTTTGAGGTACTGAACCCTAAAAAACCGGAAAACAAACTCACCAGCTTGACATTATTGGCTATAAACACAATGTAGACGCAACAGAAGCCCAGCTGCGTCACGCAGAGGAAGCCATTGACCAGAGCCTGCATGACGGGCGCGAGCGGACGCAGACGGGCGGGTCCGCTGGCAAACACTAGCTGCACCGTGTCCGCAAACCCCGGTGGCTTGTCCCGCTTGCTCTGCCTGTACATTTCCTCTGAGCAGTTCAGCTGAAATTTTGATAAAAAAAATATTTTCAAAGTACTCATAAAACTATTCCAATCAACGTCCAGCCCAAACCATGTCCATTAACATTAAATATAGAAAGCACCGTCCTCTAGTCTTAATAAAGGAAATCATTATCATCATCGGTAGCCTTTAGACGTCCACTACTGGATGAGCCTCCCTCATAAAATACGATGGGAGGAAATTGCCATAATCACCACGCTTGGCAGGCGGATTGTTGATCATAGCATTCGCGTTGAGTACTCAGATGGATGTTGCTGCACATCCCCGGGTGCAATCCCTTAGTCAGCTTTTAGAACACCCATAGTATATCCGCGGTCAACGGAAATACTAAGAAAAAAAAGGGAACCCGAGGATTCGCAGGGATCCTTACGAAAATCCTGATAGAGGATACCTGTCAAATCCAGCGTAGTTGTGATAAAACGCCTATTTCAGTTAACGTAATTCTAATACAAAACGAACCAGCAAGTGTTGAGCGTGCACGCAGATAAGCCCAAGCAATGCCGTCATAAGCGGCGCGAACACGAGCCCGCCGTTCTTGAAGGCGTCGCCCATCGCCAGTAGTCCACTACCGATGTTGCCACGGAACAGGTGCAGCATCGTGTCCACGTACCTGCAAGCAACAAGGCAGAGAGTAACTTAAAGCTATTCTAGTCAACATTATGTGTTCTAAACAGGCTAATTTAGTACCTAAATAGGGTATTAAAAATGTATCTACTTTTGTATCTTGTGGGCGTCATGCGAGATGTGAGTTTATCTCGAATACGTGATTTATCTGAGTATACGGGAAAACCTCCCCTCTCCCCCACCGAATACCTTCTACACTTTCACATACGATATTCAGCACAAGAAAAACTCGTAACAATGGCTGAAAGAAACGGAAGCCTTTCTTCTTCTAAAACTACAAGTTGTATCTTTTACTCAGTAGGTATGTTATTAATTCCATGTATTCATATAAGATATATACATATAAGCAGATAACTCCTGGATTAGCTCATTTATTGATTTACAGATTAATTGACTTTTGGATTAGAGCTTCGTAGAGCCTCGTAGAGCCTCGTAGAGCCTCGTAGAGGCTTACTTCCTTGAGGTGGGGAAGTACGGATGCACAATGTACGCCTGTTGCAAACCTGTCGCGAGATAGAGACTAGCACTGCCGAAGTAGTATACTCACGAGGTGGGGTGTGTGACTTGACTCGGAACATGTTCGGACGCCGCCTTGCCGTGTTCAATCTCGTGCTGATTCTTAATAATCTGCTCCTGCGATTGGAACTTGCCGTCAGATATGCTGCAACCAAGACAGTCTACACTTGAACATGTCATCATAACGTTAGATGTCCAATGTTGGACGTGGCCTACTCCATAAATCAAATCAAATCAAAAGAATTTGATACATTGAAATTACAAGGATCTTTTTTAATCTTCTTATAAACTAAAATTACTCCTGTTCCAACGCGACCAAGCCTAGTAGAAACAGGCAACAAAAACGGCTTGGCTTTCTTTGATGATCCGTCTTACCACTAGGTGGGAAGTGCCTGTGTGGTGCCTCGGAGTAGGGAGTTGCTGATATATAGTAAATGAGAACTTAACAACCTTAGGAAAGATATTCAAAAGTAAATAAACGTCAGCAAAAGTATATAGGACAGCACAAACATAGTATGCAATGGGGGATTTGTAGTTTTAATTTACCATTAGGTACTTAGTTTAATTTTCTTGTTATTATCTATATTGGATTACAAGTTTTAAAAATGTTTGGAACACGCAAAAGAGGGGACTCTTCTAATACAGGTTTTTCTAACTTAAAAAAAGAGATCTCAACCCATGTAACCACACCTTAAAATTTATAAATAAATAGTTTGAATTTTAATTTTGTCATAATCACCACGCTTTGGAGTACCTCAGGGTAGTGTTTTGGGGCCATTATTATTTTTGTGTTACATAAATGATTTGCCTGACAATGTGCGGCATCCAATGGTACTTTTTGCAGATGACAGCACTGTCATTGTAAAAAAGCAAGATATAGACTATGAAAATAACATTAATGAAACGCTCAAAGAAATTGTTACCTGGTTAGACGGTAATAATCTCCGTGTTAATCTAAAGAAAACCAATATAATGCACTCTTATCAACAAATTTCTAAATCTAATAATATCAATGTAGAATATGAAAATGAATTAATTAATGAATCCGATGTTACGAAATTTTTGGGATTATTTATGGATAAAAGTTTAACATGGAAAATTCATACAGAAAATTTAATTAAAAGAATTAATAGTTTTTCATACGCTTTGCATCATTTGTCAAGAGTGGTGAGCAATGCCACTGCATTGACTGCATACTATGGATCTGTAGCTTCTAACTTAAGATACGGTGTAATATTTTGAGGCAATAGTACAAATAAATAGGATGTATTTATTGCACAAATAAGGTGTCTGAGAGCTATTTTCAAGCTAAAAAGTACTGACAGCTGTGTACCATATTTCAAATCTTATAAAATTCTGACATTACCTAGCCTATATATTTATGAAGTAGCACTATTTGTAAAAAATGACATCAGTAAATTTAAGAAATTCTGTGACATCACTAATTTTAATATGCGTAATAAGGATAGATTATGTAATGTAAAATCGAAAACTACACTTATGCAAAATAGTATTTTTTGTATGGCTACAAAAATCTTTAATAAGGTACCAGAGAGCATAAAAGAGAATGACACTATACGTTTTAAAAATAAGCAAAAGGCACTTCTGCTTGAGAAATGTTACTATACAGTGACAGTGTTTTTAACGGACGACCTGAGCAATGTTTAGTTTTTTAATATACTTTTTAAATATTTACCTACCTGTAACTACATAATATATTTGCATGCCTAAAGACGGTAAGAGTGTGGTGGATCTATTTTAATTGTTTGAAATCTACATCATGTACCTACATTCTGACAAATAAATTACTATGACTATGACTATGACTTTGCCACCACGTTTTATCACCACGATTAGTGATCGCAGTTAATTTAAATTCAAAAGTATTTTATTCGCAAACATCACATGGATCATTTTGAAGAATGAATGCTGCTGCCTATCCTCTGGTGTAAAGCGTTAGCATACTTTTGTGACATCCACGAGAGGAGGCTATGGGTTCTATCCTTTAACGAGACACACCACGGCATGTATTAGAAGGTATTCAAAGTAGAAACGCGTTTTTCCAAGTTTTGTGAGCGAATCTCGGCCAACCAGATACTATATAATTAAATTATGTAACAAAATAAGTATAAATAATACCATGTAGTAATGTTTTGTACGTGATAAGTGTGTGTGTGAGTATGTTTTATAATTTAAAAAAAAAAATTTTGACTTTATATTTTGGTAATTTTTCAATACTATATATATATATATATATACATTATACTTATATATTATACTATATATACTATATTTCAATATATATATGACCTGTGATTAGAAGTTTTCTTGTCAACAAACCTATAAAATTGTTTTAAAAAAAACTTAACAACCTACGGCCTTCTATACTATGGCCTGTGATAAGAAGTTTTCTTGTGGTCTCAAGATTTTTGATGAACAAAAACTAAAATTATTTCCTAGATCTGAAACTTCGTGAGATTGCTCAAGATAATAACCCCCTTATTCATAATAATTTATAAACCTATTTTAGTTAAAATATGCTTTATCTTGTTTTGACGTATGCCATTTTACATCAGAGAGAAGAAGACAAAAGCTATTTTAACTAAAACAGGTTTCAAAAATGATTATGAATAAGGCCCTAAGTCTTTGCATATAAAAACAATTAAAAGTCTATACAAGTCCCGTATATAAAACACAAGCCACTTAATCAAATGTTGTAGATGAAGGAATCCACGGTTATAATAGTAAAGGCCCTCAAGTAATTTACCACGCACTTTCCTAATCAGATTACTCTCTAAACACTCAATTTGATAACAGCGCCGTCGTCACCGGGACAAATAAGTTTTTGGAGTTGTAATAGCTGTTGTCGGGTGCTTTTCTGAATAAAAATCATGGACTTAAAACTCCAATAAAGTTTATTCATAAAAAAATTCACTCATATCATAAAACCTAAAATTAAACAATTGTACAATACATCAAATTAATAATAATAATAATGAATTTATTTATTCAAATAACTTATACGATCCATAAATGTCAAAATTACAATCGGTACAAGAAAATTAAAAGAAAATAAAAAAATAAAAAGAAAACATTACTTAAAATTACCTACTGAAAAAAGATTGAAGACTGAGAAGAGACAACACATAAATAAATAAATATACAAAAAATATATATATGTAAATTGGTCAACTGGATGACTCTATTTGACAAACACAGTTTATTTTTAATATCTGTTTGAAATCGTCAAATCGACCAGTTAAATAAAACTAAGATCAATTCACCCTTTTGCTAGATACAATGACAATATACAAACTAACACAACTAAACCAGTAGGGTATGATCCATCCACCTAAATACTCAACACGAATACTGCGATTACCAATCAACCTGCCACGTGGTGATAATGACAATTACCCCTATTGTATTTAATGAGGGTAGCCTCATCTAGCAGTGGATGTATAAATGCTACTGATGATTACACTTACACGATGATTTTGCTATCAGTCAGAGCATCAGAACAAGGAATGGTATTATAGTGTCGTGATCGTGACTCTTAATTCTAAACTATAATTAAAGTTGTAATATAATACGCCTCCTCCATACACTGTGGCAATAATGGGACACTTTCCAATTCTCTGCCAATTATGAATTAATTTGATTAATGATTCTTTTTTTGTTTGGTAGCTCATACTTCAGAGGTGGTCCCATATAAATTTTATCGAAATTTATTCAGCGTTTTCGGAAAGAAGTGGGGTTTTTTTTCTAAAAATTATATTATTTAATTGACTAATTATCTTGACACATCCTGTAGATATATATTGCATGAAGTAAATACGGTTAAAGTGATAACTTACCTATATTTAAGTAAGTCTAATTAATTTTTCTTTATAATTCCATTAATCATTTGTTCGGCGACTTCCGAACTAACTTCTTTATAGCCATCAAATGCACATTTTGGTTCCAGCAGTACACATTCCACAAACACAAAAACAAACTCTTCATACTAATTAACTATATATAAATTTAAAGCTGTTTTTCAGTTCACTTTTAAAAAAAAACTGATCCATCTGTATGGTGCTGAAAGGTGCCACAGAGGTCCTACGCACTTGAGTATTCAAAATAATCTGTAAAAAGGGCGTAGAAGCTGGTTTATCTGTCTCTGTGCTTTCCTCGGCCGAGTGATATAGTTCGCCAGCGCCGATCCGAAGCCTGAAGCAGCCGCCGAGACGGCGCTCTGAACCGGGCTGTTCTGGGGGGAGTAACCTTGGTTGTAGTTTTGCTGGGGATAACTGTTGAATCCATTGAAACCCTGGTTTCCCTGACCACCATGGCCTCCGTGACCCCCTTGGCCACTGTGGCCTCCATGACCTCCATGCCCGCCGTGGCCTCCATGACCACCGTGGCCTCCATGCCCCCCTTGGCCACCGTGGCCTCCGTGCCCCTGTTGTTGATTGGCATACTGTGGAACGCCTCCGCATCCGAGGTAATAGTTGTTCACTGGGGCGTTGATGTACGTGTAGTCAGGTTGACCAAACAACTTTTCCCCGAATCCAAAGGAGCGTCCGTAGCCACAAGGGCTGTATTGTTGCTGTTTCTTTCGCTTCTTGTGTTTGTGTTTTCGTCCAAGATCCTCACCGTCCTCGATGTCTAATTCCAAATCTCTAGTTTCACCTTCTTCTGCTACCACAAGCAAGGCAGAGCAGTGGAGAAGAAGAAGAATAGTTGCCGTTCTCTGAAAAAAAAAAACATTATTGAATGTACGTAGTTGTTTACTTTTATCATCATCATCACCCACATGTTTACGTCCAATACTGGACGAGGCCTCCCCCATTGAATACTATGGGAGGGATTTGCCATAATCACCACGCTTGGCAGGTGAATTGTTGATCGCAGAATTGGTATTAAGTACTCAGGTGGATGCTGCTGTCCAGCCCCTGGTGTAAACCCTTAGTAACGCTTTTACTACATCCACGGGAGGAAAAGGAGGGGTATATTCTTAGGTCGGAAACACCATGGCGCACTTATACTTACACTGCATTTACTTATATACAAAAGCCTTATATATTAGCATAAACTTAAAATAACAATTATAAATGCCACTCACCATTGTTGTGGTTCTTTGAAACAATTTTGATTCGTCTGCTGGATCTTGTGGTCTGCGGCGTACTGGCCTCTCATTGTCCAAGTTGGGGTATTCCAAAGCCGAAAGTGAAAGTAATAATATGTTACAATACCGCTCAAAGGACTGAGGCAATCCATGCACCCACCCAACTTATAATTGTGCCATTCAACTCAGTTTTTATCCGACTTCAAAATAAGGAGGTTTTCAATTTGACTGCATATTTTTTTTGTGGATGTTTGTACGTGATTACGCGTTAGAAGAGAGCAGAAATGTTTAGGTGAATATCGTGATAGGCACTAAGCGCTTATGCGAGCTGAATTGCACTTTGTTGCGTCCCAGCAAAAGTCGCTATTTATATAAATTTGTCCGTGAAGTACCTAAAGGGTTTTCACGGCCGTTTCAAATCATGCTTTCAGCATTGAAAATAGATGGCGCTGCTCTGTACATAGCTGTCAAGTGTCAAAATAAAGTGAAATGTCAACATCAACAACGTAGATTATTTTCGTTTAGTGGTATTTATTTTTGCCTACTTATAAAAACACCACGAAATCACTATCGCACACCTTAAAGCATTTCCGCTAAATGCTCTAAGGCGCACACTCATTAAGCAAACACAAACAAGATACCATGACTAATAGCCACAGAATAGTTAAATAATAGCTTAGTACGCGTACACCACAGATAATACATTTGACAATCTTGACAGCTAGAGTTGAGTCAGCGCCATCTATCGAACCAATTCGAACTACATTTTTTTTAATCGAAGATGAAAAGCCCTTACTTGGCATTGATTTTGATGATTCTTTATTTATTTGGTAGGTGATACTTCCATTTTATCGAAATTGATTCAGCGCTTTTTGAAAAACGTCGGTTTTTGCCTATTTTTCTAAAAACTAATTATTGAAACAAACTTCATGTTTTTACCCGACCACGGCAAAACAAAAGGCGGGTTGCAGGTTCGATTCCCACTGCGAAACAAATAGTTGCATGATCTGCAAATATTTTTTGCGGGTCTGGGTGTTATGGTACCATGGTACTCGTAGTTCCTGAAATTCACGACACAGTTATCCTAGTGTAGGATCAAGTACTATATACGTAACTGTTATGTAATATTAAGTAAAAAAAACATGACATTTGCAACGATTTGTTTCATACAGTCAGCTCCTAAAGTGTTAGTAACTTTTAATGTATCCTATTCCCTTGAAAACTTAAGTCAGTAACCCACATTCACTATGGGAAAACCACTTGGTTTCGTAAATTCTTGATTATTACAAACGTTCTACCTAGAGGTAATTTCGTAAGACGGTCGCCCACGTGCTAGATGCGACCTCTGTTGGATCGACCTTGAACGTAGTACCATGGTAGTATTATGATTATTAATGGTATTTTTATGCTGCGCTTGAACGCGATCGCTGCCGGACTAAATTATATATTTATTCATATAACTCTTTTAATTGAAACTTACGGGTATTCATTTAACCTATATTGTTATATAGGCCGTAAGCAATCAATTACACCCGATATATTTTGGTGTACGAGCGAACAAACGCGAGCAAGGACGGTAAAGAGTTCGCAGGTGTAATTGATCGCTTACACCCCAGTATAACACGTAGGTAACTTTCATCACGAAAGCTAGTAAACTAATAAAGTCTTTTTTTAAATAATATAGTTTTTATAGAGCCTGTTCAGAGAGAGACCCGTGACGTAGGAGGGCGCAGCTGTCCTTAATTACCTTTTTTGTTTAGCGGGCAACACATATCATGTCTGTTCTGTTTTGATCCTAACAACTGTAACTATTTCTTTACCTTATGATGCAAAATGCCGACTGAAAGAAACCAGCTTCTAATTTTATTATGGTTGTAAATGTTCACAACGTAAGTTTACAATTTGACCACGACGGCTCTCTTTCTAACAGACTAGACTTTGTATTTTTTAGTTTGTCGCTAAAAAGAAAATAGGCGTTCCCGGTTTCCTGCCTTATTTTTTATTTTAAAACCGAACTGTGTCTTGTTCCATTTTTAAATAAAAATAAGGATTTGTCATAGAGATTGTATTTCAATATTATGTATGTAATATGCCTCGTTCTATTTTACGGCCTATGGCCGTATGCCATTTACGGAGCAGTTTTCAAGTAAAAGTAAGTGTTTACCAAAATAAACAAAAAAAAAAAAAAAAACTTTCAGAGCATGAGTGATGAAAAATCTATTATACATTAGTTGTGGGATGCTTACCTGCCATCTTGACTGAAGGACACACTACCGCATATGTGGCTTATATTAACTTTCTCTTTAGTCTTCATTTTACCTGGAATAAGAAAAGAAGTAGGTATTATATCGATATATCATATATCGATGCCGACGCACCTGCATCCCTACGGCTACGGACAGGGGCTACGGACAATGGGCTATATCGCGGCTGTCTTCAGGACAGTCGAGCATATTACAGTGATATTACACTGCACATAAGCCATAAATGAAGCCAGAAAAAAAAACCAGATTCCAGGAGCTGATCAAGTCCTGTTTCACCCTCAGGGACACTGGAACAGTGCTGCCATCAGCCCAGAGTCCTCCGTTGTTTTAAGAAGTTGGGCTGGCTGGGCTAGGTTTAGCAGGGGACAATACACCTCAATACGGGACGCCAGTGCAGATCTTATGTCCCCCATTTTCGAATTTGAATTCGAATTAAATTAGGCACTAGATCATTTTGTATGCCCAAATTTGGAAAAATGGAAGTGTCCCAGCGTTGTTCGGCTAGGCGACCATTCGTTTTTTCGACAAGTTCAATGCACATAAACGAAGTGCCGTTCAATAACTCTTTTATAACTCTAAAAGATAATTTTAAATCGTCTTATAAACCAAAATTACTCCAGTTCCAATGCGACCAAGCCAAGAAAACACGGCTTGGCTTGATTTAACGATCTTACATATAGACCTACACAATAAAAATGAATATTTTTGATGTTAGTACATGATAGGTAGCTGCAACATCAAACTGTATCCCCTATTTAGCTATTATCAGTTTTTTGCAATGCCTTCCACTATGGAAGCAAATTTAGTGACGTATTCACGTCAAAAATTTAATAAATAAAAATACTTGTTTACCTAATAAAAATTTGAATAGCGACAAGCAGAAGTTGTAGAGCACCCAATTATCAGCCGGTATAAGTCCACTGTTAGGATAATACGTTCCTCATAGAATGCCACGACGAACGGTCTTGAGCCGCCTTCATCCACCGACTTCCTGCGTCCTTTAATACGTCTTCTTGGACAATTTCCACCAGCCTCTTGTTCAAGTCGTCCGATGTCTGTATCATATCAGGCCAGGCACTGGAAGCAAATCGAGAGTAGATTTTATCAGACGGGACCATTTATATTCAATAAGCCCCTTACCAAGTGACAATTATGACAGGGGTGCGATTTTTGAATGTCATTTTGAGTGACTTAACGTAAAAATTGCCGTTAATCCCCGATTTCCTCCTCTGGCCACGTGGTCTTTTGAGAGGTGAGAAATTGAGCACCATTAAAAATGAGTTCATGTGGTCCGATCTGTAGGACGAAGCGGAATTACAATTCCTTGTAATCCGATTAATCGAACTAATAGGAAAAAAAAGTTCATGTGGTCCGATCGGTAGGACGAAGCGGAATTACAAATCCTTATAATCCGATTAATCGAACCAACCGGAAAAAAAGTTCATATAGTCCGATCGGTAGGACAAAGGCAGTAGGACCACGTGGCCAGAGGGCGATTTCTAAATATTTCTACACATTGAAATTCATTATTTGACTATAATTCTTTTATCTATTATATCAATACAACTGCCTCCTCCAGTACTTCTCCTGAAAAACGGTGATTTGAACCATTTTGATGATTTTTAGTCACTCAGTGACATGCAAAAATCGCACACCTTATACATCATTGAATATTAGCTTGTAGAACGGTCACGGTGAAATTTATTTCGCGTTATTTTACTACTAACTAACTAACTTAACTAACTTCTAATAACTGCTGGAGTTCATCCACTTCCATTTTGTGGACGACCGCTTTTTGGAAAACGAGTTGGAAAGACGCCCAATCACTGAACCTTGACCCTTGGATTCCGCTGTGCAAATCTGAACCCACCCTCCCTTACCGCTTGTGCTATACCAACAGTGAAAAGTGGCCTATTGGAGCTCTGCCTACCCCTTCGGAAAAAAGACTCGTGTCCATATAGACACACATAGGTAAGTATTTTACAATCTTTCAACAAATACAGCATTTTATAAAAGTATATTATAATTATGACTATGTAAATAATGAGCCTACAAGGTATTTTCCTTATCGTATCGACCTTGTATGATAAGAAAGAAAATTAATTTATTTTCGCCAAAAAACACAACACAAAATTAAACACAATGATGAACCAGCTTTTCAAAGTAGTCAAATGTATTGTTATGGTCACAAAATATTAGTGATAATACATCTAGTACCAAATTCAATTCCACATCGAATCCCACATTCAAAGAGTCTGGCAAGCGAGTGATGAACCTAGCCATAAAACCATAATCAGCCTATAGAAGTCCACTGCTAGGCTTTCTTCTTAAAGAATACCATGACATGGTCCCGAGTCGCCTACATCCAACGACTTCCTGTGGTCTTTATAATGCATTTGTCATTGCCACTCGAGGACTTTTATTTCCCAACGGTTGTCAATTCGGCGAGCTTTATGGGCTACCCCTTGCCATTTTAACTTGCTAAATTTGAGAGCAATGTTGGTGATTTTTTTGTTTACTTTGCAAGCTAACAAGCATACGGCCCACCTGATGGAAAGCAGTTACCGTAGCCTATGGACGCCTGCAACACCAAAGGCATCACACGCGCGCTACCGACCCTGAGACATAAAGATGAATAGTCTCATGTGCCTGTATTCATTTCACCGGCACCCGTACCCTTCAAACCGAAACACAGCAATGCGAACACTACTGCTTGTCGGCAGAAATAGGTACGGTGGTAGTACTTCCCCGGACGAACTCTTTCACAAGAAGTTCTACTACTCCAGCTAATTCAGATTCTATCCCAGTAGTGAAACTCTGAACGTATCTCTCTCCATAGTCCGTTGCGTGACTTTGAGCTTGTGTATGAGGCCAACTGATTAGACCTTTGTCTTGAGGTTCTACGGTATCTGCGACGAGAAAATTTGGCGTAGTTTCCTGAACACTGGCTTATCCGAGTTGGATTCGTCGGTTGACCACTTTGTCGAAGTTGGAATCAACCTCATCAAGACAAAATTGTACTATTATCATAATTATACTAAGACCCTGGTTATTTAGTCAGGAAGTGGACAATTTCAGCAACAGATTATATTATTTAAATCGGTTTTTAATGATCTGATTCATTTACATAATTTGTTCTAGGTAACGACTGGACGGTATCTACCGTCCCGTCATATTGTGTGAGAATAGGTACCTAGAGAACTTGGCCTGCTTGATTGATACACAGAGCGACGACAATGCAGAGTCTAAGCCGATGCACCACCATACATACTTAACATTAGCCTATATAATTTAATCCATAGGACATAGACTAGTGGAACGCGCCCATGCCCGCGTGGAGTTTTTCCCATACAAACTTCAACAGGCCACTTCATCTTCTTAGGGGTGAATTTCGGAAATTCCTTTCTTAGTACATCCTTAGACCACAAAAGGATTGTAGGTACGCTCTAAATTCCAGGTCTCTAGGACTTATGGTTTAAGCTGTAGGTTGATAGTCATTACTCTGACTATCAACGTACAGCCTAAACTAGTCCTTTTACTCAATCACGCAACAATTTTATGTATATTAAGAACTAGGATTTACGGCTTAAGCTGTACTTTGACAGTCAGTCAGTCCGTCACGCAACGATTATAATACATTGATGGTGATGGTTTTTTTGATTGTTTAGTTTAGGTAGTTTATAAGTAAACTTTGTGGCATGATTATATTTTTTACAAATAAATAAATAAATAAATCTAACGCCACAATAAATCTATAATCTGTTATTTTGAAAGGTGTAGAAACTCAAATTGAAAGTTATCTCAGATATCCTGTGATAAAAAAGTTTTCAAGTTATGGGTGTGTGACAGTGACTACAGAAACCCCACAATGGCTGGTCCCACACGCACTTGGTCGGTTAATTTTTATGTTTCGAATTTAATCAAGTGTCGCGCCACACCTGCGTAACGTACCGCGACCGAACGTTCAGCGGCTGAAGTTTATTACTTGACGTAATTTCGGCTGATGTGTCATAGGGAACTTGAAAAACAATGCGAGCGTATTGAACCGAACGTTCGGTCGCGGTACGTTCCGCAGGTGTGGCGCTATACTAAGTGTCCTCATGTTGCTCACGAAAAAATTACTTATATGATTTTTTATGACGTTTTTTTTTTAAATTAGCTATCCTTGACGGATGCGGGTCAATTACGAATACATGCGGCACACTCGAGGATGTCATCCCACATGCCGGCTGATTACTTGATGAGATAATGTAGTTTTTATTGAAAATACCCAGTTTCGCGTACTTGACCGTGTAAGTCGTTTACGCTCATTACATTACCTACGAAACTGTCTGGTTAAAAAAACCACAATAACTCCTAAGCTACACAAGCGTTTTATAATAAATAAAACTAGCATTTGCTCGCGGCTCCGCCCGCGTGGCATCTCTATTGGCTCCACCCGCGTGGAACTTCAATTGGCTCCGTTCGCGTGGAACCCCTATTGGCTCCACTTGCGTGGAACCTCTTATATAAATTATTATTAATTATAGCCTATATTACCAATGTGATTCTAATATATATAATATACTATAATATATGCTGTAATACTGTAAAGTTTCATCAAAATCCGTTTTTGCGTAAAAGAGGAACAAACATCCATCCATCCATCCATCTATCATTCAATTGGCCTCTTCACCGAGAGTAGCAGGAATTTAAATTTTAAAATATAATTATACACATAATATACATAAACACATGTGGTGTTATTATAAAAAATAGTCTGGGTTTTAACCAGGACTACCAGTCTAGGCTTAAATATCGACCTAGGGTATATACGACTGTAAAACAAAAGCAGATGGTTTGTTTTCCAGAAGCAACTTATGCTAGATATGCCAAAAATGACATAAGCTTGGACTATCTCTGGTTTATCTAAAACCAGGCAGCCCCCTAGTTTAGCAATGGTCTATAAATTGACAGTTGATTGCTTGTTAGAGGCACGGAAGAATGTTGGATTTCTTCTTCCATGGTTAGAGGTAAGAATTTGGACATCTCAATTGTGATGTGACACAATCCGTCAGTTTGATACTTTGGAAATTTGCGAAGTAGCGCGAGAATTGATTTCGGAAAACAAACCATCTGCTTTCGTATTTAAAGTCGCATATGCCTAATGTCGATATTTAATCCTAGACTAGAACGCCTGGACTAAATTCAGATTTAGTCAATGTTCTGTAATAAGGCCGATTAAGTATACATTGTATTGAATGGGGGAGGTCTCGTCCAGCAATGGACGTAAACAGGCTGGTGATGATGATGATGTGTGTCTAGACAAACCTAACTTAGGTTTTAAGACATTGCTAACCCAATGTTGTAATCAGTTTGTGTGATTAATAAATAAATCCCTTAATCAGTTTTTACAATATCCACGGGAGTAAACGGAGGGGTCAATTCTCATGTAGGACTCGCCATGCATATTCCTATAAATATTTTATTTAAAACACCGTGAAACTAACTTTTACTACGTTGAACACTGAAATCTAGCTAAAGCGTCAAAAGAATTTTTTGTACAAACAAAACGGACGCGTGCCTTTTTTCAAGAAAATTTCAGATAACACTGAAACGTGTAAGTATTTGTTTATAATTATGAAGCAATTATACTAGGTACACAAATCTACGTTTAAAATGTTATACATATATCTGCTATTAACGGTTTCGATAGTATAGAGTATTTTGTTTAAAAAAAATATTATCTATTTGTACCCTTAGAGGGCGAATTTCCTAAATATTTTTTTCGTACCCCCTACATCAACAAGAAGACACCTTCCTTTAAAGTCTCTTAGTATAGTAAGCATGGATATAGTTTATAGTAAGTAGATTAGGCTGTGCTCAATCTTGTAGACAGTCAGGACTTTGATTCTTTTATATGTGATGTCAATGACGACGATTTTTAAAACCGTACATTACTTGTTTATTTATTTATATTTAAGAGTACCAAATTTCAAGTCAATCGGCGCAATTGTTTTTCTTAAGTCACCCCTCTTTAGGGTATTTTTTTAAAATGAGAAACAAGAATACTATGCCAATTAAAAATTTAATAAAAACTTTTACAGACCTTTTCACTCCCTTTATTATGATTTTTGAAAAATTCTTTCTTAGAAAGAGAAAACTGACTTCAAATTTCAAGTTTCTACGTTCATCGCGTTGCTCTTTATTATCTGTCAGTGAGCCCCGATGACCATTCAATTCACAATATAATCCATGGACTTATGATCTAATTTCATCTCAGTCAACTGTCACGTCTAGCGTCTGTCACTGCACGCACTGCGTGACGTTGTACATGGCGTTATCTTTGTCGCTCTCACGAAGGCCTTGCTGAGCGACAGAAAGATAATATTGCGAGTTGATGTCAAATAATTACGAGATTTGCCTTCCAGCTTTACTTAAACTATGTATATTGTACGTCCTAGAATCTAGGACGGTCAGTTTGTCCATCTAGGACCTAGATGGACAAACTGTTTTAAACTTGTAATACCTGTATACCATCTTTTGTACAACAGTTGAACAATAAATCTCTTTCTGATTCTGATTATGATTATAATTAGTTACTAGCTGCCCCGCACGCGACGTTGTGTCGTCTGCAAGTTATTTTCGAAAATTCCATACTACCTACAATAAAAACTTTTCAAACTTCGTTTGTTTTTTTTTCCTTTCCGAAACTAAGTACCTACCTATTTTAAGTGTGATAATTTTTTAACTTTTAAAAATTGCATTGTCTTCCATTTCCAATATCAGTGTAAAAATGTATAGCGCTTTGTAGAGTAAGATTCAATTTGGCTCTATAATTTTTTCTTACAAACTTTAAATACCCAGTCTATTGCATTGTGGGTTAAACTTCGGAAAGTACTTTTTTAGTGTGCACCTAGAAACGAAAAGAACATTAATAACCTATTTTAATTTCGCTTATTGTGCCAATCACACTAATATTATGAATGCGAAATTTTGTGCGTATATTTGTTACTTCTCAAACGGCTAAAGGGATTTGAGTACCTTTTACACTGGATTAACACATAAGCTACTTCTCATCATCGTTCGCGCAGGTGAAACCGCGGGGCGCAGCTAATATATAAAAGAAAGGCGAATTAAGGGGGGGAAGAAACACATTCTTAGTGTTGCCATAAGAATTATGGCAGGAAGAATACGAATGTGTTTCGCATACCTTGGTCTTATTTATTTCACTGGCTGGTTCTTGCTTTTCGGAATCTAAACTAGGTGATTATGTATACTCGGCAATGACAACGCCATTTAAATGTTTCCACTGTTTCAATAGTTTTATCTTCTCTTTAAGTGGCTGATAAGTAGCGCCAAATCTAACACTTCACACCATTGATATAGTTATACAGGGTGTAAAAAGACAGCTCCCGAATACTGATGGTACCGGTAAAGCTACCTATATCATAGCTATATAAATTAGCCTGAGAGGTGATTCATACCGGAGAACCTTTTTTTTTTCGTTTCGTTTCGTATTTGTCAGCCAGCAATGTAGGCATTTATTCCGGCCGCGCGAGTTCAACGCTCCCGGTCAGCTGATCTACCCGTGTAGGGCCAATATTTCTCATGTGGTTTTCATTGTTTTATTTGACGTTTTTATTTATTAACGTGTTTTTAATGATGGGAAATAGGTTTTTGTATTCCTTTATAACGATATTTTATGGATAACACGAAAAAAGCGGACCAAAAGTAAGCATTTTTTTCGTGTTTTTTCAGCTTAAATATTTTCAGAATCATGGTCTGAATGCACCGTTTCAGTTTTCGGGAGTAGTCTTTTTACGCCCTGTATATTACCTTCACACAAAAAAATGGTTTCATGATTATGACAAGCATTTATAATATTTTATGTAGGACAGACAAAACATATTGTGGTAAATATTCCGCTAATGGATCGTTGGGTTTACAGATAGATAGGTACTATTCTTGGGGAAGAGAGGAAGAACTGTCACCACTCTCTAGCCTCAAGAGGTTGCTGGAAGAAAACTCTTTTTAGGGTTAAGCTCGCCTTGTATATGTCCTTTCATCCTGTCTTGTGTTCATGTTAGTATATGTGTGTACAATAAAGAATAAGGAAAGAAAGAAAAAGCATTTATTTGTGCCAAAAAAAACAAGAATGACACGGGAAAAAGACACACATACAAACAGAGATTAACAAAAATTATTAAAAATATGCAGAAGACAAGCATTACATTAATAAAAATAGTGTGCCTCTCAGAACCTACCAGACATACAACACTGGCACAAATTGGCGTCCAGCTCACCTATGTGAAGTTGGCAACCGGGTATACAATATTTAATTTATATGATATCTATTCGATTGTACCGCGTTTGTACCGGATTGTACCGCTCTTTAAATCGTTTGTACCTTAAGGGTGTAAGAGGGGTAGGGGTGGAAAAATTTGGTCAGCAACTGGGTTTACAATATTTGATTTCTATGATATCTATTCGATTGTACCGCGTTTGTACCGGATTGTACCGATCTTTAAATCGTATGAACCTTAAGGGTGTAAGAGTCATAGGGGTGGAAAAATTTAGTTTTCAACTCATTCAAAATTGTATTTTTTTGACTTCTATTCGATTGTACCGCGTTTGTACTGGATTGTACCGCTCTTTAAATCGTTTGTACCTTAAGGGTGTATGAGATATAAGCGTGCAAAGATTTTGTGAGTATCTAGATAGGTGAACAATATTTAATTTCTATGACATCTATTCGATTGTACCGCGTTTGTACCGGATTGTACCGCTCTTTAAATCGTTTGAACCTTAAGGGTGTAAGAGACATAGGGGTGGAAAAATTTAGTTTTCAACTCATACAAAATTGCATTTTTTTGACTTCTATTCGATTGTACCGCGTTTGTACTGGATTGTACCGCTCTTTAAATCGTTTGTACCTTAAGGGTGTATGAGATATAAGCATGCAAAGATTTTGTGAGTATCTAGATAGGTGAACAATATTTGATTTCTATGACATCTATTCGATTGTACCGCGTTTGTACCGGATTGTACCGCTCTTTAAATCGTTTGAACCTTAACGGTGTAAGAGACATAGGGGTGGAAAAATTTAGTTTTCAACTCATACAAAATTGGATTTTTTTGACTTCTATTCGATTGTACCGCGTGTGTACCGGATTGTACCGCTCTTTAAATCGTTTGTACCTTAAGGGTGTATGAGATATAAGCGTGCAAAGATTTTGTGAGTATCTAGATAGGTGAACAATATTTGATTTCTATGACATCTATTCGATTGTAGCGCGTTTGTACCGGATTGTACCGCTCTTTAAATCGTTTGAACCTTAAGGGTGTAAGAGACATAGGGGTGGAAAAATTTAGTTTTCAACTCATACAAAATTGGATTTTTTTGAATTCTATTCGATTGTACCGCGTTTGTACTGGATTGTACCGCTCTTTAAATCGTTTGTACCTTAAGGGTGTATGAGATATAAGCGTGCAAAGATTTTGTGAGTATCTAGATAGGTGAACAATATTTGATTTCTATGACATCTATTCGATTGTACCGCGTTTGTACCGGATTGTATCGCTCTTTAAATCGTTTGAACCTTAAGGGTGTAAGAGACATAGGGGTGGAAAAATTTAGTTTTCAACTCATACAAAATTGGATTTTTTTGACTTCTATTCGATTGTACCGCGTTTGTACTGGATTGTACCGCTCTTTAAATCGTTTGTACCTTAAGGGTGTATAAGATATAAGCGTGCAAAGATTTTGTGAGTATCTAGATAGGTGAACAATATTTGATTTCTATGACATCTATTCGATTGTACCGCGTTTGTACCGGATTGTACCGCTCTTTTAATCGTTTGAACCTTAAGGGTGTAAGAGACATAGGGGTGGAAAAATTTAGTTATCAACTCATACAAAATTGGATTTTTTTGACTTCTATTCGATTGTACCGCGTTTGTTCTGGATTGTACCGCTCTTTAAATCGTTTGTACCTTAAGGGTGTATGAGATATGAGCGTGCAAAGATTTTGTGAGTATCTAGATAGGTGAACAATATTTGATTTCTATGACATCTATTCGATTATACCGCGTTTGTACCGGATTGTATCGCTCTTTAAATCGTTTGAACCTTAAGGGTGTAAGAGACATAGGGGTGGAAAAATTTAGTTTTCAACTCATACAAAATTGGATTTTTTTGACTTCTATTCGATTGTACCGCGTTTGTACCGGATTGTACCGCTCTTTAAATCGTTTGTACCTTAAGGGTGTATGAGATATAAGCGTGCAAAGATTTTGTGAGTATCTAGATAGGTAAACAATATTTGATTTCTATGACATCTATTCGATTGTACCGCGTTTGTACCGGATTGTACCGCTCTTTAAATCGTTTGAACCTTAAGGGTGTAAGAGACATAGGGGTGGAAAAATTTAGTTTTCAACTCATACAAAATTGGATTTTTTTTGACTTCTATTCGATTGTACCGCGTTTGTACCGGATTGTACCGCTCTTTAAATCGTTTGTACCTTAAGGGTGTATGAGATATAAGCGTGCAAAGATTTTGTGAGTATCTAGATAGGTGAACAATATTTGATTTCAATGACATCTGTTCGATTGTACCGCGTTTAAAAGCACTTGAAAGCAACGTACCTATAACAGCCTTTAAAGGCTGCCGAGTGATGTCTATATGTATATTATTATGTTTTAAGTATCAACCGTAGCGTGTGCTGCATTATAAACTTTTGCTGATTTTATATTTACTTTTGACTACCTTTCTAAGGTTTCTATGTTAATATACGTGCAGTTGAAGGAAAAATGTTCAAAAATAATAATCGTAATCATATATTTTTTGGCTATTACAATTTTTTGTGTATATATTTAATATATTTGGTTCCCTTTAAATCAGTTTCAGGGGTTTTTTTAATTGTTCTTTTTTATTCATTTTGTAAAAACGGGAAATTTTCACGTCCCGATATGTTGGTGGAAGCACCAACAGGTTTCGACCCTAATCGAGGGTCTTCATCAGGGTGGGTATAGGATCCGCACTACACTCCCTCCGCGTCCTTCCTCGCACTGCGTCTCTGAGCTCGCTCCTCTCGGCTCGTTCGGCGCGGGGGCGGGGGGAGTGCTTGTGTCCGCGTCATTACACGTTCTTCGGTAACGTCCTTCCGGTCGGGTTGCGGTGCTCCATCATCGTCGCTGCCACTCCCGTCACAACCATCGGGCGTGCCAGGAGCGGCCAGACAGGCTACACTAACAGTGTCTCTATCAGGCTCAAACACTTCACTGTCGTACGTCCCATAAAGACAGGATTTCCAAGCGTGTGGTAGAGCCCATCCTCTATCCCTGTTGAAATTAGGCAGTCGACTAATCTCGATAGCCTCTCGGATCTTACGAGGAACGAAAAACTTTTCCCTGGACAAGACCCTGGCCTTATCAAAACGGATGTAATAGCCGTAGTGTTCTTTTTTATATTATCTTTGATATTTTTTATTTTTAAATAATATTTTTGGAATTGTTAATGGATTTTGGTATAGTTTTTTTTTTGTTTTATTTATTATAAGTTTTTTTTAATGTTTTTTTGTGGTTTTTTAATATTTTTTTAATATATTTTCCCTTTCTAAGGTTTCTATGTTAAAATACGTGCAATTGAAGCAAAAATGGAAAAAATGGTACAAGTATGTGTTTAAACAATTCAAAACTTAATCATATTTTTTTTGGCTATTACAATTTTTTGGTTTATATATTTAATATATTTGGTTCCCTTTAAATCAGTTTTAGGGGTTTTTTTTTATTTTTAATAATGTTTAGGAATTGTTAATGGATTTTTTTTATTCTATGTTATAGTTTTTTTTTGTTTTCTTTATTATTAGTTTTTTTTATGTTTTTTTGTGGTTTTTTAATATTTTTTTAATATATTTTCCCTTTCTGAGGTTGCTAGGTTAAAATACGTGCAATTGAAGCAAAAATGGAAAAAAATGGTACAAATATGTGTTTAGACAATTCAAAACTTAATCATATTTTTTTTGGCTATTACAATTTTTTGGTGTATATATTTAATATATTTGGTTCCCTTTAAATCAGTTTTAGGGGTTTTTTTAATTGTTCTTTTTTATATTATCTTTGATTTTTTTTATTTTTTATTAATATTTTAGGAGTTGTTAATGAATTTTTTGTATTCTATGTTAAAACTATGTTAAAAAAAACTATGTTATAGTTTTTTTTTTTTTGGTGGTTTTTGAAATATATTTTATTTTAGGGTATTTTTGATCTGACCAATTTGGAATATCGCTGGCTTTTACAACTTTTGCATGCCTATTTTATTCTGTTTTAATATAAATTAGAATAGACAACTTTTTATTTTCGTTCAACACCCGTGCCGTCGTTCCTACTGACTTACCGCCAGTGAGAACGTCATTGTGAACTTCCCACCTACCTGTGATTCGACGCACGTGAGCGATGTAATGACCCATCATTACTTCTGATTGCAATTCGTAGTGCTCGGCTGATTGTAAACCGCCAACATATTCAATTATCGACAGTATAGTGTATGTAACATTTTCGATTTCAATTTTTTCTGGTATTTGACTTACTTTAAGAGTTCCTGGCCAATCAGGGTGTCCAAGATTTTTAGCAAGCCGAGTCCATTGGAGACACTCATTGTCAAAAATTATGTGGTTACCGATTGTTATCGTTGATGTAACATTATCTGATTGGCAAACTGCACACTGCTTATTTTCGTGTAGTCGATCTTGCAAGACTTGCTGCAGGGATTGCACGCCGTGGATATAAAATGGTTTTACATCTACTTCCACTACAACAGCCTGTTCCTTATCTTTTTTCTTGCAGGACTTACAATAGTCATCGATTGTGTAAGATGGTTCATTCTCAAGCAGATGTTTTATTAGGTTGCTTACGTTCATCATGCAATCAAGAACTCCACCATCAACTTTTTTAATCTGGATCATTATTTCAGTTCTTTCTTTATAAACTTTTATTGTGCAGCCTGACTTATCGAACAGTTTTATAAAGTCGTAAAAGCGATTTTTCGTGGATATGATGTATTCTTGATAAATAGCCCAATCTCGATAAGCTACTAGCAATGATTGGGAAACCGAATCGAATGGGCATGTGTTACGAACCATGATGTTTTTATTGTTCAATTTAACGGGCCCGAGGAGTAATCCGTTTTTTAATAACGGTATAGTGGAGGTTATGCATTTCGGTCTTCCATGGCGATGGCGGATGTCAGGACATGGGCGTAAAAATTTACCACGTTTCTTTTTATCTCGGGTCTTACCTTTCCATGTTTCCTTTTCGTTAAGATAATGTATTTGATCCCGGGGTATCTATTGTCTTGATTGATTGAGCCAGTATCAAAGGTTGATCAAAATCTTCGTAACCTGAGACTTCATCCTCGCTATTCCTGACGCCCTTCTCCATGCCTTTGCCCTTGCCTCTCGTGATCTTGTCTTCCATAATTTTGTCGTTATCCTTTATTATAACATCCTCCATCAGTGTGTCCTCATCAAATGGCCTGACCTCGACGCATGTGAGTTCGTCCTCACTCAGTGAAACCTTGTCATCGTTAATTGGCTCATTGCCATTGTTCAAGACGACCTCCTTGTGCCTCGTGACCCTTGCATTGTCTCTCTTGAGCTCACTCTCGTTTTGCTTCCTTTTTTTCTGGCAAGGCTGCAATGTATCATCTCTATCCTGATGCAAAGCGTTAAGGATTTTAGCTGCCCCTGCAAGTGATCGCATGTGTATTACGAGAAATTTATCGACCCGCATGGCTGATTTCCCTTTCAGAATCAGCTGCTTGACCTCGCGAAAATACTCCTCACTATACGATGATGTGGCGACCGACGAATTATCTCGTGTCATAACAGCAGTCCACAGAGGGAAAAGTTTTGCTAACCTAATAACATTGCTTGAGAAACCATGACAGTAATAAGGATTCGGTCGTTCACCATCGACTATATGGGATTTTGATTCAGCAACGAGATTGTTTATGAACTCTGACCCAGTTATGCAATTATCGGGACCGTACTCATTGCTATCGTCATTGTCAGATTCATCACAGTTTTTTTCGTACTCATAACAGTGAGCATCGCTTTTAATTGCTTCCATAAGACGTAACTGTGCGGCAAAGCAGCTATTACTTTCATCACTGATGACGGACTCTGTTTCTGACAAAGCGATGAGCAACACATATCACAAAATACAGCCCGAAAACTGTTGATATCTTCACATTTAGTTAAGACACATCTCACAAAAAAATCTTTCACGCTAAAATGCTTCCCTTCGCAGCATTTCTAACGGCACACAAATTTAATAACATGTGCTATGTCGATTCGGGCTATGCAAGGCGGTGAGTATTTTCGTCGGGTGATTGAAGCCATTTGATGCACATGTCAACGTAGTTGCTTAAAGAGCAGTCGCTAAAAGCTAAACAACCTGCATTCAGCAAAGCCAAAGAACAATCTGTTACCACTTTTGTGGGCTTCGGTACACCGGAGCGCAGCCACTCTCTCAACCAATAAGTAATGAAATTGGCATCGTGCTTTTCTGAAACTACTTGGCAGACGGGCAAAATTTTGCCGTGAAATGGGACTACCACTTGATATAGAAATATAGTACGGCTTGATCCATCTGGTCTTTTAATTCGGCATATTAGAGAACCCGTTGCATCAATCGACATAGAACCAGCTTCACAATCTTTGAATTTGAAAGTTTCCTTGTATAAGTATATTTGCTCTGCACTCCAATAAAATGTGTAAAACTTGTTTGAGCATACCTCTTTCAGGAAACCCGCAAACTCAGGTTCGTACTGCAGGTTCTCTACAGATCGGATCGGATCAGAAACTTTGGCAAGACCCAATTGTCTGTCATTTTCGAGTTGCTTTGCTTTTCGCAAGACATCTTCGGAATACAAATGTGCAGGCTCAGGGTCACCGAACTCCATCATCTCATTTGCATTTTCCCTTCGCCAGACATATGCACCGCCTATCTGCAACTCTTTTACAACGGCCAAACGTTCTGTACCGGATAAAAACCGTTTTTGTTTATGCACTATACCAGCAGTATTAATCGTAGAAACGTGCATCGCCATCCCCTCGTCCGATAATTTAAGCGTTGGCACATAAATGTGTATAATGTTACCACATTCTCCACATTTACCTCGTAATGTTAACAAAGATTCTCCAGGATTTTCGTTGATGTTCGCAAATTTGAATGCAAATGGGCATGGGAGACTCATATTCTCCCACAAGAGAGAATATAATGTGCTTGTCCAGCCATGCCTCAAAGTTAGTTTGTCAATCCGGTCAATCCGGTACAAACGCGGTACAATCGAATAGATGTCATAGAAATCAAATATTATACACTTATCTAGATACTCACAAAATCTTTGCACGCTTATATCTCATACACCCTTAAGGTACAAACGATTTAAAGAGCGGTACAATCCAGTACAAACGCGGTACAATCGAATAGAAGTCAAAAAAATCCAATTTTGTATGAGTTGAAAACTAAATTTTTCCACCCCTATGTCTCTTACACCCTTAAGGCTCAAACGATTTAAAGAGCGGTACAATCCGGTACAAACGCGGTAATATCGAATAGATGTCATAGAAATCAAATATTGTTCACCTATCTAGATACTCACAAAATCTTTGCACGCTTATATCTCATACACCCTCAAGGAACAAACGATTTAAAGAGCGGTACAATCCAGTACAAACGCGGTACAATCGAATAGAAGTCAAAAAAATCCAATTTTGTATGAGTTGAAAACTAAATTTTTCCACCCCTATGTCTCTTACACCCTTAAGGCTCAAACGATTTAAAGAGCGGTACAATCCAGTACAAACGCGGTACAATCGAATAGATGTCATAGAAATCAAATATTGTTCACCTATCTAGATACTCACAAAATCTTTGCACGCTTATATCTCATACACCCTTAAGGTACAAACGATTTAAAGAGCGGTACAATCCAGTACAAACGCGGTACAATCGAATAGAAGTCAAAAAAATCCAATTTTGTATGAGTTGAAAACTAAATTTTTCCACCCCTATGTCTCTTACACCCTTAAGGCTCAAACGATTTAAAGAGCGGTACAATCCGGTACAAACGCGGTACAATCGAATAGATGTCATAGAAATCAAATATTGTTCACCTATCTAGATACTCACAAAATCTTTGCACGCTTATATCTCATACACCCTTAAAGTACAAACGATTTAAAGAGCGGTACAATCCAATACAAACGCGGTACAATCGAATAGAAGTCAAAAAAATCCAATTTTGTATGAGTTGAAAACTAAATTTTTCCACCCCTCTGTCTCTTACACCCTTAAGGTTCAAACGATTTAAAGAGCGGTACAATCCGGTACAAACGCGGTACAATCGAATAGATGTCATAGAAATCAAATATTGTTCACCTATCTAGATACTCACAAAATCTTTGCACGCTTATATCTCATACACCCTTAAAGTACAAACGATTTAAAGAGCGGTACAATCCAATACAAACGCGGTACAATCGAATAGAAGTCAAAAAAATCCAATTTTGTATGAGTTGAAAACTAAATTTTTCCACCCCTCTGTCTCTTACACCCTTAAGGTTCAAACGATTTAAAGAGCGGTACAATCCGGTACAAACGCGGTACAATCGAATAGATGTCATAGAAATCAAATATTGTTCACCTATCTAGATACTCACAAAATCTTTGCACGCTTATATCTCATACACCCTTAAGGTACAAACGATTTAAAGAGCGGTACAATCCAGTACAAACGCGGTACAATCGAATAGAAGTCAAAAAAATCCAATTTTGTATGAGTTGAAAACTAAATTTTTCCACCCCTATGACTCTTACACCCTTAAGGTTCATACGATTTAAAGATCGGTACAATCCGGTACAAACGCGGTACAATCGAATAGATATCATAGAAATCAAATATTGTAAACCCAGTTGCTGACCAAATTTTTCCACCCCTACCCCTCTCACACCCTTAAGGTACAAACGATTTAAAGAGCGGTACAATCCGGTACAAACGCGGTACAATCGAATGGATATCATAGAAATTAAATATTGTATACCCGGTTGCCAACTTCACATAGGTGTCCAGCTCAGCATTTGTTGTGTTGTGAATAAGGAATAAAGAATTCTTGGATGTAAGTAAATAGAATCAAACTCACCAGTTTGATACAAAAATGAATAATTATAATAATATTTAAAAATATTCATCTATAAAAATAATATCTAAAATAATAAATGCCGTTTATGCTTGAGCATAATATAATATATAAGTACGGCATTGAGTATGACCGCATAGACAAGCTCAAAGTCGCGCAGCGGACTACGGAGAGAAGTCTAGGTACCTATACCTACCTAATGTGCGTGTTGCCCTAAGTCATCACTAGGTATGACTTACGGCACTGAGATATGGTAGGGGTTTCACTACGTGAAACCACACAGAAACCACAATCACTACTCACTACTTTTCACTATCTGAAATGAGGAAATCCGTAGAAGAACCTAGGTCACCGACATAGCTCACAGAATTAGCAAGTTGAAGTGGCAATGGGCAGGTCATGTAGCTAGCAGAACTGACAACCGTTGGGGAATAAATTAAGGTTCTCGAGCGACCACAGTCGGACGACGCGGTAGAGGACGGCCCTCCACTCGATGGACTAATGTCATTATATTCGTTGCAGGAAGTCGGTGGATGGAGGTGGCCCAAGACCGTTCGTCGCGGAATTCTAGGGAGGAGGCCTATGTCCAGTAGTGGACTTCTATAGGGTGATGGTGATGATGATGAAAATAATTATTTATTTATTTTAGTACGTACTTAACGCTAGGTACTAAAATGAACAAATTGCTCCATTGTTTGTAGTACGTAATCAAAGATTTGGTAGTACATACATACTCAATAGGTAGGTACCTACTTAGCTACTATAGTAAAACTGTAAAGGTTGGAAAGTCTGTACATTTTAAATATTTTCTAAAATTATTTTCACTAAATAAAGTAAATAGCACAGAATATGGTAAATTTTTTACGTTGGTTTAAGATTTGTCCTGGCTGCTGGCATAATAGGAGTGTGTTAAGCGTATAAGCCGAGTTGGTTGTGGAAATCAATGGCGGCAATGAGCTCACCACTTGTCCCGTCTAAATTCCTGCGATTGTGCAACCCATGGTGAAAAGAGACCCTTTGAGGCTCTGCCCACCCCTTCGGGGAAAAAGGCTTGTGTTTATGTATGTACATGTACTTATGTATATTGTAGTAGACTACATAACTACTGCCGCGACTGGCAAATCAGGCGTTGATGGACGAACGTGAGAATGTGGGCCGAGGCGTAGTCAACTGAGGCAAACATACCGAGTCCAACGCCTAATTGCGGCCAAGGCTTGTATAGTACTTTTCTCAAACAATGCGCGGATATTAAAACATGTTATTTCAATTTTTCATTGAACAAAGTTTTAATATGTTTTTAAATAAGTGCAAGGCTCTACGAGGCTCTTTGAGGCTCTACGAACCTCTACGAGCTAGTCTAGGGCTTAACAAACTTCGCTGATCGAACGAGCCGCATCATTCGACGCGTTCAGCTCTTACTTAATGCGTAATGAAACCTCTTTCTATATTTGAAATATCATGACAGTTCTTTTCATAGTGAAATTGTTTCATTTGGCAAACAAAGAAGCTTACGGCCCATTTTAGGCGCCAGCAGGTGGCAGCAGGTGGCGGTGGGTAGTTACCGTAGCCTATGTACGCCTACAACACTAGAGGCATCGGCATTCACATGCTTTGGTGATACGGACCATGGTGATATACATGGCAGAGACACGGTAGATACATATTATGGATACTAACATTGCCGTAATTGCTCTAAGATCATTGCCGGCCTAGGCTGTATAAAGTTATTGCATCCTCTTTGGCCGGATAAGGTTAAATATTATGGTGTCGACGGCTGATTTTATCTCAACTACATCTAGAACCTTGGACAAAAATGATAACATGGTAATAGATGTAGTACCTAGGTATATTGATGTCATTCACATGCGTATTGTGAATTGTGTATACGTACATAATATACACGTTTTTATTATCTTCATTTGATGGACAATACACCTTTATCTTGGATTGGAGTGACTTGAGCTTGGAAACTACTTTACAGGTAGGTAGGTACCTACAGCCTGTGGTGCAGTCGGCACGCTTCGCTGACAACCATGACATCATCCGGACGAGTGGACGAAGATCTTTTTGAGTATCTTTACCTGCTAGGGTCATCAGGTACTTGACCTAAATCAATACATTTATGCAAAGGCAGGAGTCGATTTTTGAATAACATAATTATTTGTAATGACGCTTTCTCGTTGCCATTAATTTCAAATATTGGCTGTCATGATTGTTTGTCAATCCATTATCTTGGCAAAGTTCTGTTTGTTTTCCAAATAAAATAAAATAAATGAATAAATCATTGTAACTATAAAAATAAAACACTGCTATCATTGCCGGCCTAGCTTATGTTACTTTTACGAAAGGTTATGAGAACTATATTAAAGGTAGGTCCTAAATACAGCAATGTATGAGGATAAGTAATAGATCTAGCAATTTGTATTCTACAAGCGATTCGAAGCGGAAAACTAATGGCCAACTTTCCGGGTGTGAGCCATGAACTTGATGGCCAGCTATTTCGACGGTCCCACCGAATAAACGTGTAAAGATCATTACCGTTTTTTTTTTTGCATTTATGGATTCCCCCTCTTAAAAAACACCTCCTAATTTTTTTTCAGCACTATTTTCCGATTATTTTTGCATAAATTGATACTTCGAATGTTTATTCTACTGAAATTAAAAACACCAATCTCGCAAGAATATTGCAAGTATGTTTATTGCTCACTTTCTACACTTACACGTTTATTGCAATCTAACTTTGTAATATTATTCGTGGGAATTAAAAGAAAAACAAAAATTGTAAAAGTGTTTACCGGAATTATTTGGAGTGTTTGATAACTTTTTGCATGATTATTCTTTGATACTTTTGAATTCTAGTTTTCGTAAATAACTTAACCAAAAATAATGAATTCCCTAAAACTGTGTACTGATAGTTTACCGTTTTGAGGTGGATAATAAAAATGTGTTAGTATTGATATAACCCATTTTCTCGTAGTTTCTTTTACATATCGTTTTTTTTTTACGCCTATTAATAATATAAAACAACTTAAGTATATTATTAATAAGCATTAACATAAATCAGTAATATAGTAAATAAATCAGTAATAGTTTAATTATACTTACGAGCGCTGTAGTGGCCTAGAATATAGCCCTCCTTCTCTTTCCGTGGATGACGTAAAAGCCAACTAAGCAGCAGCATCTACCCTCCCCCTCCCCCCCGTCTCCTAATATGGTAAACACAAAAAAGAAACGGCCACAGTCCCCGCTACCTCCGCTATTCTTAGCAGTGGTAGCAGCCACGGGTACTAAGAATCTCCAGCAGATATCCTACTACCAATCCCCCATCCCCACGATCTTTGGACCAGGCAACGTGTAATGCCCGCACCCTGAGGACTAACAAGAAGTTAATTGAGCTGGAAGAGGTACTCTACTCAGTAAGTTGTGCTAGGATGTGATAAGATTATCAGAAGTCCGAAGAGAGGGGAACGACATGATAATTCTTAACTTATTTTACTACCGGGAATGCAATCAGCTTTCCCAGCACGGTATCGGGTATCTCGTCCACAAGTGAGGGACTTGTGTGTCAACAGCATTATGAAGATCAAAAGCGTTTCAAGTAGAGTGGTGTACCCCGAATCACCACACGGTATTCGCTGAAGATCATGCAGGGTATATGCTCAGAATCCAAAACGCCTAGACGATGAAGTGGAGGCTATGTAGGTATGACGACATATCAAATGCTGTGCATGTTTCAAAAACACACTTCACAGTTAAGTTGTGATGGAGGACTTAAACGCGCATGAGGAATGGCGATAAACTTAGAGTACTTACTTACAATTTGGGTTTGTACAGCAGAACCAAAGGAGTCAGTGATTGCTTGACTTCATGGAGAATAAGGGACCCTTTGCGTTGAACTCCTGTTTCAAGAAGCGGTCGTCCAGGAAATGGATCTGGCTGCACCCCGGCAATCAAAAAGGCTAGATAGATTTCACCATAAAGACCAAGAACCAAATATTCAATGATGTCTCTGTGATCAACAAGGTCAAAACTGGCAGTGATTACCACACGGTAAGAGGCTAAAGTGGCTATTGAATCTCAATATTAAGCTCCCGTCTGATGGATTCTATGCCGAAGGCCTGTCCCTTTAAATTTCAAAACTCTGATGCCAAATCAACTCCAGAACCACTTCCAATGCCTGGCTGAATACCACACAACGGGCTGGTGGAAATTATCCAAACAATTCGAGTGATAAAAAATAGAACCCAGAAACTCTCTGAGTGCACTCTAAAACTCATGGTAGAGCGAAGCGAAATGAGACTTCTATCTTCAGTCGATATGTCGAAATACGGCCTGCTTGATAACCAAGACCAAGAGATGTCTTCAAGACCATGCGGCATGATTTTCGTCTTTTTGATACTAATTATAATAAAAGCACCTTAGAGCGCAATAAAGTGTTCACACGAGATCTGTCATTCGGGCAAAGTCAGTTGACGAAACTGAAGACAATGGCAGATTATTCGTCAAAGCTGGAAATTTACGAGAGCTTGAAAAGTACTATGGACAATTCTTGTAAACCTCATCGAAAAGTCCATCTCCTAGTACGAATAGCGATGCAAGAGCCCGTTTGACCCACCACTACACCGATGATGTCCCGGACGTCAGCCTAGACGAGATCTGAATGGCTATCAACGAGTTTAGGAACAATAAGGCAGCGAAACGGGCGGAATAACGATAGATCTTCTGAAAGCGAGTGAAACGGTGCGGGTTTAAGTTTTTCAGAAACTATTTAATTCTGTTATCCTAGAGTAGAGGGTATAATGCCGGAGACAAGGAATAGAAGAGTGTTTTTTTTTTTCAAAAAAAGATGATTGTCCCGTATTGAAAAATTATATACCACCCATTTCGCTGCTGATCCACGTCTATAAGCTGATTTCGAGAGTAGTTACCAATCGTCTCGCACGTGGGTGCGACGACTTCCAGCCTCCCGTATAACCTGGGTTACAAAACATTTTTATTTGTTTTAAACTTTGCAATGCAGTATTTACTCACATTGCATCGCTATTTAGTGACAAAACTATTTATTTTATTAATTGGTTTGTACCTTGTGAGTTCTAAGTTAGTTAAAATTATTTATTTTATAAATATCCAGTAGGTTTTAGGTAAGAAAACGATTATTACGAAACATATAAAAATAAAAAGCTAATTGAATAAAATTATAATACATTTTTGCACTTTTCAAATGTATAACCAATTACTAGAATAACCATGTGACCACCTATTATTTGCATTGCCAAAACTTAAATGTCCGCAGTAAACTAGGGCAATATTATGTTACACATTTAGGTAACTATAACTTTTCCGACGAATAATAGTGTAAACTTCGAATACGAACAGCCGCCAACATTTTTTTGCCTAGAATAAAAATATAAAATGGTTTTTTATTAATAACATATAAACTATCAATATTTTCGTATTAATTATTTTGATAAGAGATAGATTCTTTTTTATCTTGAATTTGGTTCCAGATTGTATTCACGTATATCTAATAACTAGCGAGAAATATTTTTTTTTACGTTTTTAATTTTTCCTGTAAAGTTGCAGTTTTCACTTTACACGTTTATTCGGTGGGGTCGTCGATTTGGTACCTGACGACCAAGGTTACTTGCACAATGAGAGCTGCGCGTTCATCTCTCTACTCGAGATAAATCTAGTCTAAAGATTATCCTTTTTCTTCGCTAGTACATACACAAGCTGCGCAAAGGCTTCCCGCGACTTTCCACCTACCAACTGTCATTGCCATGAGGTAGTTAAATATTATAAAAGTAGGTAAACATCCACCATTATGGTGTGTTTCTACAAGTTCGCAATAACATACCTAACATAACAGTAAAATAGGTATCAGAAACACGTTGCATGGCCCTCGATTTTTTAAAACCAGTATTGAATGGCTTGAAAGCGGTTCACCTTATCAGAAGCATAATATTCGATCAATTATTATACCTGCAATCATCCTACAATACAAATACGAAATGTTTTTATTGCGTTTCCAAAAGATACATTATTAAAACCAATGATGAAATCTCTTTTTAAGTAAGAAATTACTTGTCATAGGAGATTTCGCTCTTTCTTAGCTCTATTTTACAGTATTTAAGGTAATTTAGAATCATTAACATTTGAAACAAAATAGGTAGAAATTAGGGTGAGCTCACTGGGTGTAAAGTGTATGTTTAGTGAGTACCACTGAGAACACCAGTCTCGTAAAAGTCTGGGCAACAGATGGAACCCAAGCCGTGTGTCTGTGTGCGTGTGTGTGTGTGTGTGAGTGTGTTTGAGTAAGTGTGTGTGTTTGATACCTGACAACATTATTTACAAAATTTACAATTATGTTACAAAATTTAGCTTAGTTTTTCGATAATTCGAATACTAAGCCATATCCAATAAATATTGTAGCTAATATTGTATTTACCTACAGTCAGGGCTTGTTACCAAGTTAAGTATCGTTTGAAGTATTATAGATAGATACCTACTAGGTACATAGTATCTATAACATAACTTAACACCCAACAGTCACATAAATAGGTACATAGTCCTGATCCCACACTAGGATTACCTGTGTCGTGGGTATCAGGAACTACGAGTACCATGGTAACACAACACCCAGACACGGAACAAATATTTGCAGATCATGCAAACATTTGTCCCGCAGCGGGAATCGAACCCGCACTATTTGCCGACTACTCGCCCACTGGCGCCAAGGCGGCCGGAGTCGTTGGCTGTGTCGACTGGGTTCCTAGGTGAGGCTCTTAGGGTTGTAATCAGTGACGGATTAACCCTTAATCAAATTAAGCAATTGGCTAGGGAATCACGTCTGGGGGGGGCACCAGAAGAAGCACAAAAAATCCATTTCATTAATTGGTCATTATCACGGTCATCATTAGGTCATCACGTCTCACTCTCACGTCACCAAAAACCACGCCAAAAAAGTGGAAAAAAGGAGTAATTTGAAAATACGCGCGTTTTAAGTTGACATAGAGTCCGACCTAGAGTCATAATCCCGCTCCCGCTTGCCCACTCGCTGCCACGTGCATTCGGCAATTCGAATGCACCGGAATTGCAATCAGCCAATCACAAACCACCCCTTCACCGCGGGCCCCCCGCCTGGCACCCACGCAAATCCACTTCCCACTTCACAATCATAATACTCCACTTCTAAGGTACGTTACATCTCACCATCTTATTTTACAAACAACTAATGTTTTTAGGGAGTAAAGGTTTAAAGACCGATTCTAGTTGATATACGGATAGGGGGGCCCACAGGCGTGGATTGCTCAGGGCATCAAGTAGTTTTAATCCGTCACTGGTTGTAATAATGTAGTCGGAACGTTAGTTCATAATTAGGCCACGACGGCTCTCTTTCTGAACAGACTCTACGGCTCACAGAACATAATACACTATCTTCACCAAGTCTTAGTTTTAACAAGCAATTAACAGACGTATTATATAGTGTAGTGTAACACGGGTTTTTGTATGGAAAATGAGGATCACAGAGTGTACGCTAGACGCTCATCGGTGTCGCCATACAAAATCCGTGTTACACTACACCATACGTCCGTGTCAATTGTTTGCAAAAAACATAGACCCAGCCTCGCCGGCTTAATTAACCAGTGCCTAAGTTACCTTCTGCGAATGTGAGCTGTTACCAAAACACTCCTGTGCCATGCGTTCAGAGCCATTGTGATAACAAAACAAATTGAAATTGCACTGAATTGATGCATGTTAACTAAGTACTTTGAAAAGTAGAGCAGACCAGAATAGGTCAAGTTTTCTCATCGAAACATCATTTAATAATAGCAATACAAAAATGACAAAAGACTTTTCCATTATAACTTATTAAACAAGGAATGTAGGTATTATTCATTTTGTAAAATGGGAAATTTTCACGTACCGATAAGTATGTTCAGTGCGAGGAGGGACGCGGAGGGAGTGTAACGCGGATCCTATACCCACCCTGATGAAGACCCTCGATTAGGGTCGAAACCTGTTGGTTCTTCCACCAACATCGGTACGTGAAAATTTCCAGTTTCACAAAATGAATGATATAATTCACGAAAGTTACTTTAGTAAAATGTAGGTATTATGTTTAGACCCTTACTGTAGGTAGGTATTATTTCTACCAACACAACTTATTTTTTACCTAGGGCTTGAGTCTACAAATTCATTAAACTATAAGGGCGACTGTATATTTTTTTATGGAAATTTAGGTTTTCAAAGTTTCCGCTAGGGGCGCCTTTTAGTATTGCTATACAAAGCTCCGTATAGTGTAGGTACAACACACCTAGCGAGCCTCTCCTGCCCAAAGCAGCTATTCTAGGTCAGCACTATCGTCTTACTTAGGTATCACTATTTTTTTTCTGGCGAGACTTCTTCCTACCTATCTAGTAGACTACCAGAATCAGTCCATGCATCGACCCGAAGCAAGAGTGCGGGCGTTTGCAAGCAATATCTTTAGTGAACGATGTTTCAGAGGCCCAATTCTCTAAGTTATTTTAAAACTACACTGAAAGTTAACCGAATCGAGACTGAATTGTAAATTGACTGAAAGTTGAATTTCTGGTCGAAGATAAATAACAATTTAGTCTACTTTCAATTCATGGTGACCACCATTAGAGTAGGATAGTTATATATATAATTGGAAAGAGTAAAGAGAGACTCGATCTACTTATGCTAAAATTAACGAAAAAACTTTGAATCGTTCAAGTTTCGGTCACATTTCGATATAATCACATTACAATGTTGTTATGTCAGGAGAATACCATTTCTGACATTTAAGACATCGACACAAGATCGAAACATGATCAGAACTCTATTTTAACTATTTTTTAGTTAGTGAATTGGGCCTCTGAGCTACAGAAAAGTATAAGGTTACGGGAAAAGGCATTTTCGTGCGTTTGGTGCTGCAACCCTAGAAACCTACAAACAAGGAAATATCACATGTATAGTTAGACTAAGTACCTACAGCTTAGGCCTTGGTACCGCGAGCATATTTTACCTGTGAATATTAGGTATGTAGATCCATTTAGATAATGTTTGGCTTTCAGCGGCATGGCAGGGTTAAGGTCAGCCCCCAATAAGGGCTTTTCAACTTCGATTAAAAAAAAAAGTAGTTCAAACTGGTTCGATAGATGGCGCTGACTCACCTGTAAATGCCAAGATTGTCAAATGTATTATCTGTGGTATACGCGTACTAAGCTATTGTCTAACTAGTCTGTGGCTATCAGTCATGATATTCTGTTTGTGTCTGCTTCTTGAGTGTGCGCTAGTGATTTCGTGATGTTTTTAGAGAAGTAAGCAAAAATAAATACCACGAAATGAAAATATATCTACGTTGTTGATGTTGACATTTAACTTTATTTTGACACTTGACAGTTACGTAACAGAGCAGCGCCATCTATTTTCAACGCTGAAAGCATGATATGAAACGGCCGTGAAAACCCCTCATTACAGTAAATGGCAAAGGGTAACGCAACAATGGGGACCATTTTGGCAGCCTTAGCGCAATATCTTTTTTTTTTGTCAGAAACTGCGTGAGGAAACTTGTAATTGGCTCTCTATATTACATTTACTTGTTTGTTTGTTTACCTAGCTGTAAGTTTTCCAAAAAATGATCAACAATATAAAATAGACGAACAAATATATAGTAACAATTCCGCTCCTCTCCAACGAAAACTCTGAAAGAATTCGACACGTGTTTCGCCTCTCAACGAAGCATCCTCAGGAAACAGTAGGCTCACTGCGTGCTAGAACGAAAAAGACACACTACTGCAAAAACTCCGCAGCCATGTTGCCTCTTCGAACGCCGAACAGAAAGTCAAGAAAAGTAAGAAAGTAGAAGAAGTTTGACTTTCTGTTCGGCGTTCGAAGAGGCAACATGGCTGCGGAGTTTTTGCAGTAGTGTGTCTTTTTCGTTCTAGCACGCAGTGAGCCTACTGTTTCCTGAGGATGCTTCGTTGAGAGGCGAAACACGTGTCGAATTCTTTCAGAGTTTTCGTTGGAGAGGAGCGGAATTGTTACTATATATTTGTTCGTCTATTTTATATTGTAGAATGGATTTCCGCAAAGTCACGCTTGAAACAATTAATTAAAAATGATCAAAATAAATCAAAATCTCTAAATCTTATAAAACTTGTATAGGGGAAACTTCTTGACCTAAATATTCCTCAGGTTTCAAAAGATTTGGACAGCGCTAAGGCTGCTAAAATGATCCCCATTATTGCGTTCCCCATAGCCATTTGGTGCTGTAATATGGGGGACAGGTAGGCAGGAATAATCAGTATTTTTTGTTTCAGCATCGCACGGCGGCGAACTTACCGCTGGCAGTAGCAGTGGCCGCTTTCAAACAACTAGTCAATTTGACATTTTCGATTCAGTTTATTTAAAGAAGCAGACATTACTTTTATCAAATTAGGCCGGATATACACCGATATCAAATACTTTCACGGTATTTACCTACCATTTTATCCATCTGCGTTTTTTCTTTTGTCGGCCTGAAAAACCTGGTATACTTACCTACTCTTTACTTCTAAAACTTCCTATGCTAGTTTTCACTAAGTAACTGATTCCTACCATACATTTACTAACTTTTTGAGTCAGTTTAAAAGTTTTTTTTTTACTTAGAGTAGGTATGGCCAGTTTTTACGTAGGTATTTCCTCCCTAGATTTTGACTTTAGGATGTTTTTTGTGTAAGTACCTACTTTGGTATCATATTTTCAGCATAGCCGTGCGTGCCGAACTTTTCCATATTTTTATTTTATATTAAGTACTACCTACTTAAGTATTTTAAGGGATTATTTTTATTTTTTTTCAAAATCTTTATCTATCATCAAGGTTTCTGGAAGAAAATGCTAATTAGCATTAAGTTCGCCTAAGTTAAGCTCTTGTTTTTTGTCTTATGCAATAAAGGATTTTCTATAGACGGATCTCTATCTTTTGAGAAGAGGCAGTCAGAAGTACAAAATAAATAAATCTATTAACACCTATTAAATATTATATTTGGGATATAAAAAAAAATTGTATTGATCGTTAGTAAGTTTTTGAAATCGATAGATTTATAATTATTTAAACAAATAAAAATACCTACATAATATTATACTCCTAACAATATTTCTTGATCCTAAAAATGAAATGATCATCATTATAAATTATCTCCTATCAATAATATCGGAATTAGGTTTAAGGTAGGTATTACGTAGTCAAAAAAACATACCGAGTTGTGTTTGGCAACGATCGTGGACACGCGCACTATACTATACTTGCAGGAACGCCACGCATGCGCACCACTCTACACGCTCACCGTTTCGCAACTAACTGCAGAAGCACTGAGGCAGATCGATCGTGCGCCCGCGCCGATAATACGCTAGCAAGCTTAGCTCGCAGCCGAGGACATACTTGTCCATATAATTCGCGGTTTCGATTTATGCATACTTACGTTATGAAAATCATGATCATCAGCCGATCGCAGACTGCATTGCTAGACGAGGCCTCCCCCATATGATGCAGTGGGGGGGATTTGCCATAAAAACCACCCTTGCCAGGCTGATTGGTGATTGCAGTATAGGTGTGGATGCTACTGCCCATCTCCTGGAGTAATCTTCGGCTCCTACGACATCCATATCTTAGGAAACAGAGGGTTTATTCTTAGGCCAGATTCAGACGCATCACGGCATATAGGTAGATATAAAGAAATGTGGCTGCATGTTTTGAAAATACTGTAAGTACCTAATACAGTAATAGTACCTACCTTTTACTGCCGCGGCCGGCAAGTCAGGTATTGCTGGACAAACGTGAGATTGCGGTTCGAGGCGTAGCCGACCGAGGCACACATCAATGCCTAATTGCGGCCAAGGCTTGCATAGCGTTTTCTCAAACGATGCGCGGATACTCAAACAAGTTAGTTTTCTTTAATTTTCCCATTTAATAAATAAGTTCTCATATTCATCATTTTTTTATCATTTATTGTTTCTCTTTTTTGTATTAGGGACATAATAATTTTAATAATATAAGTCAATGATTACGACTCTAGCCGCTTCTTGAATTTTAGGTGACGTTAGAATATTTTCATCAGACACTTGCTTCACTAGAGCTCGCTCATTTTTAACCGAATTTATAAATAGGAGGAGGTTCTCAATTCGATTGTATGTTTTGACAAAATCAATTCCAAAAAAATCAAAACAATAAATTAACATGCTTCGCGCGCTTTACGCGTTCCTCTCATGATAATAAGTTCAGTCAATAAAGAGCTTGTTTGTACAGAGGCCCAACATTGGAAAAAAACAAATGGACAAATATTTCCATTGACATTTTTCGGGTTCCGCATATTATGTTTGCCAAAATAGGACCTAGAGCCTTTTCAATAAGTAGGTATCTGGTAGACCTATTTTACCTGCAATACAACTTTTTTGTTCGATTCTTTAACATACCCCATTTAGGTGGGGTACCTACTCTAGCACACCAAAAATTCAGAAGCGGTGAATTCGTGGTGGCTTCGAACCCTTGACTGGGCTTAATATCTTGATATAACATTCATTGGTGATAGGTGGCATTTACTATCACAATGGATAATATATTTTGTCTTCTTTTCCTTTCTATATAATTTATATTACTTACCTACTTGCATTGATGTAACCAGCAGCTGAATAATTAATCCATATGAAAATACACGTGCAACAGTTGAATAAATAACGTGTCAAACACAAGAGAATTAATCTCACAAAAGAAAAAATATCCTACTAATATTATAAACGCGAAAGTTTGTGAGTATGGATGTTTGTTACTCTTTCACGTAAAAACTACTGAGTGGATTTGAGTTAAATTTGGAATGCAGATACTTTACGCCCTGGATTAACACATAGGCTACTTTTCATCATCATCATCATCATCAATTTTCATCATTATTCACGCGGGTGAAACCGCGGGGCGCAACTAGTACTTAATAAGAAGGTGGGTACACCTCTTCTAACGTCTAAGGGCCTTAATCATAATCATTTTGTAAACCTATTTTAGTTAAAATAGCTTTTGTTTTATTCTCTCTGATGTAAAATGTCATACGTCAAAACAAGACAAAAGATACTATATCTAAAATAGGTTTAAAAAATGATTATGATAAGGGGGTAACTATTTAGCAAGCCCGACGCGACGACACACCGAACGACGCGATATGCACCATTCCACCATCGCCATTTCCATTCCATGCTCATTTGAATGCAATATGTCGTCTGATTACCTATACCTACTACCTAGGTAATTTTTTTTTATGCTACTTGGCAAGCAGACAAGCTTACGACCTACCAGATGGAAAGCAGTTATCGTAGCCTATGAACGCCTGTAACCACAGATTTATAAGTATAGTACTAAAGCCTGTAACACCAGAGGCATCACACGCGCGCTGCCGACCCTGAGACATAAAGGTGAAAAGTCTCATGTGCCTGTAATTTCACCGGCACCCGTACCCAAAGGGGATGCAATATACTATACGTAAGACCCGTACCCTTCAAACCGAAACACAGCAATGCGAACACTACTGCTTGGCGGCAGAAATAGGAACGGTGGTAGTACTTCCCCGGACGAACTCTTTCACAAGAAGTTCTACTACTAAAAAACTATTTAACAATTTGAATATAAAAACAAAAAACAATAATAATATTTTTTCAATTATATTTGATTTTCAATGGTATTAATTATTAAAATATTGAAGTTCTATATAGCTACCCACTGAGGCTCAATTCACACCAAGAGCAGCGCCTTCGCACGCCACTCTTTGATTTCAAGTGATACCATAATAGACGACTTCTGTGGCGCAGCGGGCGAGTAGCCGGCTGAGATTCTAGAGGTTGCGGGTTCGATTTCCACTGCGGGAAAAATGTTTGTATGATCTGCAAATATTTCTTCCGGGTCTGAGTGTTAAGGTACCATGATGGGTCCTCGTCGTTCCTGATACCCATGACACAGGGAATCCTAATGTGGGATCATGACTACGTATGTAACTGTTGGGTGTTATGTTTATAATGTATTTTAGCAATGAAGATAAAGTCTAAAATGTTGCGTAAATTTTGGCTGCCCTGCCGGTCGTTGCTGCCATCTCGGTGTGAATTGAGCCTTGTAGGACTACACTTCAAGTTATTTTAATTTTGTTTTCAACTCGTGTAGGTACCTGCTTATATCTATAAACAATAAACCACCTTTACCTTTGTCTGAATGATACCTACTATGTAAATTATAAATAAAGAACTTCATTGAAAATTGTTTTATTTCATTTTATTTACACATTCTGCAAACATAGCAGGGCATAAAATGGCTTAGCAAACTATGATCATCACTGACAATAAAATCTTAAAGTAAAACGACTGAAAAGATTTTATAAGTACCTACCTATTTTAACAAATACAACCATACTCACAATGGTTTCAAATATTGAATTCACAACCATGAAGTCTTGTAATTAAGGCTGGCCTTCACGGTTCCAGATGACCAACATTTCCATTCAAATGAAGGAGTATTATAGAAACGTGAGTTTTAGCGATAGCTTTAAAATGTAACATTTGATAGATACAGCTTCGCGGTATCCATGCTTCAAACGATTTAGGTACATTTTAACATTTTAGTTTGGGTTTCAGGTTTTGGTATTTAAGGGTGGTTTTTAGGGATTGCTCAATACCGTACGTCCTTCTATGGGGAGGCCTATGTCAAGCAGGCAAATGATGATGATGGTAAAGTTTCCAAAATTTCTATGAGAGTCTTAAAAGTATGTATAAATAGAGAATATAAATGAAGTATCTACCACAAGTTAAAATTTAAAGCTACCACTGAAACTCAGTGCTAGAATACCGCTTCCTTTGTATGGAAATGGTATTCATGTGGTGCTGTGCATGCAACCTTAAGAGGTTGATTTCCCGATTTTGTCTAAAAGCTTGTTGGGTTGTCCAACACAATGTTTAAAATGAGGCACTGCAAAAAAAGAGACAAAGAGACTGACTCTTTGTCTCTTTTTTTGCAGTTCAAACCTCGGTTGAAATTTAGAAAATTCCGTTTCTCAATTGCAATACGGCAATTTCATACAACTAGTAGTTCTAGGAAATACGTGTTTTTGAAAAAGTCTTACAAGTTTGTGAAAAAAATATTTTTATTTTAAAATCTGCATAACATGGGCATCTTTGATTGATGTTTTCTTTACACTTTTACAATGTATGATTACATTATGAACGGCCAAAGCTCAGGTGCTCAGATGAAATTGTGCAAAAAACCTGATTTTAAAATATTTGTTTGTTTAAAATACATATTTGTACAAAACATCTAATGAACAATTTATTATAATGCCACAATCGCGTAAGAGCTGCGTATGACCGTTTGTATGGAAAGTATGTCTGGTTGGCCGCTCTTAAGATTATAAGATGTAAAAATAACATACTGTACTTTAGGTACATTTTGACACAAATTAATTTTGTATGAAATCTTATACTAATCTTTTGTTTTCATATGTAACAGTAACTTTGCTTTACAACATGGTAAATTAACTAAGAATATACTTATAATTTTTTCCAAATATATTGATTTGCACCGACAATGATCGAACATCAGTTTTTTGCCTGTTACAAACTATATTGCCTTCAACAATATCACCTTGTTTCACCTCTTTGCAATCTCTGAAGTAAAACACCGTTTGCTTCCAATGTGTAGGGGTGACTTGTGGCCCCGTTGAAAAGGAAACATTTTGAGGCAGATCAAAAAAGGTATCAAAGTATCCCACTAATGACGTAATTATACCATCTTTGGTGATAAGTAACTTGAAATCAGATGTAAAATCCATAACATCAATATTACAAGTGTTGATGTCAATATCCTTGATTACGCTTGGCTCTGACAAAATATTTTTCGAAGCTACAATATCCACGCTTGCTTCTCTTGTCACTTCAGATTTCATACAATTCATTTTGTACCCATACACATCCGACCAGAACTCGATAAGTTTACTGTGGGTTTCAGTATCTCCGTTGGCTACAAGGCTTATGTTACACCTATTGGGTAGCAATAGGCCGCCAGATCTGAGGTAATTGTCCCGAGCATAAATAACACTATCTAACATACCTTCAAACAGTAGAAAGTATCCCATCCATTCTGACACAATGATATCTACTTTTTCTTCCAGCTTCGTATTTTCTAATCTGCCTTTCACTGTTTTGATTACATTTTGCAAGTTGTTCTCTCGTATAATGTCCATTGCATGGTATATAACTTCAGATTGGTCTAGTGCGTAAACTGTTTTAGCACCAGCTGTGGCACAGAACATAGACAGAATACCAGTACCACAACCAAGGTCTAAAACAACTTTATCTTTGATAGTTTCTTTATTCTTCAAAATTGCATCTCTGTATGATTCCGTGCGTACTTTGTCAGAGAGCATATCATAATGTATTCCAAAGTGAGCATATGAGCTAAAGTATCCTTCATCACATTCTAAGGGTACTTGTGATACACAGTTTACAATAGTTGTACTATCCTTATTGTCAATTGAACTACCTCCTTCAACTAAGGTTTTAATTGATTCCTTCATTTGATTGATATCATCCCTAGCCATCTGCAGATGTGTTTGACTTTCCTTGAGCTGTTCTGTGTAAGTTTGAATAGTTCTCTGAAGTTCAATGAAGTGAGCTTGTGATAGCGTAACTAACCCATTTTCAACATTGGCATGATATGTTTTCGGTGAGCTGGGCTTTTCCATCAATGATTCGAAGTCAAAAGTCAACCATTCATCGTTTTCTACAGGCCGCAAATATATTTCATCCTCCCATTGAGGTTGTCTTGTGTTCATAATAGAATCGGAGGTGGACTTGTGCGTCTTGATGTAATTGATCATTTTGATGTATGAATAACAGTCCATGTTGAACTTTAGCTTGAGTTTGTTCAAGGAGAAGTTGTGGACAGCTTCACAGTGAGCGATACCCTCATCTACGGATGGCGAAACTGAGCTGCAAAACAAGCATGTTACCGAAGTGTTACTGGGCTCCATTTCTTGCCATTCGTCCTCCTCGAAGTGTTCCTCGTCGCTGCTAAGATCTGGTACGTCCGACATTTTGCACTGAACACTAAATTTTGTTTGTTTAGATTATTTTATTGTCTATTTGCGGTCTTTTTGCAAAGTAATTAGTAAAGTGGCACGGCAAAATCTTTTCGAAAATAATTGAGATTGAGAGAACATGTGAAGAAAAGAAGTCAGACAGATTCGGTAATAATGTCAGTGTCTGATTTGACATTTGATTATTATTTTGTCAATGTCATCCAACCATTAAGGAACGTGAATGAGGGGTTTTCACGACCGTTTCGTATCATGCTTTCAGCGTTGAAAATAGATGGCGCTGCTATGTTACGTAAATGTCAATTGTCAAAATAAAGTTAAATGTCAATATCAACAACGTAGATATATTTTCGTTACGTGGTAAGTATTTATTTTTGCTTACTTCTAAAAACATCACGAAATCAGTGGCGCACACTCAAGAAGCAGACACAAACAGAATATCATGACTAATAGCCACAGACTAGTTAGATAATAGCTTAGTACGCGTACACCACAGATAATACATTTGACAATCTTGGCATTTACAGTTGAGCCAGCGCCATCTATCGAAACAATTTGAACTACTTTTTCTTTTTTTTAATCGAAGTTGAAAAGCCCTCATTCCTTTTTAACAGAATAGAGACGAGTTGAGTTCACACAACATTTTATTATAGGATAACCATTTAATTACATTGTACTTGAGAAAGCTATTTTTCAAGAGATATCAAAAAGATAACAAACATTGGTCTCCTAGCGACCAGTCATAGACTTCGCTAGTGTTCAGAGAGTTCCGACCTTTTAGCTGTGTTTTACACTGATGTTACCATAACACTTTCTCTTATCAGTTGACAAAACACAGTCCTAGTGCAATCCTTATCTTATGAAGTATGGGTTTCGGAACTGCTTTTGTCATGATATCAGCCAGTTGGTCACAGGAACAAGTCTATTGAACATCCACTGGACCTTCCAGTACTGTCTCACAAACAAAGAAATGTCGCACTCTGATGTGCTTAGTCCGTTTATGAAACTCTGGATTTTTAGAGACATATGGCAGCTTCATTATCCACTTTCAGTGTGGGTATGCCTTATATTTGTCAATAGTACCATCTGGGTTTCTTTTTATCCTAAACACCCACTTGCACGGTAGTGCCATTCTATTGGATGGTAGTTCACAAAGTGTCCAAACTTTGTCGGCTAGGGATTTGACCTCGCTCGCCATGGCTTTTTGCCATTCGGCACTGTCCTCCCTCTCAGTAGCCTCCTTGTAAGTTTCAGGAAAATTCTCAACGCCCACATAGCAGACAAAGTCTTCAAGTTTCTTTGGATGTCCAATCGTTGCGCGGTTTCTCAAGTTGTATCGAGTCGTCGTTACAGGCTCAATTACTTCCATTTGTTCATTAGCGTCGGCGTAGTAATCTTCATCCTCATTGGCTGATAATCCATCACTTGAAATGGTAGGACCATTTTCCTGAGCTTGGTCTTCAAACTGGTGTCTTTGTATAGTAGGAACATTATCCTGAACTTGGCTTTGAACTTGATCTTCAGATGTTTCTCCCTCTAGATTAAGTTCATGATTTTCTTCGGCATTTTCAGGCTCTTGCACGGGTATGAGAATACGTCCGCTATCATCGCCTTCTCCTGCTCCCTCTGACAAAACAGGAATACTGGTGGAAACTTTAAATTCAACATTAGTCTCAAATGTTATGTCTCTAGACCTCAGCGTCTTTCTTCCATCCCAGATACGATAACCGTCATCATTCTCATAGCCTATCAGCAATCCTTTTATCGCCTTCTTTCCCATTTTCTTACGTTTCTGCTTTGGAACGTGTGCATAGCATTCACTCCCGATAACCTTTAGGTGACTTATCTTGGGTTTCTTTCCGTGCCATAACTCATAAGGTACTTTCGCATCTACTCTAGTAGGACCTGTTCTATTAATTACATAGACAGCAGTATTAATAAGCTCTGCCCATAGTATTTGTGGCATCTGCCCTCTTGAATACATTATAGACCGTGCAGCCTCTACAAGTGTCCGGTTCTCCCGCTCACTACAGCCATTTTGTTCAGGCGTGTAAGGCATTGTCAGCCGTTGCTGAATACCATGCTTTTGTAAAATCCTTCGGACGGCTTCGTTATCGAACTCTCCGCCATTGTCACTTAGTAATGTCTTCACAGTATGCCCAGTTGTTTTCGCTTCCTGGAGCATCTGAAGAAGCTTATCCTTTACTTCTGACTTGTGTCTGATGAAATAGACGAAACGGTAGCTTGAATAATCATCCTTAAATAATACAAAGTACTTGTACTTCGAGATGCTATTTGCAAATGGTCCGCAAACATCAGTGTGTAGGAGTTGTCCTGGCATCGTTGCTCTTTCTCTTGCTCCAAACTTCTGCCGATGGGACTTCCCATAAATGCAACCCTCGCATTTCGTATTGTCAGACTTCAAAACAATTCCAAGCTCTCTCTTGACTATATCGCGGACATATCTTTTGTCCTGATGCGCAAATCGTTCATGGTAGAGCTGAAGAAGATTTGATCCAGTCACAGCATTGACCTCAATCGAATTGAGATGCCTTGTTGGCATGATTGTCTTCATCTCCAACTTGTATAGTCCACCGTACGGAACTCTCTTGCCAACAACTCTAGTCGTGCCATTAATGTCTAATTTACAATCTCTAGTTGTTGAAACGAAGATGCTTTTCTGCATTTTATCTTGCGCAGCCAAAGTTGAAAATAAATTTTTCGTCAATGAGGGTACTAACCACACATCTCGGAGTGTTATCTGCTCCCTCTTACCATTAACATTCGATTCTACCACCACCACACCCTTTCCTATTGCTGGAATAGTGGTTCCATCTGCGGTTGTCACTGTATGATCAGAATCAAATTCATTAAATTCATTGAAGAAGTCACTCCTCACAGCAATGTGCGTTGTTGCTCCATTATCAACAAACCAGCTCTCTCTGTCTTGAGTTTGTCCGTTTGAGCATGCGTTAACCATCAGTGAAATCTGTTGCACTTGGTTGGACTTTGAGCTAGGTGCTGATGTGCCTGAAGTCGGCTTAGGTGGCCTCCCATCCTTAATCCACTTCGTACACTTGCGAACTCTGTGCCCTTTTTTAGAACAGTAGTTACAAATCAGTTGCTCGTCCTTATTCTGCTTGACAGGTGCAGTCATTAGTGCCTCCTGTTTGGTGCTCTCTTGATTTCCTAAATCTCTCTCAAATATGCAAAGGTGGCTAGTTAAACTGTCTATAGTTCTTTCAGTCTGCTTTAGCATCAGCCAGCTCGACTTGAAGTTGAAAAACCTGTCATCCAGTGTGTCTAAGACCTTACAAATCAGGAACATCTCAGGAAGTTTTGCTGTTATATCAATTTTTGAGACTTCAACTTTTAGGTCATTCCAAAGATTCTTCAATTTTGAAATGTGTGTAGGAATATCATCCACCTTATCCAGCTTCAGTCCAAAAAATTCTAGACATAAATTATAAGTTTTGTCATCCGTTTGTCCATCAAATAGTCTATGTAACTCCAACCAGACTTCTCGTGCAGTTTTGTACCTCATAACCTTCTTTAATGTATCTTCAGACATATTCGTAGTGAGCATGAGCAAAGCGCCTGTTTCAGCCTTCCTATAACTAGCCATCGCTTTGTTATATTTGCTAACTGCAGCGTCATCTGCTCCGACAAGAATTGGCTGCTGGAGTTTACCTTCTACTGCTTCTGTAGCACCTTCTGTGCCTTCTAGCATGACGGTAACCTTATATTTCCATGTTGACCAATTTTCTCTGCCTTGCAATTTACCAATGTCAATTTTTGTACTGAAATCCATTTTGATTTGTGGACACTCTCTTCTTTTTCTCTACTAGGCCCAATAACCTCTTAAAAGAACGTGAATTCCTTTTTAACAGAATAGAGACGAGTTGAGTTCACACAACATTTTATTATAGGATAACCATTTAATTACATTGTACTTGAGAAAGCTATTTTTCAAGAGTTATCAAAAAGATAACAAACATTGGTCTCCTAGCGACCAGTCATAGACTTCGCTAGTGTTCAGAGAGTTCCGACCTTTTAGCTGTGTTTTACACTGATGTTACCATAACATTTGTTTTATTCCTCCAAGCCTTGGAGAAAGGAACATAATCCAAGCATCCAACCATGGAAGAAGAATGTTAGGTGCAACTTTTATGTTAATTTTCACTCTAAAAACCTTAAGACGAAATATTCAAAATTTGTCCAAGCTAAAAACCGTATAACCACAAAATATAGGTACTATATATAGCTGTATTGCTTGGATGCTGTGGTTGCCAAGGAGATAGAATGCTTGGCTGTGGCTGTTGCGTGTCCCACACCCACGGAAGAATGATTTCTTCTTCCATGCCCACACCTACCCACACAACAGCCACGCAGCGTAGTCATGAAGTTATAGTTTTACCATGGAAGATTCATTCTTCCACTAAGAGTGCGTTCCTTTTGGGTGACATTTACGTTATTTTCGTTATTTTTGATCACAAATAATAAATAAGTTCTTCCATGAGTTTTACTTATAACTTCATGGACGTAGTACTCTCCTTAGTCTGTGGGTGTGGGTCATGGTTTTGGTTGCTATGAGAACCGTTTCACTGAGCATACAAACACTACGTTACCATTTGTCAAAGTAATTTCACAACAATTTTCACGAAAAATAGAAAAAAGTCGAAATGAAATTGAAAATCTCTTCTTTCAAGGAACCAAAGCATGTTGGAGTTGTTGTTTGTGTAAGCTGGAATAACACGGAAGATGTATTTTCATGCGGGTCTGTAAAAATGCAATTCCTAGTACCTACCTACCTATATTTCCTCATTCCACATCATCTCATAGTACCTACCTATTCGCATAGTATTGATTATAATATTATTATAATTATATAGGTAGGTAGGTATCTCAATGTTAGCTAGGTATTTCGTCTTGTTGTTGATTTGTCTCAGATTTTATTCGATTGTTAGACAGATTTTTTTGAAAAAGGTAGGAAGGTTTATTCTTTTCGGCAAGAGAGCCGTCGTCGTGGCCAAATTGTAAACTAACGTTGTGAACTACATAATAGGTATATAATTACTTACCTAGGAGCTAGTTACTTTCCGTCGGCATTTTTAATCATAAACTAAACAAAATAGAACAGTTACAGTTAAGTATATCAGACAGACACGCTATTGTACCTATTGCCCGCTAAACAAATCAGGTAATTAGGCACATAGCGCCATCAAATCCCACAACGGGTCTCTTCCTTTTTAAATCAGAGGTAATTCCTCTAAGATTTAGGTACTTACCTAGTAACATGATGTAGTACGTAGTACCTAGTAGGAATAGCTATTACCTATTAAACAAGTAGATACATAATTTTAAATATTCCTTTCCCGCCTTAGAGAATTTCTCTAAGATTCCCACAATTATAGGTACCTTACCTACCTACCATATCTTATTTTTTTGTAATTTACGCGCTCTTCGTTTTAGTTATTAGGTAGGTAAGGTACCTACCTACTTATGTTTTAGTTGTCAGCTGTGTAGTGATGTACCGTTTTTATTCACTGAATGTCGAAAGAATTTTATTTATTTACCAGTATACTTAGATTAGCATTTGCCCGCTGTTCTGCTCATTTGTAACCTAAGTAGATAGTAGGTAGGTACCTACTAGGGCATGCATGTCAAACTCAAAGTCATTGGTGGGCCAAATGCCTAAAGACTATAGAATCAGTGGGCCGCAAAACCCAACCATAAAGAAAACAAACTCTAGGGACTAAAAACTGTAGGGGGTTTAGTTATATCTATATATACCTAGTAGGTAGTACTACCCCCCTATTTCCTAACTGAAAGCCACTCGGTGACTAACGTTTGACAAGTAAAATTACTATCAATTGACAATTCTTTAAGATAATTTTTCATATTCTTACTTGTCAAACGTTAGTCACCGAGTGACTTTCAGTTTGGAAATAGGGGGGCAGGACGCTAATCGTTTATTGAATCATTACCTAATAGTAAAATTACAGAAAAATATAATATAATATGTTCATAAAATTGAATCGGGCCGCAGTCAAAGCTGTAACGGGCCGCATGTTTGACATGCTTGTACTACCTACCCTACATTACAGCAAAACCCGCATCGAAACAGATTGTTCTGCGTATGAGCACGTACCTATAACATTTTTATTTTTACAAAAATAAGAATAGGTAATATGGATTGTGTATTCTGCTATTACTAAAACTAAACAGGCCTAGATAAATAAATACTTAGCAGGTTTCAAACAGTAAATCGATAAACTTCGCTTTTGTCGATGTCCATAAAGTTTTTCTTCTTCCGAATATTTAACATGTTTGTAATTCGTAGGGTATTTGGGCCGTTATAGTGTAGCACCACAGCGTTTATGCTGTGGTCTGTCCGGCCTCAGAATAGACCCCTCCGTCTCCTCCCAAGGATTTCGTAACAGCCGACTTAGGGATTACTCCTGGGGATGGAGCAGCATCCATCTGAGTACTTAACACCAATACTGCGATCACCAATTCGCCTGCCATGCTTGGTGATTATGGCAAAACACCCTGCGGTGCGTTAATTCCCATTTTTATGGTAAAACACAAATAGGTAACGTTAAAAATTCTACCACCTACGACATCGTCAACAGAAAATTTGGTGTTGGTGTACGTAACTGAGTAGGCTTATATTATCAAGAAGTAAAAAGATACCTTATTACTTACTCAAATGCCTTCTTTTTGTAAAATTTATCATATCAAATTTTCTTCTTATTTCAGCGATGATCACAAACTTCTCAAGTGGAATTTGGTAAACAATGAATGCATAGTTGTAACAACCTTTGCTGAAGATTTTTACCCTACTGGGATGCATTTGTTTCCTAAAATTGGTCTCAGTAGTAATAAACACCAGCATGATGTGATTTTAATATCATCAGCAGACGGAAAGTAAGTACTTATAGTTAATAATAAAGCATAATTACTTTCTATTCTATTTCCTATTTTTAACCGACTTCCCAAAAAAGGAGGAGGTTCTCAATTCGGTTGTATTTTTTTTTTGAATGTTTGTTACCGCATATCTCCGGCGTTTATGAACTGATTTGGAAAATTCTTTTTTTATTTGATTAGATACACTTCCAGATTGGTCCCATTTTTTCAAAATCCAGTTCTGATGATGGAATCCATGAGGAATTGAGAGAACTCCTCAAATATTGTAGCTATACATATGGCGATTTTGATATTTTCAGCAACAAACTAAGCATTTGCATTCAAAAAGTATCATAATCCTTTCACCACTATGGTTCTTTCATAATTTTTTTTCATCCAAATATTTAGTCGAATACAATGGCGGAATGGTCATGGCGTGATATTTTTTTTTGAGAAAATTGATAATGTCTCCATAGAAGACTCCATTATAATAAAAATTTGTACGGAAAATATGAACGATGATCCAATATATAATTTCCATATTTGATTTAGATTTCATATTGTCAACCATAATGGTCGCATTGAGAAAACAGTAAACGCCCACCAAGGGGCATGCCTTACTGCAGAGTGGAGTCCTGATGGTGCTGGTCTTCTGACAGGTACCAATTATCTTTGAGTGATCTTTATTGTAAGTTAAGCATACCTATAGAATATACTTATTTATAAATGAGTTAATAATTGTATCATTGTTCCTAGCTGGTGAAGACGGGTTTGTAAAAATCTGGTCACGCAATGGTCTCCTTCGATCGACAATTGTACAATCAGACGTGCCTTGTTTCAACGCTGTATGGAATCCAGATAGTTCTGCTATATTACATTCCAAGGGAAATTTCCTTATTATCAAGCATCTCAATTCTAATAATAAAGTGACAAAGGTAAATGGCTATTATTAGTTTATCTCGAAGCGTAAATTGAGTACCTATCTCGAAGCAATGCATTTATGACTTTGTCTTCATTGCAGTGGAAAGCCCATGAGGACCTTATCTTATGCATAGCTTGGAATGCTAACAATAACTTAATCATTTCCGGTTCCGAGGATGGGTTCTCAAAGGTTTGTCTTCGTTTTTTTGTTTTAATTTATGTTATTAAAATGCAATTTCATTACATAGACTATTAACTTTATTATAGATCTGGGATACCTTTGGGCAGCAAATTTCAGTGAGCGTCAAACATGACCAACCAATAACTAGTGTCAGTTGGTCTCCTGCTGGTGATTTGTTTGTTATTGGTAGTTTCAACTTGATTCGGCTCTGTAATGCTAATGGAGTAAGTTAGTTTTTATCACAACATTCCAATAGACATTACCTATATTTTGATACACCTATGTTTAACTGATCATCAATTTATACTTACAGTGGTCTCATTGCTTGGATCGGCCAACAACTGGAAGCATTTACAATATCGCATGGTCTGCAGATGGAACTCAGCTGGCTGCTGCATGCGCAAATGGTCACGTTTTATTTGCACACATTATTGACAAGTAAGATTCGTTTAGCAACATGTTTTATTAATAATCACGGAAGATAAGAGATAGCGTTACAATCACTGTGTATAATTTTCAGAGAGTATACATGGAAAAACTTTGCATGTACCCAAACTGGTCGCAAAGTTATATCAATCAAGGACCTTGTAACCGACCAAAGTGACCAGCTGGATTATCCAGATCGAGTAATACAAATTGCACTTGGTTTCAACCATCTCATAACAGCAACTGTGAAACAATGTTTCATTCACAAGCTAAGCTCATGGAATACACCAGTTACATTTGACTTGAAAGAGGGTACTATCAGCATGATTTTGGCTTCGGAAAGGTAAGGTAAACCTATCTTTTGTTATGTTACTCTAGAATTTTAACCTTCTACAGTAAAATAATATAGATTGTTATTTATAATATTGAATATTACCTATTGACCCATTTTCAGATGCCTATGCGTTGTTGAAAGAGCAGGTTTATCAGTTTACAGCTACATGGGCCGACTGCTCGCAAGTCCACGCTGGGGAACTAGACCCGAGACCCTAGGAAGAGCAGCGGTTTCATTGGGGCCTGATGCTTTGGCTGCCATTGATCTCACCGACCGAAAATGTAAAGTATTTTGTTCAGTGTTTATTGATAACGAGATTACAACAATATAAAGCACAGTCACATTGTTACAAGGAAAGAGATTCTTTTATATCAGCATTTCTTAATTCTCTCTTTTCTACAGTGATCCACGTTTTTGATCTACCTACGGGTCTCATTGTACGCAGCTCAACCGACAACACCGTAACTAAATTAATTCATAAAATGACCATCTCCAGCATCGCTCTCAGTCAATCAGGTCCTATCAATGAGAGACAACTTGCTCTATTGGATTATAACAGGGACTTGTACGTGGTTACTGTCAAGGATAGCAAGCCAAAGTTTGTAAAATTAGGTAAAATCAATCCTGACAATGTTTTCTAAGGTTCCTGCCTGAAGAGAGAATAGTATATGCCTAAAATTCAGTTATTTTATTACAGGTGCTCAAGTCCTGAGCATTGCTTGGAGCTATGAAACAGAACTTCTGGTTGGGTTACGGGCTAATTCTGTTGTAGCATGGTGTTGCCCAAGAGCAGCTATGCAGCCAGATTGGCTCGCCCTCACGTCAGTGAGTAAAGAAATAAAGTAAGTTCATACTCTGCGAATGTTTGTTGAAACTTGAACATTTCCTTTACATACTAAATTACGTACTCGCACATTGCTGTTGTCTGTTTTCAGTGATCTGGGCCGGAATCCGTCAGTTCTAAATGTAGAAGATGGTGTGGCACGCATATGCCGTGGCAATGGATCTATACTTCACTTATCGATTGCAGCGTTTCCGGAAAAGCTACTCAAGCACGTTGCTGCAAATATGTGGCAGGCGGCTTTGCAGGTGAATGTAGATATCATTTTAGAATTTTTAGGTACCTTTGCCACGGTGTGTCCTTCCTGTCTTCTACCATGGATGTAATAAAAGCTGACTAAGGGATTACCATAGAGGATGGGTAGCAGCATCCACCTGAGTACTCAATACCAATACTGCGATCACCAATCCACCTGCCAAACACGGTGCTTCTACTGCAAATTCATTGCATGAGGAGGCCACATCCAGCAGTTGATGATGATATTGATGAGGTATGTACTTAATTAGCAATGAACTTGCATAATAACTAAAATGCTTGACCTATTTTTCAGCTCTGCCGCACAGTGGAAGATGAAACCTTATGGGCGTGTCTAGCAATATTAGCCTGGCAAAATCATCAGTTAGCTGTTGCTGAAGAGGCTTTTGCTCTGATTCATCAATATCACCAAGTGTGCTACATTCAACATCTTAGAGTAAGTATTTGTTTTGGTTTCCATTTAAATCGCTGTTATTATACTGAATCCCAGAAATGTCGGTAGAAACTTACATGGACCATCTGTGTTCCCGTGTTCATGTTTTCTGAAGTTTGTTTCAATTGAGGCGTGCATAATGGCCAGACGTGTTATCGGGAGTTCTTAGTATGCACGCCTCTATAGAAACTACCTACTTCAGGAAATTTATCCAGACTTAGTTTCTGGTTGGGTGCTGTCCGCGCCATTTACATTCCCTCATAGAATGCTGCTATGGAGGGTCTTGAGCCGCCTTCATCTACCAACTTTCTGCGACCTCCATCCTATACCAATCCTCCTTTCCATTCTCCTTAACCATTTTATAGTAAGTATCAAGATTTCTTCAGCCGAGATTTTTATTTTTTTAAATAAATATATTACACTAATATTGCAAATAAATAGAAGATAAAACTATTTAATACAAGTATAATACACAATTTATTTTAAATAAACTAAAATTGAGTAGGTAACGTACTTATTTTTTCTAAATAGTACTTACCTAGGTACTGTTACTTTTTTCGTAACAGTAGGTACCGACATGTTTACTTTTTTTATACAGTAACATAATAACCTAACATAACACCCAAAAGTCACATAATAGTCCTGTTCCCACACTAGGATTCCCTGTATCGATATTATTCATAAGTACCTATATAATTGACCGTCTCGAGATTTGTAGTCACTGCCTAAGAATAGGACTCCTCCAAATCCTCCTGTGAGTGTCGTAAAAGTTGACCAAGGGTTACGCCAGGAGATAGCAGCATCCATCTGAGTACTTAACACCAAACTGCGATCACTAATCCGCCTGTCAAGTGTGGTGATTTTGGCATCCCCACATTGCATGCTATGAGCAGTGGAAGGCTACACTGGTTCATCTTCATGAAGAAGGTTCTTAAAATTTATTTTTGGTAAATTCTTATGCCATAGCTAATAACCACCTCCGTACAAAAATAATTCTTAGCATCCGTACTCGACCTTAGCCTCAAGGGGCGCGGGGCGGCGCGGCGAGCGACCGAAGTCAGCCAGCCAGCCTTGCTTATAGGCTTTATGACTACACTAGTTAGACTTAGAACACTAGCTAGCGATGCTAGTTAGTCAACCCTCTTTGGCTGGCTAATCAGACTGTCTGAATGCCTTTGAATGACTTTGTTGATTATTGCACTGATTAGCGACCTTGGCAATCAGCAACACTCTAGTCACTGTCTAAAGGGGCTTTAAGCTTCCATTTGTTATAGTTTCTATGTTATAGTAAAAAACAATTTTGAAGACGCTTTTTGGTAAAAAAGGTAGGTAGGTATGCATCGTTAGATAAGTACATATTCTCTAAATTTGATTTTTGTTGCAGAGTAACGTTCCTGAAAAACTGACAAGTTAACTTCCTCAATCTCTTGGTATTATTTAGTTCAAAACAGTTATTTGTTAATTGCTAAATCTTGTTTTATATACTTAAGTCTTACTTAATTCGTAATATTTTTATATTTATATCAATTAATTTTAATTGCCAATTTGTTAAAATCACCGATAAACTACCTATAATATTTATTTATTTATTGCGATCATAGGATCATAGGATACCTACCTACAGTACTGCGATCACCATAATCTACCAGACAAGCGTGCAAGCCTGGTGATTATGGCAAATCCCCCCACTGTATTCAATGGGGCAGACTTCGTCCAGCCGTGGACGTAAACAGGCTGGTGATGACACCAATTTTATTGCTGAGGTTTATTAACATTAATTGTCAACGTTATAAATAAATAATTATTATCTCTTCATGTTGCTGGATGTTTATTTTAGTAGTGATCTTTTATTTCATAATGTAGTGTAGAGTGCGTCTAATCTAAAACTGAATGCATCACTATTTCACTACCTACGTCAAAATAAAATATTTCTTATTCCGTAACTACAGGGACTGTTTTTGAACGTTTCGAAGCCTGTGTTTAGACTAGCTAGACGCATCCTACATCATTCAGTATTTAGGTATAATGTTATGGCTCTACTGCTAAAATAAAACAAAGTACCTAGAGACTGAAATACCTGTACTGAGTCGAAATAAAGTTCTATCGACATCGCCAAGAGTGTAGGTATTCTGTTTATCAGTAGGTAGATAAAAATTTAATAATCGCCAATACACGCCAATACATACAATATGATCCCATCACTAGGAACCTGCTTTTGTATTCATTCATTCGATTCACTAATCCACATTCATCTAATTTCACTCAGTCAATTTCAGTTCATCAGTCCAGTCCACCAGTCGGTTCTGTGAGTACAACATGATAATGTACAGCCTGATTAAGTACAGCTTGATTTTTTACGGCCAGTTTTCAAAACATGGCTTCCAAAAATCATGCTGCTCAAAACATACTGTACAAAATTGGTTGTGCATTAGCAACACGTGATGATATTGTACGACATGCACATGCATGATATTGCACGGCATGATTATGAACACCCCGATCATCCGAAGCCACCAGTAGCTATGTCTTTATTCTTATTTTCTTGTGCGAGTGCATAAGTTTAAGCGAGTATGTTTTTGGTTGGAACGGCTTTTAAAATAGTAAAAAAAAACATAACAACCTACCGAAGGACTAAAAATGTTTGAACTAAACAGTGAAAACAAGGCTCCTTCGTATTGACTAATGAGTGGCTAGGGATTAGATAGACTTTCGGCCAATCACAAGGTGTCACGAAAAACGTACCTACTGTATATTAATCAGGCAGTACATTATCACCATGTGACTATTTTATACGGCCGATTATGTACAGCCAAATATTGCACACCCTGATCATTCACTGGCTTCCAATGATCAGGGTGTAAATTATCGGGCTGTACAATATCAGGCCGTGCAAAATCATGCTGTGCATTATCGTCTCACGTAACCGTACCGTAGACAGCTCTGTCTACGCCCGTAACCGTCGTCACGTCGTCAGTTCAGTCAGTCTCATCTCGGTCAGTCAATCAACAATCAATTCAATTCATTCAGTTTTGTTGTCGTTGTGCTTCGTAATGGTTGTGTGTTTCGTTATAATAAAAAAAATATTACGAAAAGTAAACTATAGGGAATCATAAATAAAAACTGGCTCATTTATCAAAAAGCGAGGGCTATTTGTGTTATTAATTTGTCACGTGCGAAATTTCTGCTGCCGCCAAGTTGTAATTGCATGCCCTACATTGAAAACTGTAGGTTACCAAAAAGAAAGTTTGTGATGAGTTTTAGTGAAGATGCGTGCTGCAAACATTGTCGAATTGTGCTTCTTGTTGTTGAGCATTTTGTTGTGCGTCAACAGTGGTGAGAATGATATCGAAGATGAACATTCGTTGGAGTTGACCCAGTCCTTGAACTTAGCCCGGCAAGAGTTGATTTCGGAGAAATGCCGGCGGTTACCACCCAAGTACTTATTAGAAGATCTACCTGCTTCTCAACTCGAACATATTTTAGTCGACGAAAAGCACAAACTCTTGTATTGCTATGTGCCAAAGGTGAGTTTTTCAAGGCAAACCACTTATATTAATTAGAATCGGCGCTTCGTTCGTTGCGTTCATACCGCACACGGCTCCAAAATTATGTAATTGTGCCCATGACAAAGGCAGTGTTTTTCCTAATATTTATGATGTATTTTCCTATGTGCTTCCTTGATGGAAGTAGTAATTTGCTTCTTCCTAGAGATGAACTTGTTATTAAGTATAGGTAGTTATTTCAATCAGTGCCTCAGTAATTATGTTTATCCGGCATTGAAAAAATTCGTAACAAGTAGGTATACTTACCTAAGATTCTTTCGTAAACAAATAAATTTGAGGAAATTACTCATAATATTTATTATTAATATTGAATTCACTGCCTAGGTATTTGCGGTTCCTTGGTTTGGATGGATCTGTCTATTTAAAAACAAACAATCTAAAATCCCAAATTGCTTGCTGTGTTTGTGGCAATTAATATTAATTTAGGTATCTACTGTTCTGCCAATAGAACTCAACTAGGCCATCCTGATCGCTGACGTTTGGCTGAGCAATTGATTTTTTGGTTCCTAAATTGTCTAATTTGCAGCAAAATGGCTGCCTTGATAAATTTATTACTTACCAACTTTGTACGTTGTTTTTAATTTCTCCCAGGTGGCCTGTACAAACTGGAAAAGAATTCTCATGATACTGGCTGACAAGTGGAATGACACTGATGTCCTGGCCATCCCCGCTAGTGTGGCACATGCCCCCGGATTGTTCCGGAACCTCAGCACAGTGGAGAAACCAGAACGAGACTTCATGCTAGAGAATTATCACAAGATGATCATTGTGAGGAATCCCTTTGAGCGACTGCTGTCAGCATACAGGAATAAGTTGGAAGGAGACCTGCCGAGTGCCAGATATTTTCAGGTATATTTTCTGGCAGTATCTGTCCTTGGCTTCACTCGCACGATACTGGGATATACCGGGATGTATCAACCCAGATTCTAAGAAAGTCCGGTAACACAGTATCGGCCATCTGAGGCCAACTGCATTTAGTCCTTCAGTAAAAAAAAAACCCAGATTCTAATCAGTCTGTCTAGGTACCATATTTCATGGAAATCGGTTCACCTGTTATAGCGTAATTGTCTGTAAATTTATAAGTAACGAAGTTTTGATATCATCCTTACATCAATTCAATGGAAATTGGCACAAAATAGGCCGATCAATTTGTAGTGTGTGTGTGACGATTGGCACTTTGACCGCAACTTTATTAATGACGCAGAAGCCCGAAATAAGTGCCCGTGACCTTAGGCAGTTGCCTAATTTTTAAACAACAACAAATGTACCTAGGTACTATGTTCATCGTTTTAATGATTTCGGTAGAGGTTGTAATAGAAAATAAATCCCAAATCGATTGAATTAAACTCGCCCAAAACGGTACGATTTGGCCTTCAAAATTAATTATTATTTTTCGCCAACTCAACCGAATATTTTGTACTTGCCAATAGACTTTATCGAACATCAAGTAACGTCAGCTTAGTTTAATGATAAAGAAATATTTAAATTATTTATTCTAACCTGATTAGTTAAAAGTTGAAATGCTCAATGATCAACTTACCTTTTCAAAATAAGTGGAAGCGTTTATAAATTTGTATGTTTAGGTCATCTAAACAGTTAGGCCTTTAGAAGCCCACTGTTGGACATAGGCTTCCCCCATAGAATGCCACGACGAAAGGTCTTGAGCCTCTTCAGCCGCCGACTTCCTGCGACCTTCGTCCATCGAGGTGGCCTACCTTTACTGCGGCGTCTGGTTTGTGGTCGCCGAAAACCTTTATTCCCCAACGCTTGTCAGTTCTGCCAGCTATATGATCCGCCCATTGCCATTCTGAGGGTGGTACAATTTCGGTGATCGTGGTTCTTCTACGGATTTCCTCAGTCTGGTTTATATCACGTAGTAGCTTAGCTCGCTCCATAGCCCGCTGTGCTACTTTGAGCTTTACGTGCTCGCTAATTATACACGTTACGTGTCCTGTGTCGTAAGTCATCACAGCAACACGCAATGAATGTCATCTTGAGTTGGGCGTAGTTTCCCGAACGCCAAACGACGCTACGTATTAGGTAATCCATATTTTATTTCAGTATATTGTTGGTACCCAACTATAATTACTATTATATGACAATCATACTGTCGTCCCATGGATGGTCTGATACAAGACGCGCCGATAATGTTCCATATTCTATCATACATTAGAAAAATCAGCAAGTATTTATAAAAAAACCATCGTCCTGTCGAATTCCACTGCTGTATATAAGTCTCCCCCATAGAACTCCACAAAGAACGGCCTTGAGCCGCCTCTATCCACCAATTTCCGGCGTTCTTTAAATTGTCGGTTCATCGAGTGGTGGACAGTACTACGCTGCGTCGTCAGCATCATGGCATCCTGCTTCACTCTGAGAGCTGATTCTAACTATTTTGCACACAACTGACACGGACTTCTGGTGTAGTGTAGGTGTAGTGTGGATTTTTGTGACACTACACCAAGCATGTCAAACATGCGGCCTGCGGGCCGCATGCGACCCTTTACAACGTTGACTGCGGCCCTATTCAATTTTAAGAACATAATATAGTAGGCATATTGTAATGATTAAATAATCGATTAGCGTCCTGCCCTAACAAAGCTAAACAAAACCTAAACCCTAACTAGGCCCTAACTTGCCTTTGACAAGTAAAAATATGGCCATCAATTTGTCAATATTATCACAAAGAATTGTCATCAATTGATAGTAATTTTACTTATCAAACGTTAGTCACCAAGTGACTTTCAGTTATGGAATAGGGGGCCAGTACTACTATATCTAAGCAATGAGTTTGTTTTCTTTATGTTTGGGTTTTGCGGCCCACTGATTCTACGCTCTTTAAGTATTTTGCCATCATTTGGCCCACCGATGACTTGGAGTTTGACATGCATGCACTACACCATACGTCCGTGCCAATTGCTTTTCAAAACGTAGAATCACCTCTCTGGTACAGGTCGCGCAACGAGTTATGAGCGCTCGGCGAAAATGGTGGGGTTGATTGCGCATGTGCTCTCTCTCTCTCTCTCTCTATCTATCTCTCTCTCTCTCTCTCTCTCTCTCTCTCCCGTTGCGTCTCTCTATACAGACTCGTTGCTCGACCTATATTATAAACAATCCTTTGTCAACAGGATCGGGTTGGGCGCAGGATCATCAAGGCGTACCGTGAGAATCCCACAAACGAATCATTAGAACACGGACATGACGTCACTTTCAAGGAATTCGCGCAGTTCCTAACGAACAAGTCAGAAGAAATGGCGGACTTGGTAAATAATGAGCATTGGCGGCCGACCACCAACCTGTGCCATCCGTGTCTCATCAAGTACAGTCTTGTTGGTAAGTTTCGTCATCATCATCATCACCGAACACCAACCTGCGTCATCAGGGGTCTTAATACGAGTTTTGATAGTTTTCGAAACTATAATGAAGTTTCGTTTCCTTCCATACATTTACTTGCAAAGCCCCTATAAAAACGAGAAGAAAACTAATAAGGACGCTGTCAGTAAATGTATGGAAGGAAACGAATCTTCATACTTGTAGTTTCGAAAACTATCAAAGTCGTACTAAGCCCCCGATCTCATCAAATACCTACGTTCTTGTTGGTAAGTTTCATCACCATCATCGAACACCAACCTGTGCCATCGCTGTCTCATGAAATACAGTCTTGGTGGTAAATTTCTCGGAAACGGATCTGCCAACGTGGTACCTAAGTACTTACGCGTATTTTCTAGACACTAAAACCTTCCTCTATAAATTACCTTAAAGTCAGTAAAAACGGCACCAAAATCAGTAACAAAAATGTTTATGACCAGTTAACATTTTTTTTGGCGGTCACCCATCCAATTAATTGCGTCGCTGAAGGTTGCTTAACTTTGGTGTTTCCCTCCGACGACGTACCGAATATTGCGCTAGATCCCTGACCATATGATACTAAAACCTGCATATTTAACTGCCCTAAACGGCAGTAAAAACCGCATTTGAATTCGTCCAGTAGAACTCCAGGCATAAACAGTGTACAGTAACTACTAAGAAAATAAGATGCCTCGAAAATAAACGTTCGTGTCTGTCATGTCACTTTTTCACTCACTTGCAATCATATTTCTGTTTCGAAGAGACGAAGATTGCCGAGGCCTTATTTTCGTAGTAGTCTCGTTCTTGGTGACGTGACGGTGACGGCGGTGGTGGACAAACGGCCTACGTCTTCAACAGCCGTTATAGAAGTCCACCTAGGCCGCGCTCTTCGTAGTATTGTACACTGCCACCATGATACATGAATTTGAAGTGCTGATGTGTTAGTTCTCTGTTATATTGATAACGATTGCATGGTCAAAGTGCAATGCGTTTGTGTAATTTCCTTCTGTTATAGTTATAATCAAACAAATACGTACAATGAACGATGTCACTGTATATTTGTCTGATAATGATAATGATGTAGCGACGTTAGATCAATGTTTTGGTATTGTCAGCAATAAGCCAAGTATATGCTCTAGATTCCATTTTACTAACTACCATTAGGTCAGCTACACGTTGCTTGATTTGTTCTACAACAAAAGTGTATAGTCGCCGAAACATTTCGATATTTCATCACTAACTTGAATAGTCCCCTCCTTCTCCCGTGGATGTAGGAAAAGCTAAGGGATTACACCAGGGGCTGGGCAGCAGCATCCACCTGAGTACGTAACACCAAACTGCGATCACCAATCCGCCTGCCAAACGTGGGTGATTATAGCAAAAGAAAGAAAGAAAGAAAAACAGTTTATTTATGATGTAACAAAAAATACAAACGATGAGAAAATGTTTGTGTCAGTTGCAAACCACAAAAGGGTCCCCAACTCAGCATTTGCTAGGCCGCCTAAACAACCTAGCGCTGGTCTTCCGTTGGAGCCCAGAGTAAACCATGGAAATCCGCGGTAACAACTACATTATAACTACAATAGTTCTCATCACAAAACAAAAAAAAAACATATTTATCAGCAATTATCAACTGAAAATAACTCGACTACTCGCAACACGCACATTGAAATACCCACATAAACAAACAAAATAACTTATTTATTTGTCTTTTGGAACCGACGACCTCTGTGACGCGGCGGGCGAAGGTTCGTCTGTGACGCAGGAGGGTGCGATTCCCGCCTCGGAACAAATAATCCTACTAATATTATAAACGCGAAAGTTTGTGAGTATGGATGTTTGTTACTCTTTCACGTAAAAACTACTGAATGGATTTGAGTGAAATTTGGAATGGAGTTAGTTTACGCCCTGAATTAACACAGGCTACTTTTCATCATCATCATCATCAATTTTCATCATTATTCGCGCGGGTGAAACCGCGGGGCGCAACTAGTATGCAATAAATAGCAAACCCCCCAATTGTATTCAATGGGGGAGCGCCCACTAGTTGTGGTGGTAACACCCGCAGAGCTATTCTCTACCTCGCGACAGGTTTGCAACAGACGTAAATTGTGCAATAGTTGCTGTCAAACAACTTTTGTATGAGAAAAGCTACGTTTGACAGCAATGATCGCACAAAATATAAACACACGGTCAATTTATGAAGTCTAACTTTTATTCCATTTCACGTGGGACCGATGTTACACAGGAAGTCTAAACACACGGTCAATTTCTCAAGTCTAACTAGAATTCCATGTCACGTAGGATTATTTTCGCAGTTAGTTTCACTAGTCTATTTACTTGGGCGTTGGGATTATGTTTCAGAGGCTGTGTTTTTACGCCTGTTGCAAACCTATCGCGAGATAGTAGAGAATACGAGGGCCGGCTTCAAAACAAGTTGGTGAAAAAGAGCAAGATGATGGGATGAGTCTTTTTTGTCTTAATCTCAGTTCCAGCAGTTTTCTAAAAGGATAAGTTTGTTTTTTGTTAACTAGAAGCATTTAGCCTTAATAATGCTAAAAATAGGCATTTTTATGTTTTAATCTAATTAAGTACTAATTTAGGAAATTCCTACCTCTGTACATCCGAGGTCGATTTCAGCGAATAATAGCCCATTAAGTACTACTTTTTTTGTGTTATTATGCAAGCTTAGAGTCCCGCGCATTTTATGAAATAACTCGACGAAACGATGGCATTGTCTTTTTAGAATTTTAATTTTGAGTTGAAAATTAATCTTTCGATCAATTTTTTTTTGTATCTTGCTTGATTTTTAGGAAGCTGATATTTTTATGCGTGATAAGAAAATGTATGTGTGGATAAGGAATATGTTACTTATAAAAAAAACGAGAAAAAGAGCAAATTTTTGCCCCTTACCCCTCTTACCTTAAGGGGGAGTACCCCCTAATGGCATGGTGAAAAAGGTTCTAATGATTTCGCATTTACGGATTTTCGAATTTCCTGATCGGAATCAAGGCCGCGAGTCTCGCTCGCAATTGTCCGGTTTTTGAATACAAAAGGTTTTGGAGGGCTTATCACTCACTCTCCTTGATACTGACTGGCTAAACCATTTAATGTGTGTCAATATCTCATACTTACTTACAATGCATTATTCTATGCCGAAAATGTCGAGCACGTGTTTCAGTACATTGAGCTCATTTTCACGGTCTAAAGGCAATTTGCCAAGTAATTATCAACTTTTACCACTTTTACTAAGGAAAGTGATATATGCGTGCAGCGTGACCTGTAGGGCTAAGATGGCAGACAAAGACATATGTCACGCGAGAGAAAGAAAACGTTGTCGATTTCAATTCGTTTATCACGCGCCCACGACAAAACGAAATGCTAACTCGTTTGATTGGCTTAAACCTAAATGCTACGACTACTTCGTAGTATTCTGTGGTGTTTTGTCTATAAACCCTAACATGGTGCAATAATTGTATAGCATTTTGTCATGTCTACACGGCCGTCTATCGTCTATCATTTTCATTGTAGACTAGATATGAGATAAATAAAATCCACCGTTTGCGTTGCAAATTGGATGGGTCTCCTCTCATGGATGTGTCTCCTTCCATGATGGGTATCCTCCCATGGATTGGTATCCTCCCATGGATGTGTCTCCTTCCATGATGGGTCTCCTCCCATGGATGGGTCTACCGCCATGGATGAGTCTCCTCCCATGAATGGGTCCACTCCCATGGATGGGTCACCTCCCATGGATGGGTCACCTTCCATGGATGGGTCTCCTCCCACGGATGGGTCACCTCCCATGGATGGGTATCAACCCATGGATGGGTTACCTCCTATGGGTGTGTCTCCTCCCATGGATGGGTCACCTCTTATGGATGGGTCACCTTCCATGCATGGGTCTCCTCCCACGGATGGGTCACCTCCCATGGATGGGTATCAACCCATGGATGGGTTACCTCCTATGGGTGAGTCTCCTCCCATGGATGGGTCACCTCTTCTAGATGGGTCACCTTCCATGGATGGGTATCCTCCCATGGATGGGTTACCTCCTATGAGTGGGTCTCCTCCCGTGGATGGGTCACCTCCCATGTACGGGTCTCCTCCCATGGATGGGTCACTTCCCATGTACGGGTCTCCTCCCATGGATGGGTATCCTCCCGTGGATGGGCGGGGGTAGGTGTGTATTATGTGTAGGTATGTTATCTATTTTCATTCCCGTTTCGGGCCGTTTCACAAAAATTTAATGAAAACAAGGAACAGTGTTGCTAATATAGTCTATGTTTATCGGTTTCTTACCGCGAGAAAACGAAATAGTCTCGAGTTGTTTCGAGTGCACTCGAGTTGGCGGCCATGTTAGGAAAAACGAACCGGTCGACATGAAGACATAACGAGATATATCACGTGAATTCACGTCTCAGCACGAGATAATGCTGTGAGAAAAATTTCTCGTGCTGCGCATGTTAGCCGTACAGGGCGTTGATTTTGCGGTGAAGAATTATTTTTATAATACTTAATTAAGACATTGGGTCATTTTAGGGGGGCTATGACATAGTTTCGATGGCTGTACAATGATACAAACGTGCCTAAGAATAGACCCCTCCTCCTCCCGTGGATGTACTAAGTCTTACAGGGATTATACTAGGGGAAGGGCAGCAGCAAACTGCGATCACCAATCTGCCTGCCAAGCATAGTGATTATGGAAAATCCCCCCCATTGAATACAATGGTGGTCCAGCAGTGGTCGTAAATAGGCTGGTGACTATGATGACGTTTACACTATACAGGGTACCATTGGCTTCCTCTATATTTAAATTAGAACGGCCGTAAAATATACGGCCTCTTGTTATTTCTCTAAAATCTTTATTCACTAATCTGACCCAGTAACCTGTTTGTTACCCGTCTCATAGTCCTTGGATAATAAAAAACCGTAGTCCCGTATAATGTAACCCAAATGAATTAAAAAAACATTAAAACTAAAAAAATTATCACATCTGTAGATACTGTTAAATTTTAATGGGCCCAAAATGGTTATGTTTAACCAGGCCTTACCATGAGCCAAAAACTATTCAGTACAAAATATCGGTTCCGTGATATCCGCAGCTATATTTAAAGGCACAGTAGCAGAAGTTCTTTAGGCTTCTGGCGGATGTCAACAACGAACTGATATTTTTTTAATTCTTTAGTCAACTCAGCCCACACCTTTTGTACTGAATTGCTATAAGAGCTCATAATTAAGGCCTCTGTAGCTAATTTAGTAGCAAACTTGGTAGGAAATCAATTCAAAAGGTCATCGATACATGTCATAAGTTCGTGGAAATACCACTAATAAGTGATAAGTAGACAAACAAACCACAGTTCGTACATATATTACTCTAGTCTTGCGTCCGTTTGTGTCAATGTACACTTCGTCTAAAGTAATCAACGTAAGCGATTTTTTTTAATGATAGACAGAAAAAAGTTGTCTGAGATGATATTATATTGTGAATTGAATATCAAGTAATTACGAGGATTGGGCCCTGACTTTTAGTTTTTAATGTTTCCTTTTAATTTAAAAACTGCCGGATTTTTAGAATTTTTTGTAGATGTAATCGGATAAGACTTATCAAGATATAACTTTTGAAACTATCATGGTTATTAACATAATTATCACTAGAAACGGCCCGTTATTGGTTTACCCGTGATCATGGCGCATGAAACTGTGCCGAAACATCGGGAATCAATAATGCTCAAAAATCATGGTAAATATCCCGTTTATAGTGATAATTATGTTATCAAGATATGTATGGTTCTACATATTTTAAACAATGAACATGAAAAAAAATGTAGGGTGTTGAAGCGTATACAGCTGAAAAGTTTGACGAAATGTACGTGGAAACCTTTTTTGCAACATCTTTGTAATGTAAACATTGCTATTATAAATGCAACGGACTTATATAATAGTCTTTGTTTTATTTTTAGGTAACATTTTAGCATCAGATTTTTTTAATAATTACCATTATAGACTGGCACAAGCTTTAAGAACCTGTTTATGGTGACGCAATAACTGAACTAAGGTCAAACTGTCTTCATCCGTCTGTCTCGTCTCTAAAATTTGCAGTGTTGTTATAGTGTAGAGTCCGTTATAGTAGTTTATGAAACTGTTGCATAATAAAGGTTCTTAAAACACGAGTGTGAGTTTTTTTTATAGCATCACACGAGTGTTTTAAGACCAAATTATGTGCAGTTTCATACACTACTTTATCTAATCTCATGAAATAGGTAATATTATATTTTAAAGTCTTGGTAACATTTATTGTAATACCTTCTAGATTTCGCCGGTATAAGAGGTTAATTTGTTCGTTGCAGCTTCGAGAATGTCCTGTGGTGTAAAACTTTCTTCAGTATCGCTACTGTTGTTTTCAGACATTTTTTAAAACAAAAACTAATTTGACAATGAAATTTGCGTAAAATTACAACTTATATTTGCATTTATTTGTGAACGTTTAGCGCCAAAATCCATACGCGCGAGCGAGTTGCGCCGCGTCCACAGATTATGTATAGAATAACTGCATTGCAACATTTGCAACCTCCTTGGTCCAAGTGAAGTTGTATCGTAATGGAAAAAAAGTTATATTATTAAACAGTTGTTCATAGAACAGATGTATCGTAAATTGGTAATGTAATTTTTTTAATTTTTTCGATGGCATGTTCATAAAGACTGTCATTTTAGTCTTGTTTTTAGTTTTTTAATCTTCATATTTCAGTATGAGAGTAGATAAACAATTTTTTTTGTAAAACCTTTGTGTCGCTTGAACTTATTCTGCGGAAAAATTCCACAGCGCAGGATGTGTTACTGTTTGGTTATTGGGTTTCAGCGTCAATCTTTATATACATACTTAAATTTCATCTAGACGATTCCAATTTTGTTTTTATACTTACATACTTCCTTGTTCATGCTTCGTATTTCTTAGCTATTGTGCACTGGCCTTGGCTGTCAATTTAATGATAAAAAAATGATTAGTACGACTGTTATCATCCTTAGTTGTCATACAGATTCATAATGTTTTTATTTATCCATAGATGTCAGTGATTATTGGGAAATAATTAAGGCAATAAATTAGTTTAAAACATTTAACTCTCTTGATTTACATAACTTACACCAGATAGGTGAACCTTAAAAAAATTTCGCTATTACTTATATCACAACATACACACATCCTGTGCACTTACAATAATAATAATAATACATCCTGTGGACTTGAAATAATAAATCAGTTTTTGATACACTGGAACATTGACATATTATATTACTAGTGTACTCAATAACAATTTACGCGTCTTTCATAATTTCCATTCCCCGACCAGCCATTCTTCATTTAATCATTCGTCTCCATTTGTACCTCAGATACTTCTCTCATACGTTCAAATCCATGCATCCTACATTTATTTGCGATATAAATATTCGAAGTTATTCTATAACTTTGCTCAAACAAATATATCGAAATGTCGCCAAGACTGTAGCCTTAGGGCTCTGCCACACGCGACTGTGCTGCGTCGGCGCTGCGACGACGACGTCGGCGTCGGAGCGGTGACGCTCCGTAGTTCTACATACAAATCTGAATGATATGCCACGCGGGCGTTGCCGGTGCGTTGCGTCGTCACGACGCGCGTGCAACGGAGAAGGGGCTGGGGAGACGAGGTGGGAAAGGAGCTGCGTTGAAACGACGGAGCGGCAGCGCAGTATGTAATAGCATATCGAAGCATAGCATAGCTGCGTTGACGCAGCGCCGAAGCAGAAAAATGAAATCATTGCGTTGCGTCAAAGCAGCCGCAACGCCCGTGTGGCATTGCCCTTAGCTTATCCGATGATATCTACAACATTTATAAAGACTTACATGCAGTTTTTACATGATATTACACAATTATACGTATATTATGTTTGAGATAGTAACTTATCAGCTTATACCGGTTTACACATTCTATAAGTGTAGTTTCTCGTAATGCCCTGTTTGAATAATGAAAAGTGATCCCGTAGTGAACATCAGAAGATCAATAACATGGCGACACAAGGGATTAACGAGAAAATAATTAACGGACTCAACACTACATATAACAACACTGCAAATTATAGAGACGAGACAGACGGCGTCATGAAAACAGTTTGACCCCAGTTCATTTATTGCCTACCCCTGTGGCGCGGCGGGCGAAGGTTCACCTGCGACGGAGGAGGTTGCGGGTTCGATTCCCGCCTCTGAACAAATATTTGTACGATCTGCTGATCATTTTTCAGGGTGTTCTGGGTATTTTTCCATGTATGCAAAAAATATCTATCTATAGATATTTCTTTTTAATTTGATAGTTTTTTTTTTTTTTTACAATACATTATAATGTATTGTATTAAGTATATCAGTTATCTCTAGTACATGGGTACACAATTACATTGTCAATAAGTTTCTACGTACATTTCGTCAAACTTTTCAGCTGAAATAAAGATAGAGTTGATCTTTATTTCAGCTGAAAAGTTTGACGAAATGTACGTAGAAAGTGTAACGGTTTCATTATTAAAAAAAAATGGTGGTTTTGACCTTCCCCCCTATTCCCTATCTTGAAAGTCACTCAGTGACCAACGTTTGACAAGTAAAATTACCATCAATTGAGAATTCTTCATATTTTTTTTTATGATGGTCATTCTACTTGTCAAACGTTAGTCACTGAGTGACTTTCAGCTAGGGAATAGGGGGGCTGATAACCTGCCCGTTTTGTTAATATTTGTATCCCAGACATGGGAAATGTGAGCCACCATATTGTGATGTGATATGGTGTGTCGTCTTTTATATTTGTTATAAATTTCAAGTCTATACCTTAGCCGTTCCTGAGAATAGAGTCTTGACAGACAGACCGACAGAAAAGTAATCCTATAAGGGTCCCGCTTTTTTCAGTACGGAGTACGGAACCCTAAGAATGTAGGCGTGTAATTCAGCAGAAAAGTTCGACGAGATGTAACCTCGATAGCATCGTGCACAAAAATGTTTGACAAATTATTTTCTATTAATAAAAAAAATACAGCTTTAAGCTTACTTCAGATTTCTATGCCTTCACACAACGGCACGTCGCGTCGGTGTCGTAGCTTTTGTGAATGATAAACATCTAAACATCCAAACATTTGCATTTATATTATCAGTAGACGGATGTAGTAAAAGACGGATTAAAGCAGCGTCCGCCTGAGTGCTAAACACCAAGCTGCGATCACCAATCCGCCTGCCAAGCGTGGTGATTATTGCCTCGTCCAGCTGTGTACGTAACCAGACAGCTGATTCTGAGTTTTGACAAGCAATTGACACAGACGCATGGTGTAGTGTAACACGGATTTTTGTATGGAAAATGAGGTTCACAAAATGTACGCTAGGGGCACCCATTGAATATAATGTGGGGATTTGCAATAATCACCACGTTTGGCAGGCGGATTGGTGATCGCAGCTTGGTGTTTAGTACTCAGGCGGACGCTGCTGTAATCCGTCTTTTACCACATCCATCTACTGATAATATAAATGCAAAAGTTTGGATGTTTAGATGTTCATCATTCACAAAAGCTACGACACCGACGCGACGTGCCATTGCGTGAAGGCATAGACATCTGAAGTAAGCTTAAAGCTGTATTTTTTTTTATTAATAGAAAATAATTTGTTAAATAATTCTCGTAACTGATCTCTAAACTGAGAATCCGTTCTCAAGCTGGTGATGATTATTAGTAGGAGATTTTCGTGTGTTGTGCTGATTTATAAAACGTGTCTCGACTATCGTATGAATTCAAATTTTTTATGGCTAGCGGCTTGTTCTTCTCAAGATTTTTTGTTGCAATTAAGTTCGCCATCTTATATTGCGTCACTGTTGTTAACGCCCTTAAATTATTTATGATCTTACTATATAATAATAACTCGTTTGTAAATACCGCTACATCTACATAAGTGGGTAAGTAAGTATATACTTTGAAGGACAATTTACTAAATTTAGCTAATTGAGCGCTCTTGTTTGTAAAATGTGATTGCTTATGTGAAACTGTCAATTGACATCCTAAGCACTTACACCTTAAAACATTTCAATGTAATACATTTTCAAAATGTCCTTCTCTTTGTTGTAGGTACATTGCTGCCCTAAGTAGTACTATCCTTGCTTTATTTATGCTTATGTGTTGTGTTGATTTCCTAGTCATGTCCGGTTCATTTCTAACATTGGCACAGTTTATAATCTTGTCCAGCAGTTCAGCCTCTGTGTTGATGGGGGAGTTGTAAATTCTTTGTTTAATGTTAAAGTTGATATTATTTTCTTGTGTGTCACTTTGTTATTTTATAGATGTACGTACATAAAGATTTTATCTAGCTTTCATTCCATTTGGGAGCTACGTGAAACAGTAGGCCCTAGTAGGTAGAGTCGATGTTTTCGTGCCTGATTTGGAGCTTACATTGGTTTAGAAATTTATTTTATTCCTATATTTTCCTATCTATGGAAATACCATGCATAAAGTTTATAGGTGTTTAATACCAGAAAACAATTGTAGCACAATATAGCTTGTATCTTTCAAGAAACCCTGCTCTGCTCTACATTTTTTGTAAAGACATTATTCAACAATATAGGTAATTTATGACTAAATAAACAAAAGATGATAGTTTTATTTCGGTCTGTTAGTCTAAAGGTTACAGATCATCCATCATGCAAGATAGTAGCAGTCTGTTAAAAAGTAGGTATGACATTAAATTTGGAGTATGGAATGTAACTTCGTAATATTATCTGCAGACATTGTGTGGTAAACATTTGCCAGCGCATCCGACCGGTTAAATTTTAGTTGCTACGCGCTAGCTGTGGGCCGGCCGATCGCTCGGCCTGGACGCTGAGTCTAAGTTTTTTGCAAACAATTGACACGAACGTATGGTGTAGTGTAACATGAATTTTGTATGGCTGCACCGACGAGCACCCCTATCGTACACTCTGCTCTGTGAACCTTATTTTCCATATATAAATCCGTGTTACACAACACCATACGTCCGTGTCAATTGATTGGCAACTCAGACTTCGGTCTCTGGTTTTTAGCTCGGTCCGCGGGTAGGTAGTGAGGTGATCGGTCGTGATCGTTTGTTCGCAACGATCTTTTTTTTTTTTTTCTTTTTGTATGTTATGAATGATTATGTTTTATGTTTTAAAATGCTTGACCAAGTTTTGTTACTTACAAGTAAAATAATTAAGCAACCAAAGTAATTAATATTTAGGTAGGTACCTTGAATCAAATCAAATCGAATCAAAAGTGCTTTATTCATTGAAATCACAAGGATCATTTTGAATCGTATTTACCGTTGCCTTGATATAACTAATGGGAATAGTATTCACATAATAGCAGCGCCGCGCTTTTATTGTTTTGCTTCCAAGTTCCAGGAATTATTTGAGACGGAATACTGAGAATAAGATTTACGATAAAGGCAGAAGAGAAATAGCGCTATACGGTTTCTTACGAGGGAAGGAGACACCATGCTTTGTGGCGGTCGGAGTTAGCATTCCCAGAAAATAAGCTATGTATGTTTAAAATACGAAATCTGTTATTCTGGTTGTGGTTTTGCTTCTAATCAGGGTATCCGCGGAAGCCAAGAGGTAGAGCATCCATAGAGGTACCCGAATCGCTCCCACGTCCAAGTAGTAAGATATCATGGGGGGGGGGGGGGGGGGGATTTCTATCTCTATCTTAAATAATAATTGTATTGCGTGCGCGACTATCCCCTCCACGTTTCGTTCAGCGCTAGACTTACTTGCCGTGCCGCTAATTATATGTTTCGCGATTTTCTTTTGTTTGGGAGTTGGCTTTGCCATTTTTGATAAATTACAAAGGAAAGTGACTTTTTTGGTTGATTTGTTTATTTATTTTTTGAAAGAAAATAAATATGATTTACTTATCTAAAGTTTATCTTGAACTCGTCAAAGGTTATAAGGGTTCCGTTAACACAACCCTTTTTTCAGGAACAGCTATCGGCAAGGTTGAATTTAAATTATTTATTATCAATGAAGTCTAAGAAAAATGCCCAATAATTATTAGTTAGTTATAGTACAACTTTCATGAAAGCTCCATTTAGTTCCTTTAAGTTTGGTTTATTAATTTTATGTGTATAAATTTTATCTTATCTTATCTTGTCTTATGCAAAAAAAGTATTATCAAAATAAAAGAACGGCGGAGGTGCGAGACTTACTCGTAAAATGACAGTATTTTTATAATTCTACAGCCTGTCTTTTCCTTTACTTCCAGGTAAGTACGAGACTCTAGTTGACGATTCACTACTAGCTCTGCACACGATAAACGCATCTTTCATCCAGTTCCCGCGCCTGGCTAAGACTTCAGGTACTTCACAAAAGCTACATAGGTACTTCTCACAGCTCGACTTACCGTTAATACGAAGGCTGTACAAACTGTACAAGCATGATTTCAGATTGTTTAACTACGATCTTGATAATGTAGTCGGGTTTGATTTAGAATAAATATTTGGTTTGTTCCACTATATTCACCTGGGTAATATAACCTGGGTCAACAAAGTGGAATTATAAATCTCTTTTGATCACATCGGAATCAATTCACTTAGGTGATATGAGCCAGGTAAACAAAGTAGAAATAATTAGTGTCCTTTGTACCTAGGAAAAAAAAAACACCGATGTGAACAGTGGCGCGTCTCCTATTTTATTTTTTATTTTGTGTCAAAATCAGACATTCTGAATTTACATTATAGACTTTTAAATCAAACTTAGTGCAGTAATTATTTAATTATGTTAACGAAAAAAATACTCAATTAAAACAACCAACTACCAAAGACTATCCAAAAACTAACGTAATTTCTCAAGAAAATACTTAATCTAAATGTTACCGTCAACTAGTGCCATTTCGTGCAATTAACAATTTTGAATTCGTGCAGGACTCCGATTCGACGAGGATAAACACTCAGGCGAACACTCAAAATACGAAGAATATGATCTTTGTTTCAAACGCATTATATAAAAATGATGCGTCTTTTTGCAACGCACTATATTAAATGATACGTCTTTTTGCAACGCACTATATTAAATGATGCTATTTTTCGCAACGCATCAATTAAATGTCTATAATTGTTCTTACGATGACATACATAGTTATTTAATAAATGGTGCAAGCCTTCTACAATTTTTTTCGTTCGGTGACGCTCTTCACCATATCTTTGGCACACATTTCCACTGAGAAATTAAATAAAGAAGAAAAGGTTCGATAGCCGGATGATGCCAGTATTCTGCCTTTATGTACTTATTCTCATCAGAAATATAATCATCTGGGAGCAAACGTTATTATTAAATAAACTTTCCTTTGTTTTTTTAACGGTACGCATCGTTTATTATGTTTGTCACCATAGAAGACATCGGTCGCAATGCTGCTTCTTCGAAATCAATGGTAAACTTTGAAGGATGCTAGTTCAGGAATTTTAATTCTACCATTTCAAAAAAAATTACATACTCTTGTCTCAGGTGGCATTAGGCCGTAAGTATATAAAGGGCACAATACTACTATAAATCCCAATATACACCGAATAAATTAGTTTTCTATTATTTCTGAATGACGTGGATGATTTTAAGACACAAAATAAAATAAGAGTCGCCACTATTATTCACCTCGGTGTCGACGGATTCTAAGGTGACCAAAAGAGACTTATAATTCCACTTTAATGACACAGGTGAACATAGTAGAATAAACTAAATAGCCGAACAACGTTGCGACAATCCGTCTGAACGAAATGGTTTTTGCTTGGCGAAACGCTATCAGCTTGAAACGGGTTTTAATATCTAGCATTACTGCATCGTAAGGATAAGCGTAGCGCTGATCAGATGCGACGGATTTTCGGCAATGATCTGGCAACATACTCAGATAAAAGTACAATAAAGTTTATTTCTGTAAGGAATAGTTACGTTTTCTACTTCCTTTGTCGTGTACAGTACATAATATTGTCTGGATGGTACTGCTCTTCGGAAGCCTGTGAAATTGTACACAATTTTTAAAATATTTTTCAGTAGTATATATTTTAAGATACTGGTAGCACATTTAGATACACTTAGGATACACATACAGTGGCATATCTTGACATTTCTTTGTTTACAAAAAATGTCTAAAGTGTGTCACACACGTAGCATATCTGTATCTGAGCGCTTATCTGTCCATATCGCTCTCTATACTAAACTCAAGGAGCAACACACACGTAGTAGATCACTTATATTTTACCGTCAAACATCTGTAGGCACCGACATATATCAAAAGATGGACAGATTATATCTGTGTATACAAATTTAAATACAATATAGTTCGAAGGTTTCCGCGAGAATGTACCTATCATTTTCGTATTGGTACAGTCAAATTAGGTGATTTTTTGCAAAAGTGTGGAACTAATTAGATGTAGTCATGAAAACTTTTCTAATTGTTTTGTATGGCTTAAAAATCACCTCTAATAATAAGCATCAGTAATTTCACCCTCCGGAACAGGGTGAAATAGGGTGAAAAACCTTAAAATATCCGTAACTTAATGAGGGAAATAGAAGTAGTCTGTGCAATTTGGCATAGACTTTGAACCGTTATGATCTACATTTGCACCAAGTATTTTTTAAATCCGACATACGGAACATACAAAAAAAAATCGTTTACAAAAAAAACTTTTTGTGGTTATTACGGCTCCGGGAAAATTAAGGTAGTCGGTGCAAATTGATAGATTTATCAGAAAAATGCTCGAAATACATTACCAGGTTTTCACCATGGTGCGTCTCACGGAAGGCACTTTTCCATATTTTATTGTCGCTCTTCTCCAGGGAAAATTAATGTAGGTCTGGAAATTGACTTAAACTTATTCATTTAATTAGTACTACATCCACCGGAAGTTTTATACTGGTTTTTTTTTACGGAAGATGCATTTGTTCTACACTGTGTTCCCTACATGCACGTGGTTTTTATCAAAATCATAATGCACTAAAACAGTCTCTCTATACGTAATTTAACTTGCATCAAGTAATTTCTTCCTATTTTAAAATTTACGGCCTTTTTAAGTTTGTACCTAATATTTAAAAGGGTTCCGTAAGCGCCAGAAACGGTGCAAACCTAGGATAAGCTTCTTTTCGTGTCATCTAACGTTTACATAAGAATCCACGACTACACGACTTAGGTCCACACTTTTTGCTAATTTGCCAGTACTATATTACCGCGTCTGCTGCGTGTGTGATGCACAATCGGAGTATAGTTATACCTATCACTGTAATTTCATCACTTGGAATTGTAACGTATAGCGTGTTGGTGCATAATATATAATAAGTACGTACAATTAAGATTAATTACGTGCTTATAGTAAGTATTTATAAAAGTTGTGGGTGGTTATACGCCATCTTACGACTATACGGATTGAGTCTTTGAGAATAAAATGGTCTTCCAATTTTGTGATGTTGGTAATATTTTATACCAATAAAAAATAAACTACGGTATTTAATTTAGCATTTCATGATCATTCCAAAGCTCCCTGTGATAAGTTGTGTTAGTAACTAATTAGACATTTTATGTACTTACCTACCTACTTATTTTAGTAAGTAAGTACTTATATATAATATTATTATTTTGTATTTAAGTAATCAATATTTGGTACAATTGTGGATCTACTCATGTGTTCACATTTTAAGTAGGTACCTACTGATGTTATTATTGTATAATGTGTTATAGTCTTGTCATCATATTATAATATGGTAAACACTGTCTCATATTTTAAATAATGCAAAAATAAATAATTATCATCCATTAATTTTGCTTTAATTTCTCGTAAGTCATTTATTGTTTTACACAAAAATTTGTAGGTACTTACTGGTAATAATAAGATACACCTGGTATGTAGGTACTAAATAAATCCTGTGGTAGGGGATAAAGTATAAAAACAGAGAGGTAGGTAAGTATTAAAATCATCTAACTTTTATATTGGCACAGAATAGCTAGCACCGGCAACAATGGTGCCAAATAGGTACAGCTTAGCTTAATTTCGTTCAGTCAGATGAACAACAGGTTCATCTGACTGAAGAACCTCTGGTGGATTCCTCTTTAGTAACCAGGTTTAAATAATTTTAAATACGATATATTTTTCGTTTGGCATACACATTAAATTTTAGTTTACAGAGTGCTGATTCTATGTTTTACAAGCAATTGAAACGGTTTGGTCCTTTCGAGCCAACGATCTTATAAAGATCGTTGTTTCGAGCCAAGCGACTTAATGTTTATACTTAGTCAGATTTATTTTTTTGAGTTCACCACAGTTTTACTTTGTCTATTAGGTATGCAGTGATTATGCGCACATCGGATGATGGATGGGGTTCCCGATGACGTCAGCAGGTATCTTGCAGTCTTTCCAGAGGTTTGCTTTGATGGAGAACGGTCCTTTTCCTGTCAGATTTACTGAAAAGGTAAACTTTCATTTAAAAACGTTCTAAAATAATATCATTATCATGATCATGTCATGGTAAAACCGAACTGGGATAAAAGCAAAGGAATTGAATAGTATTCCAGCAATTGAATAATCCTTTAGATAAATTGTAAGGGAAAGATTTGTCATCAAAAAAATTTTGGCTGAAAGCTTAAATAAAATTTTAGTTTTGGATTCAAATTCAAATTTCAAAATAGGAGGTCTTAACAGCGTCTTCTTTGTAACTCTTCAACGTTGCACTGATTGGTTGAAGCTTTGACGCTATCGCAAGATGCGAATAACCCGAAAGCACATGCCTAAGGGACTCTCCGGGAAGGTGACATGCTCTACACTCAACCATCTCATCCCTCATGATGTACTTTCGATAGTTGTTCGTCTTGATAACCTCATCCATAATCGCACAGACAAAACATCTTTTCTTCTTTTTTCTTTTTTCCGAAAGAGGTCACCGGTACATAACCCGTTCACCGAAGCGAGCTGATCCACATTGGTCCCCGTGAGGGCCATGTAGAGGGCCATGCCCGTGCACGTCCTTGCACTCCCACAGGTTCTTGCGGTCCTGCAGGGCTATTTTAAAACCCTTATGATCGAGTTACATTAAACGCGAGATGCCAATGAGGGCATTATACCTAAACATGAGATTTGCTTAAAAAGCTGTTTACCCTAAACGTAAGATGCCAAACTAACGTTCGGAAGAATTTCCTTTTGGATTCGTTAGTTTATCATTTCGATGTTGTAAGTAACTTAAACAATTTTCTCTAGTAATTCAATAACATATTGTTTATTACTTTGTTTACTACAGAAAAATGTTAGAAAATATGAAAAGATGTAGGTATTTATCTACGTAAGTAGCACTTCTGTGTAACGTTTATTTGTTCTATGTTATTGGATTGTTTTTATCTGCTAAGGCAGATATTTCCATACCTGTCAAACCAGGCACCAAATTGACGTAAATCTTCCCATTGAACATGGTGAGTGGCCAGTTGTAGTCTACTGAAGATACCTTCAACGTGGTTGATTCTTCATCGATCTCCAGGGTAAAGTTTGTTCCGATATATTTTATGCCTGGAATTTGAAAGTTCTTCAAAGTTTGATTTCAATTTGAGATTTGCTACGAATAGAAGAAAATCATCAACTACTTTTTTTGAACATACCAATGACAAATAAAAAAAAATTATATCATAACCACCTATATAAACTAGCACAAATAATATTCTTATAAATAAAATTCTAAAATACTCAGCCAAAAAAAATAAAGTTATAACAGCCAGCAGTCACAAACATAGTCCTGATCCCACACTAGGATTGCCTGTGTCGTGGGTATCAGGAACTACGAGTACCATGGGACCATAACACCCAGACCCGGAACAAATATTTGCAGATCATACAAACATTTGTCCCGCAGCGGGAATCGAACCCGCAACCTCTTGTATCTCAGCCGGCTACTCGCCCGCCGCGACACAGAGGTCGTAAGTGCCCTACAAGTTTTCTTCCCTTGAATTTAATGACGTTACAAAAGTGACCCATCAAATCTGTGTGGAACATTTTTTCTGTCACTATTTACCTCGTATTTTAAACCTGGTAGAGCCAGGAGGTAACCGTGGCTTGTCAATCATCAGCTTATCAAGATGTATGCTAACTCCCGCGTACCCGAAAATCAGGGTCTGGAGAAACCCTCCCATCCCTGTCAAGAAGTTGACTGCACCGATGTTTGGACGGGCTTGCTCACTCCATACCTGAAATTATAACGTTTAATTCTGTTCTATCTTAAGAAGAAATGTTATTGGAGTTGTTCTTATATTTATACTTCTTGAGGCTTACAGGTTTTACCATGATTTTTCAATCTGAATAATGTTACTGATAAAACTGAATCTGGTCAAACAGACCAGATTCAGTTTTATCAGTAACATTATTTTGATTATTTAGGCACATCAGTATCGAGTCAGCCCAAGCAATTTACCTTCTTGACTGCTTTTACTTTATATGATTTATTAATCAGGTCTTCGAAAAAAATTATCTTGTAGGTATGTCAACATAGACTTACCTTAAAAGGTTCTCTAGTATAGGTATAGCTTTTGATAAAATTCGCTTCCGCTTTCTGTTCCTCTCCTAACTGCAGATGTCCGATTGCATGCATGCTCCACGTCATTGCTGGACCGTCGCTTCTAGTTACGTTTTCGTAGTAGGACAGGTCATTGGCTTTGGTTGACCTGTAAGCATCAGAATTGATGAGAGTCCCGTTTTTTCCTGTTGAAGTACAGGTCTACTCGATATCGAGGTCCATGAGTAGAGGATCTCCTAGCATCATATCATGGCGTAGTCAACTAATTCTTTGTTAGTTTGCTATTATGTGACATTTATATCGCTTCAAATTGTCTTCAACTTGAAGTTTTGAATTTACAAGAACGCCGTTCGGGTTGAAATTATTACTCCTTTTACTTACAAGTTCATAGAGTATTGTAGAGGGTAACCTAATAGGACAACATCGGCTTGCTTGATGATCTCCTCACGCTTGTACCCTGAGAACTCTGGGTGGTAGTCATATCTATTGTCGTAGGGTAAAGCGAGGCTCCATGCTATGTCGGCGTAGTGTTCCGGATCTCTGGTAGTGAAGTCGGATTTGCAGAGACAGGATACGTATCTGAAACATTTTGTTTGAGGATTTGATGGCGAAGAGGATCGTTCATCTGATTTGAAAAGCATATGTACCTAATGGTTAGCATAGAGGAATCTTAGACGACCTTCGTGGTGCGGAGAGCATGTTTCCGGCTGAGAAGCAGTAAGTTGAGGGGTCCGAGTGTTGTGGTACCATGGTAATCGAGTTCCTGATACTTACGACATGAGGTATCCTAGTGTGGAAAGTACTATACTATTTATGTGACCGTTGGGTGTGTTATCTTATTAAATTTGTTATGGAACTCTACTCTGATGTGTTTGATTTTTCGCGCATTTTAATTATGATTATGTTAGTAAGGTGTTTTTTTTATATATGTATTAGTTTTAGTAGATGTCTTACTGTGCCAAGTAAAGGGAGTAACCGGCTATCACGTTGGTGAAGGCTGAGTTGGTAATGTTGCTGTGATCTTCATCAGGGCCCATGACATCTGCAACCATAGAGCTTGTAATAACGAATCTATATTCTATTCATATAATTTTTAAAGGTTCCGTATCTCTACAGGAAGAAACGGGACCCAACGGGTTTTTCAGGAGATGTACTGGATGAGGCACTTGTAATTAATATCATAGATACAAGAATTTTAGTCATCAATGAGTTTCAATTTACAGAAATTTGGAAATCGGGGATTAACGGCATATTAACGGTAATTTTAATGACGTGTAGTCACTGACATTAAAAAATCGCACCCCAGGGCGCGGGTCTCGCTCGTATGCTTGTCCGTTTTATTTTATATAAAGTTTTGTGCTTACTTTGAATGTCATAAAGTCCAGTACTGTAGTTCCTGACCGCTCGAGACGCCCAGAAATCGGCTATTTGCGTTACGAGAGTACATCCTCCATTCTAAAAAAAGAAAAGAACGCATTACGATAAGTTAGATGGTATCTAGTGATTAAAAAAAACAAGTAACCTATTTAGAATCCGTATTGAAAGTGTAGCATAATTTATCTTTGATGAAGGAATTAAAAAAAATATTAACCTCCAGCCATTCCTCACTCCGAGTCGTAGCCAAGAACTGCCTGGCTGCAAAAGCGATGCATCCGCTTATGTGTTGTTCGAATTCTGCAACTTCAGGACAGCACGATTGTGTTACCTCAACTCCAGTGTAGGCGCTTTCCCATGGAAACCTGAAGATTATTTATCATTATGAGTATCTATTTCCATAGTAAAGCCTGTATCAGTAAGAGTCTACGCACCCACATAGTGGACACTATACAGGATATTTCATTGCAATGGGTCAATGAGGAGTAATCTTTAACGGTAAGAGATATCACGTCGCTGTGCCGTAGGTAAGTCAGCACATACGGGATATGGCAATGAGACGCGGTCACTTACTATTGGTCTCATACAAAAGCTCAGAGTCGCACAGCGGCCTATCGAGAAAGCTATGCTCCAAGATCACTGATATAGCTTTTAGAATTAGCACGCTGAAGTGGCAATAGGCAGGTCATAATATACACAGCTCGCAGAACTGACAAGCGTTGGGGAATAAAGGTTCTTCAGTGGCTACCACAAATCGGACGACGCATGTAGAGAAATGCCGTCCTCTCGATGGACTAAAGACATTATAAAAGACGCAGGAAGTTGATTGATGGAGGCGGCTCAAGACCATTCGTCGTGGTATTATACTAGGGGAGGCCTACGTCCAGCAGTGGACATCAGCAGGCTGATGATGAAGAGACATCAAACAATGCTTATAGGACTATTGTCACCGTTAAAAATAAAAAATACATTATTTTTTTTATAAAAAACTTATACGGGCCTCGGGAATCGTAGCTCTTTTGTTTTATTACGGAAATCGATAGTGTATTTTCTGTAAAGAAACCTTTGGGAAACCTAAAAACTGTCACAGCGTGGCGCTGGCCCGCAATGACCAACAGCGTAGTCTTCCGTCATAATCTAATATCTACCTACACATCTATCACCTAAGTATTTCCTCATCCTATTTCACGACGATTGGATGAACGGTTAGAAAACATACACATTATAACACATAAAAACATACTTACAAATGTCTTCTCATCCAAGTTATGATTTCATGTAACTGACCCATTTCAAAAAAACTTCACTTGCCAACGCTACCTTTTGCCATATGGTTGCAATATCTTACCTGTAACCTTTATAACCAGTGATGTTAGCTCGTTCTTTAGCGACGTATGCGGTATCGAGGCGGTATTGCAACAGCTTCTGAGCATATTGAGGGTACAACAGCAAGATCGAGGGGAACATCCACGTCTCTGTGTCCCAGAAATTATGACCTGAAATTAAATAATGTCTTATTGAACGAGCGAAGTGAGTTGTCTGGTAATCCCCATTCCCATTGAATGCCATGATAATTCACAATATTCATGATCAATCATGATAGTTGTTTGGTTACCTTGGTAGTCTTCAGAGAGCGCTCCTCTAGCCAGCCCCCCCGGACTTAGTCCATAATATCTACCGAGTGGATGGTACGAGTGCTCTGAAGGTAATGAGCTCAAGAAGTAGTACCAGATGCCATTTACTATTTTAGCCTGTAAACGAGTAGGTATTGTGTGACATATGTATGGTAGTAGATGTTTCCAAACACAAGCTAACTTAATTTGAAGGCGATCCATGTAAGAATGGTTAAGTAGGTACCTAAAATTCGTTTGTTCTACTTGTACCTATTTGTTACTTGCAGAGCACTCTTTTCCGCAATTAGGCCGCAAGTGGGCTCTTTTGCGTGACGGGTGGTGGCTGCTTGTCCACTCACCCAAAGTCCTCCAGGAAGGCCAGTAACTCAAGTTCGTTCGGTCGTTCTTGATCAACCTGCATTAGGTCACAGAGAGGTACGACCTTGGGATCGGAATTTGTGGTCACTAAATACTACGCGCCATAAATGCTCTCCAAATTATCAATAGTAAATAGATAATTAATCAGTCTTTTCTTTCCTAGTATGTCACGACAGCCATGGTACTCATGGTAGACGGTAAAGAGACTTCCCGTGAATATTTGGGTGACCGGAAATCATTGATATGCAGAAAGGGATTTGTTGGACCAACTCGCTAAGCCAAGGCACAATGTCTTACCAATTTCAAGTTCCCTTCGATCTCCATGCTGGCCTGCTGGTACGACTTTGACCAATGGTCTAAGTGCTTGTTGAATAGTTCCTCGCCATCCTCCTGTAAAACTATATGCACACATTAATCTCAGTCTTCATATCAGCTTTATTGTAAAGCTGTCCTTGGAAATTGGTAGAAATTTTGGACTGGTAGCCTTTAGTAAAGCTTTTGGCAAATTCTACTGTTCCCGCCTTCTCAATCTGCCTCTGTGGCGGAGGTTGTAAGATCGTGAATAATAACGCAGGTTTTGGACACTTTAAATCAGTTTATTATAAGTTACAAGGAGCACAAATATTGTAACATGGCAGACGACACCGGTACGAGCTTGCGACTGGAGACCAAGTGCATACAAACTATACATATATCTATGTAGGCACGGCTCACGGTTCTTCGCTATTACTAACACCTCCCCTCGAAGTCGTGAGCAAGTCTGTTTATTTCTTACATACATCAATCATACCTAGATTACGCATGCATTCCTGATGCTTCGTCCCATTCAAACCCTTGGTCAAAACATCTGCAGGCATCTTGTCTGTACATAAGTATTTCAGATCTATATAACCTTGTTCGCACATATCTCGAACAAAGTGGTGCCTCACGTCAATGTGTTTTGTTCGTGAATGATAGTTCTTACTTTCACCAAGCTTTATCGCACCCTGGTTATCATTGAATAATGTCACACACTCACACTGCATCCCAACATAACTCAATAAATCCCGTAAATACATGGCTTCTTTAGTAGCTTCTGAGATAGCCATGTACTCGGCTTCCGTACTTGACAATGCAATACTTCGTTGCTTACGTGCTTCCCAGCTGATTGGGGCACCTGCTAAGATAAATGCAAAACCAGAATAAGACTTACGATCAATCGCATTCGAACCCCAGTCTGCATCAACCACACCAAATAACGGTAAACCAGTCCTCTCATACACTAAACCACAGTCTGACGTACCTTTTAAATATCTCAACACACGTTTTGCCGCTTTCCAATGCTCAACATCATAGTTAGTATTAAATTGGCTAAGATAATTCACGCAAAACGCAATATCTGGTCTTGTGTTTACAGCCAGGTACATCAAGGCACCTATCAAACTCTGATAAGGATACTGATTCATGACATCATTCTTCACACATTTAGGCTTATCTAACTTCACATTTACATCCATAGGAGTCACTATGGGCTTACAATCTCTCATACCAAAGCGTTCTAAGACTTTCTCCAAATACACACTTTGATTTAAGTACACTCGATCATCTTCATCACGAGTAAATTCAATACCCAAGCAATGATTTATTCTTCCCATGTCTTTCATCTCGAATGCGCTTGATAATTGCTTCTTCACATCACGCAACCATGCACTATCATTCGTAGCTAAAATGATATCATCGACATAAATAGCAATTAACATCATTCGCTCACCTTTTCGTGCTACAAACATACATGGATCCTGCGGAGTTGCTTCAAAGCCAACACTAGTCAGCTTTCTCACCAGCTCCTTATACCACTGCAATCCAGACTGACGCAAACCATACAAACTCTTTTTCAACAAACACACACTATTATCACATTCATCTAGCACTTTGTTCCAGCGTTTAGCTGTCTCGATAATGTTCTTATCTCGAATGTTCTTCCTTTGTGTTCCAATCTTTTGGTTTGCGAGTACTCTGTCTAGAACATCGCGTAGCTGATCCGGTACTTCCATAAATACTTCTTCATCTAGTGAGCCATTCAAGTAAGCTGTCACTACGTCCATCTGATGGATCTCTAGTCCAAATTCGGCTGACACTGCAGCTATGAGTCTTATCGATGACGATCTCACGACTGGAGACGAAGTCTCATGAAAATCCTCCCCTGGCCGTTGGGAACATCCTTTTGCAACCAAACGTACCTTCTTCCCAGTAGTTTTGGTACTAAACACGAATCGGCTTCCTATCACTTTCCGATTCGGTGGTCGAGACACTATTTCCCACGTGCCATTCTTAATCTGTGCCAAATATTCATCTTCTAAGGCACTTCTCCATGCATTTACGTCGCTTGTCTTTTCGATTTCATTCCATGTCATAGGTTCAATAGTAGCTATCCCTGCTGATAGCTGTTCTTCTTCATCTTCTGATTCAGATTCGCTATCTGTCGCTATGTATTCTTTTACTGATCTGTACTCTAGATGCGGTCTTCCCACTAAAGCACTACGAACTAGTCTTCCTCTTCCTCTCTTTGAAGGTTCTACTAATCTTTCCCACGATACTGTCGCGGTTCTTTTTCTTTGAGATATTCCTCTTTTATTCCTTTCTTCATCAGGTTTGTATATATTCTCTAATGATCTTCTCGTTTGACCTCCATCTCTTCTGGCTCTCAAAGGAGCTCTACGCTCTTCCTTCTTTTCATTAAGAATATTAGGCACATTCAAGTCGACAATTATCTCTCCATCATCAATACTTTCTTCTTCATCAAGTATTTCCTTGTATTCGTGCCTGAAAGCCGTCTCATTCATGAATTTTACGTCACGGGTCACTATGACTTTTCTTGTCTTAGGATCATGTATTCTATAGGCTTTTGATTGGGCATCATATCCCATGAATATTCCCAATTCTGAACTTGAATCGAACTTCCCTTTCTGGGAACCTTTGTCCTTGTAATACGCTTTCGATCCAAACACGTGCATGTAGATTACGGAAGGTTTCTTCCCTTTCCATAATGTAAATGGTATCTGACCATTCAACGCTGTAGTTGGGCACCGGTTTCTTATATAATTCGCAGTGTGAACTGCTTCAGCCCAAAATGCAGGAGGGCTCCCTGCCTGACGCATCATGCATCGCGCCATCTCAATCAGCGTTCTGTTCTTCCTCTCAGAAATTCCGTTTTGCTGAGGCGTGGACGGTACTGTCAGCCTTCTTCTGATTCCTTCTTTCCTCAAAAAGTCATCAAACTCATTATTTACGTATTCACGGCCGTTGTCAGATTGAAGATTCTTTATCTTCTTTCCTGTGAACTTCTCCACGTAGGCCTTATAATCTTTGAATACTCGCAGGACGTCACTTTTGTTCGTAATGAAGTAAACTTCACACCATCTAGACTTATCATCAATAAAAGTAACAAAATACTTTTTCCCGCCAAAAGACTGATGCCGCATAGGGCCACATACGTCTGTATGTACGATCTCGAGTAGCTCGCTCGTACGATCAGCACTGCCCCTGGGAAAAGGCGTACAAGTCTGCTTTTCACTTATGCAGATTTCACACTCAGATAATTTTTCATTATCTTTGAAGGTCAGACCATGCACTAGGCCACTCTTCAACATTGCCTTCAAGTCACGTTCATTTAGGTGACCAAGGCGCTCGTGCCACATGTCTATGGGCTTTGTCTCCACTTCAACATTATTCGCACCGTTCTTACTCATTCGAACATGGTATAAATTACCAACACGGTCTGCACGCATGTGAATTTTGTTTTTCTCATCGATCACAATAGCATCGTTCTTCTTGAAACGAACCTCGAACCCGCGATCTGTCATTTTCGCCACTGATAATAGATTGGTTCGTAAGTCAGACACGTAGAACACTTTCTCAATGTTTATCTGGCGCTCTTCGCTGCCTGTATCAACTGAAATGCTAACCTTCCCCGCTCCAGTAATATTTGTGCTTTCATTGTTAGCCAAATTCAGCTCGGAGTCTAGCCGCATGAAACCCTGGATCATATGCTTCTCATTGCACATATGTCCCGTGCATCCACTGTCGATACACCAAATAGGGTTACTTTGATCACCAAACATCACCTCTTCGGTGGTGCTCATCAGCATTGTCGTCTTCGGATCATTATCCCGTTCTAATTGTTGTGCACTCTGCTTATGCTTATTGAAGTTCTTCACTTTGCACTCTCTCGCCAAATGCCCACGACGACCACAACGATAGCACTCGATTTTGCTTCTATTATGGCCCTGGCTCTCATTGGAGTACTTCTTATGGTTGGCATTTGTGTTGGTACGTCTGACGAACATAGCTCCCTGGTCAACTACTTTTGATTTTCGGCCTTCATGATCCTCGACGATCTTCACTTTCAACACTTCCGTTGATGGTAAATCATCTCGCGATTCCATTGCCGTTCGAAACATGGCGAAGGAATCTGGCAAACTATAAAGTAATAATATGGCCAGTAGTTCATCAATCACTACCAAACCGATTTCTTTGAGCTTTTTCACAGCATCAAAAAAATCCGCGATGTGCTTCTTCAGGTCATCTTCTTCCTGCATACGAGTCAAAACAAGCTTCTTCAATAATGAGGCTTTCCTAGCAGGCCCACTTGACTGATATAAAAACATCAACTTGTCCCATATAGCTTTGGAATTTTCCAAGCCATCCAATGCAATCAACTCACTTGGACTGACGGCCAATAATATATCCGATTCGGCTTTCCCATCATTTTTAATCCATTCTGCATACTTCGAATCCGTGCGCCCTGGCTGTGGCAACGTGCCTGTTACATATTCCCACAAGTCATTTTTCTTCAAAATAGCTCGCATTTGAATCTTCCAGGTATCATAATTATCACCAGTTAGTGGATTAATTTTAATAGAAGCAGCCATTATTAAGTTTCTTCAACTCTAAAAGCTCGAAAAACATCGAAAATAAGAAATAAATGCAGCACTTTATCACGATGTTTACATAAATTAACCAGATGGGCGAGTCCAACGTAAACGCACTATAAAACGGCCGAGTCTATTGCAGCGATAACACAGAACTAGGCACTGAGCCCTTGCAGTTTTTAATTCACTTATTTCACTGCAAATCCAGTCAATTATTCACGAATTCTTTTGTTTTTCACGCACTTGGCCCATAACCTGTAAGATCGTGAATAATAACGCAGGTTTTGGACACTTTAAATCAGTTTATTATAAGTTACAAGGAGCACAAATATTGTAACATGGCAGACGACACCGGTACGAGCTTGCGACTGGAGACCAAGTGCATACAAACTATACATATATCTATGTAGGCACGGCTCACGGTTCTTCGCTATTACTAACAGAGGTTTTGGTAGAGACTGGTTGAACCTTCAGTAAAGATTGCTATGGTCTTCCAGTAGCGAAAATTTCACCCTTCTGGTATTATCATTCCGGTTAGTGAGTTCTCAGCTAAGCTAAGGGGCCGTGTCTATCAACCCTTTTTAAGATAAGTAATTATGTACCAACCTTTGATCAGTTCATTTCTTGCAACCGTCTTGTTTTTATCTGCCGTCATCACAAAAGTAAAGTCCCTGGATCCATATTCAGGCACGACCAAGTGCTCCGGCACCATTGTCCAATACACACACACATCCACAGGCAAAGGCTGGTAGACTTCATCTTCAGATTGCACAGTTTGACCACAAGTGGTCCAGACATTACGGTTTTGTATAAACTCAGGGCGTGAGTAGTAAAAGGAAATGTCTTTGCTAATAGCGCCTGGCATTAGTTTCAGAGCAATCAATAGCTCCTTGTGTATACAATTTGGATCTGTAGAGAAAATTTAAAACTTTAACAAACATTACAAAAGTTTCACTACTTACCTACAATAAAGTATTTTCATTCATTCATTAATTCGTTATGTGTCTTTTCTTTTTACAACCTGATGATATAATATGCTAATGACTATACAGTATAATTTGACGCACCAATGTGATATTTTAAGTTACTTAGAGCAATCTCATCAATTCACAATCTTTTCATGGAACCCTAATTGTAGAGCCATCCTCTAGTTAGGTTCGTACAAGAGTAAGTAGGTACCTACTTTTTAACCTACTACGAACTTTGAACACCGATTACTGACGATAATAAACCCGAAACAGGAAGTTATAGATAACAGAGTTACTATCACTTAATGGCGAACAGACTACAAATAATCTAGACTCGCCTAGTTACAGCGAGTAATTACTGGACCGTAATATCCGATTACCGAGATCCGTTATACTGCATGATCCGGTAGTATATGCCTATAATTTCGTCATGGAAGCCGCTTCTTAGAGGAACCTGCAACCAGGACAATCTTTGTAAAATGAATTAGAACTTACCAGCATGACGTTTCGCCACCACTTGTATCTGATTTATAATCGCCCTCGTATAATACCGATGGGCATATATCCTTTGGGTCACAACTGACCTATCTCTATCCACCCGCACTTTGAATACTCCTTCCTTCGTGTCCAAACTGTACACTGAACTGTAAGTATGATTGGTCAGCGTTGAGCTCAGACGGATGTTGGCCCAGTTGGGAATTCTGGCGCGGTGGCTACTGCCATTGATTCCGTTGTAGAGACCATTCATGTAGACGGTGTCGTTGAAGATATTGGCAGCTATGTGGCCGTTGCCGATAGACGGCATGAAGCGTTCGTTGGTTGGTAGGCTGTGGAAAAGCTTACAGTTCAGTAAGAAGGCAAGGCCCCTAAAGAGGCCTTTGGTCCTAAAGTCTACTATGACATCTCTCTTGATCTGTTATTCTTAAACAAAGACTTTGTTATGAAAAGAATTTGTTGCATGCAAATTTTTCATTAAAACAGAGTAGACTTAAATAGTCTACTCTGTTGTTGTTGGTGGTGACAGACCACCAGAAAAGCTCCAATATATGTAAATAGCAAAGCAATTCATCAAAAAAATAACAGTACTCATAAAATACAATGGGGGGAATTGTCAAAATCACCACGCTTGGCAGGTGGATTGTTAATCACAGTAACGGTGTTGAGCGCTCAGATGGATGCTGCTGTCCATCCCCTGGTGTGTTTCCTTAGTCGGCTTTTATGACATTCACGGGAGGAGATCGAGGGGTCCGTTCCTTGGCTAGACACCACGACGCCGTAGGTACATAATCTCAAACAAGATTCATCGAAACAGGTTGAGCTGTTACAGCGTGAATAACAAACAAACTTTCACATTTATAATGTTAGTAGCAAAAGTAAATAAGATTTTAGAATGTACTTGATGGATGAACTTACGTGTACGTTGAAAAAATATGAGCCTCATCACTGACATCATCAGGCTCTTCTAAGGGGTCTCTGGCCACATTGTTATTTGTTTGTTTGGTGGCCACGAATACCACCACAATCGAAGCCACGATCAGCACCCTCATTATCGCAGCCACTTGCTTATTTTGGCTCAAAAAGTTCCACTTCCACGCTTTTTCTAAAAAGCAGCAAAGTGCGTTTCTGACCACGTTCAATGATAAAGTTTCCAAAGTCAGTATGGGGTTAGTTACGTGACAAAAAGGTATTTAAACTAAAACTCGAGAACTGCACCGTATATGAAATCCGGCTAAAACTTTGTTTAAATATAGGCACCAAACTTATAGTACCTACATGTCTATAGTATAGACCGAGGTTGCCTAGCCATGCCTATGTAGGTACCTACATGATTTTGTAACCGACAATTGGGTGTACATTTATTATCCAAACATTTATCATTGGAGTCACCACATGCTCTTATTGAAATAATATTCTTCTTCGTCGTGCCATGTCGATCACACAATATATACAGTTATAATAGTAGGTAGGTGTACAATTTTGCACTCCCAGTACTTAGCCACGCCTATGCGGTTCTAGGAGGCTGCATCATCATCATCATCAGCCTGTAGAAGTCCACTGCTGGACATAGGCCCTTAGAATGCCACGACGAACGGTCCTGGAAGGCTGCATACAGATCGCTTGCATGTAGAAAGTGCAGGTGTTAGGGCAAAGTAGGGCAGGATAGCAGATGTGACATGGATTGCAGATCCATGCCTCATTCACAGAGTGTCGCTGCTCCAATATATATCCCCATTTGCTCATGTTGCGCCTTCGGCCTGCATCGGCCCGTTTGGGTTCGATCGTACTAAATTGAATGACTACCAAGTGTACCAAGGGAGTTCATGCTCTTCAATAGGTTCGATGTTGTTTACTGGTTGGGGATTTTTCTCAAGGCAGAATTTTCGGCGAGCCTCATAATATGGTTAAACGATCAGCAGAGCGTTTGTCGTTGCGAGGAAACTGTGGCGACTTTTCAGGCGTTGCCTAGATATTTGGACGCCAAAGAGAGTATCTGCTATCGGACACTTTTGACTTTTTCAGTGTATGCGACATCTCTGCGGACTCCTGGAAGAGGAGCTATATCGTCAGGTAGGATACAGTGTATTGAACGAAGTTGGTTTATATATAGGTACATTACAACGTCATGGTACGACGAAGTGCACGACGACATCTACGCGTACGCAGGCGGTGTGATGCAGTCTTAAAAGTTGTCAAGGGTGACTCCTGTAGATCATTTGTTGGCTTATGGACAACATAGCAATAGATAAGGCTATCACTGTGGTTGATGAGGATGCCTTGCCATCGACGGGCAGCCCTGTTCTATAGATGATAATCGCATGATAGGGTCTTTGATGGATTCGGTCTGAGAGCGTGACATTATAGGCAAATCATGTACGAACGTTTGAAACCCTTTTGATCGAGTTCCTGGGCGGGCGAAGGTTCGCCTGCGATGCAAGAGGTTGCGGGTTCTATTCCCGAATCGGAACAAATATTTGTACGATCTGCTGATATTTGTTCAGGGTGTTCTGGGTATTTTCTATATGTAATAAAAAATATCTATCTATGTAATGTATTGTATTAAGAGTATATCACTTATCTAGTACCCATAACACAAGCTCTGCTTAGCTTGGGGCTAGGTAATGTAGTGTGAAATGTCCAGCATTTATTTATTTTATTTATTTATTATTTCAAGAATTGTTTGAAACTATGAAAATATTTTTTTTCTACTTTTCAAACATTTTGACATGATCTGCTGGCACTTGGACGTGAGTTCAGAACTATTCCTGAAAAATATCAGGAACTGTAGAAATCACTGCATGCGAAAAGAACTCACATTTATTTATAATCTGCTGGACAGTGATCTGCTAAGTTCATTCACATCTTTTTATGGTTCCTTGTCGGACTCCGGAATCTTTCCGAAATCTTAAAACCCACCTTACGAACAAACCTTTTTGGCATAAAAATCTGACCACTGGGAAACACTCAAAAATAACTAGAAACATGAAAAAAAAGCGCGGGCTTCTTTTTCGCCACTTTCACGTTCTATATTCAAAATAGCAAATTTCACAACATTTAAAAAGGTTTACATGTATCGTTTTGTATCGAATCAAAAAAGGTGGAATCATTTATTTAGAGCGGTCTCGCGCGGTTTATTGCGTGGACGGTCAACTGCGACTCAGCGAAATACTGGTGCCATGACATGTTCCAGATACAAAGATAACAATAAAGTAGGGTCACTTGTATAAACGCTTGTATGGCGATTGCCACGTTTGGCAGACGGATTGGTGATCGCAGTATTGGTGTTGAGTATACTCAGGTGGATGCTACTGCCTATCCCCTGGTGTAAATTTTATTTAATCTATTTTGCACGTTTTCTTTTTGACTGTACAATGATTATTAGATGCTCAATCGGAGGAATGGGAAAAAAAATTCCCGCTCCTCCTACCAATCGGAGTTCCGATCGGAGGACTGGGAATAACCCGTTTTTACGACATCCACTAGAGCAGACGGAGGGGTGTGTCGACGGCTGTCGCCGACGGGTGCAGTTGCATCTGCCGTTGACATCGTGCCGCTAGTGTAGAAGATCACTTAGGATATTTATATTGACGACCTCTGTGGCGCGGCTGGCGAAGGTTCGCCTGCGACGCAGGAGGTTGCGGGTTCGATTCCCGCCTCGAAACAAATATTTGTACGATCTGCAGATCAGTTTTGTTCAGGGTATTTTCTATGTATAGTAAAAAAATATCTATCTATGTATTATTAAGTAGGTATATCCAGTTATCTAGTAGGTACCCATGACACAGGCTCTGCTTAGCTTGGGGCTAGATAATGTAGTGTGAAATGTCCAGCATTTATTTATTTATTTTTATTTATATAAAAACAGGTTTAGGCAAGAAATAAAAGGCTTTTTATTTTTATTTATTTTATATAAAAACAGGTAGACAGGTATTAAAAGCATCTTATTTTTATTTTTGGCATATAATATACTCAGCTTCTACATTTTCTATTTTCGCCAACAATGGTGCCAAAGCTAATACTTAGTTTATTTTGGTAGGTAATGGTCGTATTGAACTATTTTTAAATAAACCATTTATTTGTCGTGCAATAACATGGCCATTTTGGTATCGGCTGGCGCCGGGCCAAAAGTTTAACTTTGACTTTATGTATGCTGTGATTATGCGTCTATTGATAGAACATTGGATTTGGAGTTCCCGATGACATCAACAGGAATCTTGCAGTTTTTCCAAGGTTTTGTTGTGATGGGGAACGGTCCTTCTCCAGTCAGTTTTACTGAAAAGGCACTCGTTTATTGACACCAAACATTTTCATACTTATACTATACTTACATGAGTTTTTGAATTGGTCTTTAGCCTATTTGTAAATAGCAGATTATTAGGGTGTTTATTTTGTCCCTTTAGAAAGGCGTAACCTTTGTAGACTTGGGGTGTCAAGGGTATTCAGTATTCACCAAGAAGGCTGAGCAAGGGTAGACTATTTTCGGCTCAAAGTGTCACCCCTGAATGTATGGTATAGGTTAGTTTATATCTGTTTATATTATTTCTGTATTGTAAAAACGGAAATTTTACGGGAGTGCTAAACGGGGCGGGGCTTGGGAGTGCGTTGCGTTCACTCACCCTGATGAAGACTCGAAACTTGAGTTGAAACTTGTCAATGCCTTCACTGATGGTACGTGAAAAATTCCGGTTTTAACAAAATTAAAGTTTTTTATAGTCACCATCATCATCATCATCATCAGCCTGTAGAAGTCTACTGCTGGACATAGCCCTCCCCCTTTAAATGCCAAGACGAACGGTCTTGAGCTGCCTCCATCCACCGACTACCTGCGACGTTTATAATGTCTTTAGTCCATCGAGTGGAGGGCCTTCCTCTACCGCATCGTCCAGTTTGTATCCGCCACTCGAGAACCTTTATTCCCCAACGGTTATGAGTTCTTCCAGCTAATGGGCAAGTCATAACTTGCCCATTGCCACTTCAACTCGTAAATTCTGAGAGCTCTGTCGGTGACCTTTGTTCTTCTACGGATTTCCTCATTTCGGATTTTTATAGTAAAACTGTGTATATCCGTTTAGGCAGATATTTTCTTACCTGTCATGCCAGGTACCAAAGTGACGTTGTTCTTCCCATTGAACATGGTGAGTGGCCATTTGTCGTCTACTGAAGATACCTTCAATGTGGTCGATTTATCATCGATCTCCAGGGTCAATTTTGCTCCGACATATTTTATTCCTGGAATTTGAAAATGACACCATTGAAACTTGTGAGGGATCCTGTCGATCTGTGGAGTCATGAGGGTTGTTAAGTAAATTATTAGCAGATGGAACTTTGTTCACAAGCTTAGTCTAATATTTATATCTACCGCGTAAAAAACATAGACCAAAAGGAATACTTCCACGTGATATTACACTAATAAGATGAACGGAATTCGCACTAGTCAGACGTCAGAGAGCAGCTTGGGCGTAATGCAGTCTGGTCACTTCAATGTAGGTAAAAATATTTCCCGTTCTCGCCCACCATTTCAGTCCCTCCGTAGACATGTTCATGGTGATCCTGATGACGTTATCACTATACCGGTCACTGATCCGCTCTGATATTAGGCCGAGCTTCTTGGTCCTGCCGAATTTGACCGTTACGCCGGTCCAGCCAGTGCCAGTGTGATAAAAGGTTCTCGTCATAAAAGGCTTCTAGTCTGTGCTGTGCGATCTAATTTCAGTACCTAACTACTTCAAATTGAATTCGCTTGAAGATTGTTTTCCAAGTAGGTATGTTATTATTATAATGCTGATTATATGATTGTGTAGCTCAAATTATGTCTATCATCGGTCATTAATCACTTTGTTTAAGCTAAGCGTGACCATAGTGAAGTAGCTTCATATAGTACAGGCAAATTAGCAAAAAGTGTGGACCTAAGTCGTGTAGTTGTGGATTCTTATGTAAACGTTAGATGACACGAAAAGAAGCTTATCCTAGGTTTGCACCATTTCTGGCGCTTACGGAACCCTTTTAAATATTAGGTACAAACTTAAAAAGGCCGTAAATTTTAAAATAGGAAGAAATTACTTGATGCAAGTTAAATTACGTATAGAGAGACTGTTTTAGTGCATTATGATTTTAATAAAAACCACGTGCATGTAGGGAACACAGTGTAGAACAAATGCATCTTCCGTAAAAAAAAAACCAGTATAAAACTTCCGGCGGATGTAGTACTAATTAAATGAATAAGTTTAAGTCAATTTCCAGACCTACATTAATTTTCCCCGAAGTAGAGCGACAATAAAATATGGAAAAGTGCCTTCCGTGAGACGCACCATGGTGAAAACCTGGTAGTGTATTTCGAGCATTTTTCTGATAAGTCTATCAATTTGCACCGACTACCTTAATTTTCCCGGAGCCGTAATAACCACAAAAAGTTTTTTTTGTAAACGATTTTTTTTTGTATGCTCCGTATGTCGGATTTAAAAAATACTTGGTGCAAATGTAGATCATAACGGTTCAAAGTCTATGCCAAATTGCACCGACTACTTCTATTTCCCCCATTAAGTTACGGATATTTTAAGGTTTTTCACCCTATTTCGCCCTTTTCCGGAGGGTGAAATTACTGATGCTTATTATTAGAGGTGATTTTTAAGCCATACAAAACAATTAGAAAAGTTTTCATGACTACATCTAATTAGTTCCACACTTTTGCAAAAAATCACCTAATTTGACTGTACTAATAGTGAAGTACGTAGGTACAGTTAAATTACCAAAATTGCAATTAGGGTGCAAAAATTACTATCATTATAATAATATCATTATATTCATTATTAGGTTACGCATTAGGTACATATTCACCGATTTGAAACGCTCTGTTAATGCTCTGTTTGATGGAATTTGCTACTTATCTACCTTGAATTAAGACTTCACCAATCTTGAATCTAAAAGTTAACATAACAGCCATAGTCACATACATAACCACGGCTTGATCTTCTAATGTTGTTAACCCTCAAATATGGTGACGGTGTAGGTACATTTGTAACCACACAGGTTTGACGCGCTACTTTTGTAACGCGTCAAACCTGTGCGGATCATTTTCTTCGTCACTCTTTACCTCGTATTTTAAACCTGGTAGAGCCAGGAGGTAATCGTGGCTTGTCAATCTTCAGCTTATCAAGATGAATGCTGACTCCCGCGTACCCGAAAATCAGAGTCTGGAGAAACCCTCCCATCGCTGTCAGGAAGTTGACTGTATCGATGTTAGGACGGGCTCGCTCACTCCATACCTGAAATTATAAAGTTGAATTCTGTTCTATCTTTAGAAGAAATGTTATTGGAGTTGTTTCTTATATACTTATAAACATATACCTAGTCACTTTTTACTGGCTTTAACTGGTTTTAACATGATTTTTTCATCTGAATTTGTTTGGTTTGATTCAGTTTCATTAGTTACATTATTGTGATTAATATGTAGCCAAATCACTATCAGGTAAAATTACCTTCTTGACTGCTTTTACTTTATGCACTACATTATCTGATTTATTACTCGTTTCAGGACTTCGCATAAAACAAACTAACTTGTAGGTCTGTCAACATAGACCTACCTTGAAAGGTTCCCTAACATAAGCCTGATAACTTTTATTGAAATTCTCTTTCGCTTTTAGGTCTTCTCCTAACTGCAGATGCCCAATGGTATGCATGCTCCACGTCATTGCTGGGCCGCTACTTCTAGTTACTGATTCGTAGTGGGATAGGTCGTTGGCTCTGGTTGACCTGTAAGCATCAGAATTAAAAAACTGTAAGCGTTACGTGAATCAGTATCCTTAAATCTTTAATGATACTTTTACCTAATTTCCTGTTCAAAAACGGTATCATTTTCTCCAAACGGTCATTTAAGTGGACAAAAATGCACCTGTGGCAGTCTAGATATTTTTTGTGCATTGGAAAACAGAAACAGTGTTTAGTTGTAAAAGAAAGCTTAGAAACTTGGTACTTGAGAGTAAGTGCTCCGTCAGAAGAGACACGTAGCTACGCAATACGACATTGCACTTTTCTTAATGATACCGTTCTGTTTGGGATAATATGGCGTGATAATGTAGTAGTGAATACCTATATACCTTACCTACTCATCAAATCATTGCCTTGCATCACAGCGTAGTCAGATCGTAGAACATCATCATCTTTGTTTTTTTTTGAACAATAGTGAAACAAAGATGATGATGTTTACAACTCTTCAAAGAAATGAAATGAAATGAAATGAAATGGTTTATTTGCTGGAAACATGGTTAAAAGTTCTTACAAAATAGTTGTTTCACATGTTTCACCAAAACATTGGCATGCAAATTTTAAAAGTTGTAAATTATGAAATTAATATTAGGTATACAATTGAATTACTTAGGTATCTATAATTTTAGTCAATTTTATCAAATAAATTAAACAATAATAACATAACATTAACACAATCACAGTTGGTCATTAGTGTCAAGTGTCTTCAACTTAAAGTTTTGAGTTTACGATAACGCCGTTTGGGCTGCAATTATCTCATTATACTAGGTACTTACGAGTTCATAGTGTATTGCAACGGGAAGCCTAATAATACAGCATCAGCTTGCTTAATTTCCTCACTGCGGTTGTACCCTGAAAACTGTGGGTGGTAGTTTTTTCTATCGTCATAAGGTAAAGCAAGGCTCCATGCTATTTCAGCGTAGTGTTCAGGTTCTGTGGCAAAGTTGAAGGTCTTGCAGAGACAGGATACGTATCTGAAACATTTTGTTTGTGGATTTAATGGCGAAGAACATAATTTATCTGATTTTATTTACATTATTTAACGTGAATAATATGTACCTGATGGGTACACCGTGGTGTTTCTGGTCTAAGAATAGACTTTCTTCTCCTACCGTGAATGTACAAAAAGCCTTACTTAGGGATTACACCAGCGGATGGGCAGTAGCATCCGCCTGAGTACTGCGATCACCAATCCGCCTGCCAAGCGTGGTGATTATGGCAAATCCCCCCATTTAAGTCCCTCTCTATAGTCTCTATAGTCTATCTAAGGGAGAGGCCTCGTCCAGCAGTGGAAGCAAACAGGCTGGTGATGATGAATAGATAGATAGATAGAAAATACTTTATAATAAGTATTGTTTTTTTTTATAACATACAAAAAAAATACAGGCAAACTGAATGCTAATTAGCGTTATCTTCCAACTAACCCTTTGGGTAATTTAGAGTGGATGGTAGTGCTTTAGGGAAATAATACATATCATAAAGTTAACATAATTAATTACTTACCTACTTAAAATAACTAGATATATAACTTACACATTATATAATATAGGTATATATATTATTATTATAACCTACCATAAACATAATTATACATACTTATACAGAAAACAAATAAATAACATACGCGCTCAATTTTGTTCAAAATTTTGCAATGACAAAAATTATTGGTGAAGTTTTGACTTGAAGATTCCTATGGAAGTAGCTTTCCGGATTTCGACAGGAAGGGAGTTCCACAAGCGGATCGCAGTGACCGTAAATGAGTCCGTGTAAAAAGAGGTCTTATAGACAGGGATCATGAGTTGAACAAGTTTCGAAGAACGAGAGGGATGGTCAGGAGGAAAACTGGGAGAGAAACGTTCTTTTAAGTAGTTGGGAGAAACCGGACTGTGGAGGATGTTATAAAGAAGAAAGAGATCGTGAGTTTCCCTACGGTAACGAATTCCGCTGATCTTCACTTGTGTCTTACTGGTATTAATTTGAAGACCAAATTTCTGTGACCATAAAGAGACAGCACGTAAATCCTCAGTCAGCAGGCTTACCGCATTTTGGATTTCATCAGGTTGGAAGGAAAGGTATAGTTACGTGTGCAATGAACACGTGTCACGTAAATGGGTTGCACAGAGGAATTTTGTGATGCAATTATCCTCTGATGTGTTCGTTTTTTTGCTCATTTCGATTATGATTATGTTATTAACAGGAATTGCTGTTATTGAATGTTTTTTTAGACACTGTGTATAAGATCGTCTTACTGTGCTAAGTAGAGGGAGTAACCAGCTATTACGTTGGTGAATACTGAATTTGTGATGTTGCTGTGATCCTCATCAGGGCCCATGACATCTGCAAACATATAGAGCTTCTTATAACCAATCTAGAATCTATTCGTATCCATTTTTTTGAAGTTTTTTCCTTACTTCTGATGTCGTAAAGTCCAGTACTGTAATTCATAACCACTCGAGACACCCAGAAATCAGCTATGTGCGTTACGAGAGAACATCCACCGTTCTAAAAAATACAAAAACACATAATTCCTATAAGTTATCTGTTGAATAAAAAAATACGTAACCGATCGTGATCGTCATTGAAAGGATGGAAGGCAGCATAATTCATCTTAGCTAGCAGATGCAGGAATTCAAAAAATATTAACCTCCAGCCATTCCTCACTTCGAGTCGTAGCCAAGAACTGCCTGGCTGCAAAAGCGATGCATCCGCTTATGTGATGTTGGAATTCTACCACTTCAGGACAGCAGGATGGTGTTACCTCAACTCCAGTGTAGGCGCTTTCCCATGGAAACCTGAAGATTATTCATCATTATAAGCATTTAAGTACATTATAAAGCCAAAGAGTGTAATCAAAAAAATCGTGTTTTGGAGAATTTCCGACGGCAATATCGTGCGTGGCTATGGGGTCAGGTTTTTATGAAGTTAAATTACTTTTTAGGAGTGATAAAGTCTTAATCAAGTGCACTCTGAAATTGGATAGTGCTGAAATTTTGTACTTATATAGAATTAGGTAACCCAATCATGGAAGTAGATATAGCGTAAATCAATTTCGTGGGTTAATAATGAGGGGCAAACAAGAAAATTAAAAAAAACCTAAGTCAAATGCTTTAAGTGCCAAATCAAATGAAAGAGATCATTAAGAAATATACAAACAATGTTTTTTAAATATTTTATCTACTCTCTTACTGAAATACAAAGATAAACTAAAAACAATACTAAAATGACAGTCTTTATGCACATGCCATCGAAATAAATTTATTAAATTACATTATGATACAGCTCTTCTATGGACAACTGTATCATAATATAACTATTTTTATTACGATACAACTTCAGTTGGACCAAGGAGGTTGCAACGTAGTTTTTCTACATAATCTGTGGACGCGCCGCAATACGCTCGCGCATATGGATTTTGGCGCTAACCGTTTACAAATAAATGCAAACATAAAAGCTGTAGAACTTAGTCAAACTTTAATAAGAAAATCTTAATGCCACTAGAGATGTTCTGAAACGTGCCCGTACCTGGAAACAGCAAGAGGGAGGCCATATTGTAAATTTATTGCGATAGTTTTATTAACGTAGGTACCAGATTATTTACAATTTGTATGAGAAAACATTTTATAAAATTTGACTAACTTCTGCTGCTCAGATTTTTTTCTTCCGATACAATAAAACAATCCTTACATGAAACTGAGTCGATACGCATAAAAATTTTTTTTGATCAAAACTACTCATTTTTATGGAGAACTCACGCTTGACCAAAAAAATAACTATGCCAAAATCATTTTCATACAAAATGAGCAAATGGTTCCAAAGACAGTTTTCCCGTATCTCTTATGGATTCGGATATCCCCATACTGTCCCATTTAAAAAAAACACCCTGTATAATTTCCAACTTTTTTTGTAATTCATAATTTTATTTGTCTAAATTATTAATTATTCCATTTCCGAATTTTTCAACTTGTTCATTTTCTTATTAAAAATTGTTTAAACTCTTACGTTGAGTAGTTCTAGAATACGGACCCCAGACTGATCTGTTTTATTTATTTTTGAATAACGAGATTCCTATCGGCAATCAATTCAACATAAAAGTGTACTCATCAAAAGTTGCTTTTGATTCATATTTTAAAATAAAACCAAATTTACTCTTTAAACTCTTCACCGTTTGCGTTATGATACTAGGGGCCTTATTCATAATCATTTTTTAAACATATTTTAGTTATAATAGCTTTTGGCTTCTTCTCTCTGATGTAAAATGTCATATGTCAAAACAAGACAACACATATTTTAACTAAAATGGGTATTAAAATGATTATGAATAAGGGGATATGTATATTATATTACCTGTAACCTTTATGACCAGAGATTTTAGCCATCTCTTCAGCGACGTATGCGTTATCGAGACGGTATTGTAGCAGCTTCTGAGCAATTTGAGGGTACAGCAGCAAGATCGCGGGGAACATCCACATCTCTGTGTCCCAGAAGTTGTGACCTAAAATTAAACAAGTGTGATAAAATTGTCACAGATTTAGCTTGTTTTATATTACACAGATAGATTTATTCAGAACTAGCATCCCACATAACACCCATTTATATTATGGTACCATGGTACTCGTAGTTTCTGATACTTACGACACAGGCAGTCCTAGTGTAGGGTCATAATTAGGTACGTATGTGACTGTTGGATGTTATGTTATATTATGTATGTAATTATGTTATATAAGCGTACCTACACATTTCACTGTAAACAATAAACTAACTTTATGGAGCCTAATATTGGAAACAGCGAGTTTATCTTTATTTATCATTGTTGCGTTTTTAGGGTTCCGTACCCAAAGGGTAAAACGGACCCTATTACTAAGGCTCCGTTGTCCGTCCGTCCGTCTGTCACTAGGCTGTATCTCGTGAACCGTTATAGTTGGACGATTGAAATTTTCATAGATGACGTATTTCTGTTGCCGCTATATTAAAGAATACTAAAAAACAGAATAAAATAAATATTTAAGGGGGCTCCCATACAAAAAAAGCGTTTTTTGCCGTTTTTATAGATCCGTCTGCTGTCACCAGGCTGTATCTCATAAACCGTGATAGTTAGACAGTTGAAATTTTCACAGATGATGTATTTCTGTTGCCGCTATAACAATTTATTATTATTGATTATTATTACATACTAAAAAACAGAATAAAAAAAATATTTAAGGGGGCTCCTATACAAAAAAACGGTTTTTTTGCCGTTTTTATAGATTCGTAACTCGCTCTTGGCCGGTTATTTATAAGTTTCTGTTTTTGCGAACAAACATCAGTTTTTCAAAAATGAACTGAAAAAAAAAATTAAAATGTCATAATGTTTATTTCTTTAAACTACGGTCTTATTCATAAAAAATGCTTA